>CM052550.1:55641384-55660737 GCA_028533065.1 Trachops cirrhosus
TGGGATGTCAGTGAGGACTCCCGAGAAACTTCCCCTGAGATGTCATGAGTGGGCCTTTTGCCCTCTTCTCTTCCCTCCTTTTTCCTTTCATCCCAAGTTCAGGCAGGTATCTGGTATCACCCTGGACCATGGCCAAGATCATGAAAAGGGGAATAAGGCAAAAAGAGCCTGCAATGCCTGCTCTGGACGTTTCCAGGAGAGGAAAATAAAATATCCACCTTCCTAAGGCTACAGTGTTTGGGGCGCTTCTGTCACGCATGGCAGAACCTAGCCCAAATTATTGTCCTTCACTCCCACTTCCCAGGGACTGGGACAATGACCTATTATTGACCTTCTGTCCTTCCTTGACCCCATCTGTATGCAGACACAATATTCCCTCACTCCCCCTCCCCAACCGAAATCAAATGTTTCTTTTTCAGACCACAAGTTTATTAAGAATGAGGCTATGTATTTATACTTTCAGTTCTTTTTTTACATTTTCTTTTAGGTAACTGCACCACACTAGACCTTTACAATCACTAGCTGCTTTTCCAGTCTTTTGTTTTCAGAATATTCTTGGATGTTTTTACTGTTTTCTCTTTTCCAAATAAGCTCCAGATTAATTCTTTTCAAGTTCTTTGGGGTTGGGAGGAGGATTCATAAAATTTTGAATGGGCACTTTTAAGTTAGAGAAAATCTAAAGAAGATCTGACATTTTTGTAAGATTGAATCTTAGAATTCTGTAAGGTATATCCTGACATATTCAGGTCTTCTTTTATATCTCTCAGTAAAGCTTTATAGTTTTCTTCAATAAATTCTTCACCATTCTTATCAGTTTGATTCCCAGACACTTTATGATTTCTGCTGTTATTAAATGGATTTCAATTTTATTTTTAATTTTTTTAATATATTTTAAAGCCTACACATTATTCAGCTTGTTCTATTACTGACCACCTTATTAAGTTACTTTATGGTTTCTAGTATTTTCTTCAGTTAATTCTCTCATGGTTCTTTCATGTAAAATCCCACCCCCTGCTAATAACAATCACTTCTCTTCCTCTTATTTTTTGTAAAACTCAGGAGTTCTTTGGTTCAGGGAATGGTATGCTGTGCTTTTCCATAGCAACCCGTATCCCAGTAACTCTGTCACCGATTTAGGGACTTTTTTTTTTCTTTTCTTCTTCTTTTTTTTTTTTCTTTGCAGAATTCCATTTGCCTACCTTCCACACCACCTCACAGTCCTTTTTGACCACAGGCCCTTTTTATGTGCTATTGTTCAAATTCCCACTTCCTCCTCTGTGAAGAGAAATAACTGCTAAGTAAAGGCCTTGTCCCGATGCCTTTAAACCAGGTCTCTTCTCATGTGGCTTGTGCAAAATAAAATTAGACCCTGGGCAGCCCGTCACACTCTCTGCAAATGTCCCAGACCGCCGTGCCTCATCCACCTTTGCTTCCCTCCACCTCTCCCCAATCCTGTGCTTCCTTAGCTCTTCACCTTCTCACTTCATCTCCCATGGGAAGGCTTGTTCTCACCTTGTTTTGATTGTGTGACACATATGATATTGCTCTCTTATTTTCCTTCCTAGACATGGTGTACACTCATCCTTTGCATCTTGCCATTCACAGCATCCTATTAAGCTTTAGGCTACCCACTTTCAGGTCTGTGCCGGCTCTCACACAGGAGAAACTCAAAATCCTAAGACACTTAGCCCACGGATCTCCAGGAAGATCAAGGTCACCATGGTGCAAGTTCATAGAGCAGGTAGATTTCTAGCTCAAGTCCAAACAAGTGCCAGTGAGGAGCCCAGGGAAGAACTGACCTCTGGTTGGTGGGATACAGCTCCACCGTGATCACGTCCAGAGCATTCCAGGCAGCGATGCTGGTCCCGCAGAAGAGGCACTGCCAGCCAATCATCGCGGACTCACTGTTGCCAAAAAACAGGAAGAAGCAGCAGACCGCCGAGATCAGCATGGAGCCACCTGTACAGGGAGGTCAAGGGCCGAAAGGAACATGAAGCCCGTGTGGCAGGCAAGGCTGTTCGCTACAGGTCTTGCCCCATCTTCCATCCTCACAGGTACACCTGAAGTGACAGGTTACCGTAAGCAAAAGGCCCATCTCTCCACAGAGAGCACAGCTTGTACCCTCACATGGTACCCTGGCCGTGGAATTAGAGCCCTGCATGGTTCACATCACCAGAGTTAGCCTACGGGAAGAATTTCAAAATTGTCACTCTGCATTCCCAGCCCAGAATAACTAGGGACAAAGCAGGGGTGTGGGCTAGTTAACAGTCTGTTATATGCCAGACACTCTTCTATATGCTTGAGACATGTTATTGTATTTAAAAAAACACAAAAAACAAAGTCTTCTTGTGGAACTTACATTCTAGTGACAACATAACTGTAAATGGGCCACAGAAGACAAACCTGCTTATTCTCCATTTACGCCCATCCCACCCCACTCATCTGCCATTCTCAACCCCACTCTGTGCCCCAAGGTGAAAAAGCAGGTTTCAAACAAGCAACTGGGGCTTCGGGGAAAAGTCTCCTCCAGGCATCAGGAGCCTGCAGGAGGGAGGACTTCCAGTTGACAAGAAGGCAGAGGGCTGGCCTGGCATCACTAACAAGTGCCTCCTCGGGGCACCTCTGCTGGGAAACTCGCCCTCATAGCTAGAGCACCCAAAACTAGTGCTAAGCCCTGCTGGCCGGCTGGGAAATGGTAACTGTCCATCTCGATGGTGCTGTTTCTTAGAAGGGGCAGGGCTGTGACCAGGTGGTCTGGCAGCCATTCCAAACAGCTAGGAGAAAACTAGAATTCGAGGAGGTTGGCATTGGCTGACCCATGTATCATCTGTATTCACGCATCCCTCAAATGGTCAGCTGTGGGGCCTGGGTTAAGAGAAATGCTGACAAATATTTGTTGAGGACAAATATCATCATCAAAGAAATCAAATGCTAGTCAGGGAACTGACCCTTCAACTATGTAAAGTATTCCTCTTCCAGGTCTCTCTGGCCCACTGTAATTCTGCTCTCATAATTCTTGTTCCTCTTGTGATCGAGAAGTCTGAGTTCAAATCCCAGCCCTACCTGTGTGACCTTGGGGCAGTCATTTAACCTCTCTGTGCTGGGTCACTTGCCCCATTTGTAAAATGTTGATAAAAAATAGTGCCAACCTCACAGGGCTATTGTGAAGGTTAGATGTGTTAATATTTACCAAATGTTTGGAAGACAGGCCGACCTACAATAAGCACTTCATAGGTGTTAGTTAAAGGAAATTTCCAGTTTATGCTGTCTCTTCCAACAGATCATTTGCTCCCTAAGCACAGGGATGCTGTCTGTCTCAATTACTACTGAGCTCCCATCGCTGACTGCACGGCCCGGCAGAGGGTAAGTGCTGCATATATAAATGTTTATTGAATGAATAAATGAGGAGTAACAGCCTCATCAGAAGAACTTCTCTTCCGTTGTTAACAAGACACTGCTGCTGCCCAGGAAAGAGGGCAGCAGAGTGGGCGGGACAGAGGATGCTCCGGCAGATTCAACAGTGGGATTCGTGTGAGGACCGTGGATGAGGCTATTTCAGAACAGATCGCCCACACCCCACTGAGACAGCCACTGAGCATCCACTATTCACTGTGCACCGAGGACGCCACTTGGTCCACTGTGTGCCACTTAGAGTCTCACTAAAGACAGAGGGACACAGAGAGGGCTCTTAACTGGCTTGCCATTTAGTTCTCAACAATCTAGATCAGAAACAAAATACATGCATTAGTAAAAGAAAGCTAAAGAATGATTGTATATTAGTTCTGGATATCCAACTTGGGGTGTGTGCCTTTGTTTGGCATTACAGAAATCAAGGATATATGCCCGGTGACAGGAAGGGCTTCAGAGGCGAGGAAAGGATGGCCATTCTCTTCCCTGCCCTGCCTGCTTCCTGCGCCCAGACTTCCCTCTGCGCCCACACCTGGGAAGTGGGCCATTCTCGTTCACATGTGCACCCACCCCACCCCTTGTACACATCTCTCTCCAAAGAACTTCCTCAGCCACGCCGGCACCTGACCATAGACGTCACTGTTAGACCCTGGAACTCAGAAAGGCCAGTGACAGAAGGGCAAAGTGTCACAGGTCTACTCTCACGCACCTTATCTCATGGGAGCAAGCAGAGGCGTTGTCTGTGACAATTATGAAACAGAAGCTCAGATAAGGAAAGGAAGTGGTGCAGACTCGTAAGGTGAAGGTCGGCGGAGTTGGCTGCCTGACTCCCTGCCACGGCCTCATACACGACGCCATCCTGTAGCACCTTCTGCTAGAAAGCTGGGTGCTTCAGACTAATCTAAGAAAGAGGCCATTTTCGAGGGTTCTGGTCAAATTCAGCAGCACTGGTAAGTGGCAACGGTGTGGCAGGCAAAGGCCCAGGCACAGGCAGTACAGGAGTCAACAAGTCACAGCCTTCCCGCCATGGGCTTCAGGTCTGACCAGGGCACTGTCTCTAATGGAGGACACCGCTCAGTCCGCCATGCCTAAGAGATGACGCCACCCCCACCATAAGGTTAAAAAGCTAAAATCACAAGCATTTCCTGTGCTCACCATTCTGAATATTCATGATGCTATTTATAATAATAATTTTCAACAGAAGCCCAACGCCAGGAAAAAATTGCCTTCCCATAGAGACCTGACCGATTTTCTCTTCCCTGACAAAATGACTATGTGATTTATTCTGTTTTTCTTTGAGCCTCGTTGCTAGGAATCTTGGCATTAATTTTACTGAGCAACTACATCCCTAGGTCAGATCTTAAGGCACATTTATTAGTGTGCCGTCTGCTTCCCCACCCCTGACCCTGACTCACATTCTAATAGACATTTCCTCTGGCCCTGGGGGTATACTTTGCTTCCTGTTCACCTCGGGCGACATGAGTTTCTGTAATAAACTGCTCCAAATCCTGGCAGAGTAAAGCAAGACACCCACGGATATAGCTACGTTTTTTGAGAATCTGCAATGTACCAAATACTATAAGATGCTTTGAACACATCACATTCAATCCTCACAAACACCTATCAGCTAGTTAGGGGTATTCCCATCTTAGAGATAAGAAAACTGAGGCTGGAGAAAGTAAAAGGTCATGTTCAAAGTCAAACAGCCTGCAGGTGATAGAATTCCTACCCAAGTCCTGTCTGACTCCCAAACCCGTAAGTATTACCACTATTAAATAATATACAACACCTAAAATCATCAGACAAAACCAATGCTCATTTAAGAAAGAGCGTTTTATATATGTTTCTGGAAATCGCCTTACAAAGCATGTAGAGTGGATATACTTAATATCCCTACTGAAGTGCTAATAAAATAAGTGACTGTCACAGACTTGTTCAGTCGGGAAATGGAGACCCGGGAACCAGGACAGAGGCCTCAGACCGCCCCCATGGGGCCCTGGGATCTGGTCGACGTGCCTCCTGGACTCTACGCCAGCCAATTCTATCTTACCTGTGCAGCTTCCTGTGCCAGATCTCTTTAAGAAACTGAAAATTTCCACTGAACACTTTAAGTCACCGCCTTGGCCCCCTGGAGAACGGAGGTGGCATCCCTGTCCACTCACCGATCATCTTGAGCCTTCCCATTCTATCCATGAGCAGGGCAGAGATGATGTTCCCAGGCAACACGGACAGGCTGCCCAGGAAGCTGACGAGGTAAATCAGGAAGTCGTTGTCTTGCTCGAAGTCCATGTGACAGCCCTCCTTCTGCTCCAGAAAGGTCGAGTTGATAAAGCGACAGTTGATGAACTTATGTTCGTAGAGGTCTGGGGAGAGAAGGAAACCTCGGGTTCATGTAACATGGAGGGGGAGTTAAGGGGAGTCAGGCAGAGTCAGGATGAAGTTATGCCCCTTCCAGGGGCAGGCTGCACCAGCCTCTGGCAATCGGAGAGTCTGAGTCAACGCGGCATTTGCCAAGGGATGAAGCGAGAAACCTCCATGAATATAATGACCTGTTCCACTTCTGACCAGCGAGGGACAATGAAACACTCACTGAGAGGCTTGTTTAAATACACCATCTCTCAAGCCACATACCAGTCCTCCCAGGCTACCCAGCTTATAGAAGCTGAAGACAGAAAAATTAGGTCCAGATTGAGTCAAACACTCCAGAGCCCATACGGAAACCTGAACATTCTTCAAAATAGAAATAATTGGGCCAGTGGCTTTCAGGGTGGGGATGCAGGGCACCAGAGCAGGGGGGATAAGCAGGGGAGCACAGAGGACTTTTTAGAACAGCAAAAATACTCTTTAAGATCTATAATGATGGACACATTATACATTTTTCCAAGCCGATATACAACACCAAGTGTGTGATGTGTAACAACAAGGATACAGTATACAACACCAAGAATGAATCCTGACGTCAACTATAGACTTTGGGTGACCATGATTTGTCCGTGTAGGTTCATCGACTGTAACAACTGTGCTGCTCTTGTGGGGACATTGCCATGGGGGAGGCAAACTATGGGGGTGGAGGTTTATGGACATCTCTACCTTCCTCCTAATTCTGCTGTACATATAAAACTTCTCTTTAAGAAAAACATCTTAAAAAGTACAAACCATTTGCTTTGGAATCAGTTCCAGATCTTCAGACACCTTCCAATACCAGCTATTCTGGCAGAAGTAACATTAAATGGGGTCCCAGGAAACCCGGGTTTGGGGCCCTGAACCTCCACCTACAAAATTGCAGGAGTAGCCCTGTTATCTCCACTGCTTCCCGGCTCTGACGCCTCAGGACTACAGCTGTTTGCAGACAAAGGGGCATCACTAAAACTTGAAAGAAGGAAACATATGCCAGGTTTCCGTGATAAATAGGAATGCACAGAACTATTATTTTTTTTAAGTTCTGGCTAAAAATATCATTTAGGAAGGCTAAGTCCCATGGTAAGATTATTCAGAGACAAAGATATGCGGAGACCAGATGTTGAGCCTCTGAAGCTGACATCATGGAAGAAAAAGATGTTACATAACCATCCCTCGGTGCCGAGGCCAGGGAGAAAGCGCTGATCTGGACCTAGTGCACGTAGTTCGGGGGGAAGATCACAAACTTTAGAGCCAAACTGTTGAGAAATGAATCCAAGCTCCATCAACTTGTGAGATGTGGCCTTGGGCAAGGGACTTCAGCCCAGTTTTCCTTAGCTGTAAGATGGAGCTATTGGGACAGTTCTCACTTAAGACAATAGAGGTGAAACCTCTGGTGATGCTCAGTTAGTGTCCTTATATCCCGAGTCCACTTGGTATGATACTAACATATGATGAGAGTAGTAAGAGCCACAAGGAGAGAGAATGGGTGGGGTTTTGTGATTCTTTAATCATGGATATCATAAATGGTGTGATTTTAAAATATTATGATCCTTTCGCGTCATGCAGGAAGCTTGAAAGCATGCCATTTTTTTCTTTTCATTTACTGCTGTGATACCATGAGTCTTGGCAGTTTGCAAGTGTCAAATGAGGCAAGGCCTTCAAGAAAGCACTTTGTGCATAAAACACAGCCCTCCTGGAATGCCATTTCATCTGTGTCCTACTTCATTCTAAGGACCATTTGCATAGAGTATTGGTCTCACTGAGATCAGGACATGCACCCAAAACTCAAATGCCTGGGTGAAGACTGTGCAAATCACCTGCGCCATACCTGGGGCGAGAACCCATCCCGAGCCTCAGCACTTCTCTCTCTGTGAATATTTTACTGCTCCTAAAGCTTATGGCTGAGTGTTTTGGTTCTTAGACAAGATTAGTCCACCCCCTGACAATCTCCCCAGTCTGTGTTTGCTCTTACCTGTGTTATAAAAGATGGTAGATTCAATGGTGCAGTTTTTGAAATAGGTATCAGTGGATGTAACGTCTTCAAAATAGCACTCGTCAAAGAACGTGTCTTCAAAGAGAACATGTTTAAAGTACATCTTTGTGAACCTGTGGAAAAGATGTTTGTGCCCGAGTGATCCATCCAAGAGAAAAGGAGGCTTGAGAGCAAAAGGAAACACAGAGAAAGGCAGAAAAAGGAGAACTGCAGACCAAAACGTACTGAAACGCTATTTTTAACCTAGACTAGCTCCCCTTTTCTGAGCTGCTGGTTTTGTCAATGAGGAAGGCTTCAGAAGCGTGGAAGTTGGTGTCCAGCACAGGCACATGTGGGGGACTGTGCATCGGCCTGATGGTCCCCAGGTGTGGGCCCACGGACCTTCTGCATTGGAGTCATGGAAAGGTGAACATGGTGAAATAAAAACATTGGTAGCATCTCACTTTGTGAGGACTTTTACAAACCTGCAGGCCCCTCAGCTGGTCTTAGTAAATTTAAAAGCAATAGATTTGCAAGAATCTTCACTTTTAGAATAGCCCCAACAGAGAGGTGGGGAAATAGGCCCTTCCATTACATCATTAATAGACTATAATTGGTGCAGCCTGTTTGGAAAGCAAAATTTTGCAAAACTTTCAGGGCACAACCCCTTTGACCTAAGAATAATCTCCTCTAATAATTTATCCTACCTGTACTTGCTCATACATTCAAAGAGATACATTGGTTGATGCTCTTGCAGCATTTCTTATGACAAGAAGTGACTATTGGATAGATGAGAGGTAGATAGACAGATACCATACAGTGGAACACCACATGGCCACTTACAGTTATTAGGTAGATCTACATGTCTTAATGTGGACCAATCTTCAAGACATACTACTAACCGAAAAACATCAAGTGCAATGTAGTGTTCACAGCCTGTGACCTTGCATGGGGGAAGAAAGGGTATGACACACATGCCTCCGAATGCAGGGACTGCATCTGGAACGTCACACAAGGAACCGGCAGATGTCATGGCCCTGGGGAGGCGCGGTGGGGGTTAAGAATGAAATAAACCTGCCCTGGCTGGCGTGGCTCAGTGGACTGTGCACCAGTCTGTGAACCGAAAGGTCATCAGTTTGATTCCCAGTCAGGGCACACGCCTGGGTTGCAGGCCAGGTCCCCAGTAGGGGGCGTGCAAGAGGCAACCAATCAACGTTTCCCTTTCACACTGATGTGTCTCTCCCACTCTGTCTCCCTCCCTTCCCCTTCCTCTAAAGATAAATAAATAAAATCTTAAAAAAAAGAAATAAACTTAATTTGTCCTTTGTACCCAGTGTATGTATTACTTTTTCATTTAAACATAAAACATTTAATGGAAGGAAGCACCCAGGTGATTAAAAGGTGCAGCCACATTTGGGAGCCACTGCACTGCTCCAACCCCAGCATAAACTGAAGAGGAAAGAACAATATTGTATTTAAAAAACATGCACTTAAGAAACGTTGACATCACCTTCCATTGGTTATACGTCCTAAGCTTGGCCAAACTTGTAATCTAGAAAGCTCTGGGTATGTTTTCCGACGTGAACAATTATAGTCCATCATGTAACCCACGGATGATCATTCGTCTATTCATTTCCATGTTTGGTCTTCAGCAAACACTTACTGAGCACAGTACAAGGTGCTGTGAGCACAGAGAGGAAAGACATGGGCCCTGCCCTCAAGTGGCATTGGGACGAAAAGCGAACGGGTAACCATAAGGCAGCAGGACTCATAGTGATGGAAGGAGCACAGGGTGCTGAGGGTCACTGTGCCTTTTCAGGGCCACCAGATAATTCGGTCCAAGACCATATACCATGACCAGCTCCCTTACCCTTCATGCTATATGGTAATCTGCTCAGAACCCTGACCAGAGCCACTTATCAGGAGCTTCTGAGAAAAGACCTCCCACCCAGAAAAAGACCTGGGCAAGTGCTTCTCAGAGGTGCCCAGACCACCTGCACCAGACTAACATGGGAGGCTCCAGTGAAAGAGGCAGTTGCCTACTGTGCCCATTTGAACAATAATCCCCAGAGTCTGATACCAGCTGATTATACTTTAAAAAAAATATGACAGTCATTGATCTAGAAAGCCAGATTATTTTGGATAATTTTTATTAGGGTCAAATTTACTACAGACATTAAAAAAGAGACTTCGGAAAGCTATTACTGAGCTCTTTGGATTTCCGCGGAAAAACTAATCGGTTGCCTTTTGTCACAGGAAGAGGCCTCTGATTTCAAAATAAATGTAACTTGTACACTGGATGTGTTTACTCAGGAAAGCTATTTCTAAAGATTGTCTTAGGTCTCTGCCTTTCTTAATATATCTTTCTCTTTAATATAGCAATAAGCTGCTGATTTGGCCTTCTGTGATATTTTAATATTCTGGCAAAAGTGGGTAGAAAGCAGTGCCATAAATCATAATGCAGGCAGACCTTAAAACTTATCTCTAAGTGAGTTATATAAAAAGCCTAAGTTATAAAGAAAGAGATAAAAGGAGAGAGGGCCAAGGTCTATTTTATGAGTCTCTATATAGATCATCTCTTCCAATCTCTAAATTACATACTGAACGGGTGCAAGGATTTTCATTCAGGACACGTCAAAGGTTGAAAAAAAAAGTTAGTGAAAGTATCATGTGGAACTTACTTGTAAGGAAACTGAAGCCACTGACAATCCAGAGTCTATGGCAGAATTATTATTATGAACATTACACTTCTGTTACCCTTAGGCCCAGGGCTTGTCCACCAAATGATCTAAACTATGCCAAAAGTCACATCTATTCAGTCACCTTGATGGCATCACCCTCAAGAAACTCGGTCTAATTAAAGAAATAAACAAGAAAACTGACCGTTACAATTTAGTGATAATTATCAAGATAGAGGTACGCTGTAAAGTTACTTCAAAATGGACATACACGATTCAGTTGGGAAAAACACAGGATGACTGATTTTCAAGGACAAAAATAAAATAGCCTTCCCTTAACTGTATGAAGGATGTCAACCAAAACATAGAGTAGATGTTATACTTAAAGGTAAGACACCAAAAGCACCCCACTGATGTCAGAATTCCCATAGCACTGCTTCTATCCATCCCTGAACTTAACACAAACAAGGCGATACAAGAAGAAGCAAAAAGAATAAAATTATAACGATAAGAAAGGAAGAGATAAAACTAAGTGGAGAGAAATACAATGTTTAACGATTGGAAGATTCTACAGTATAAAGATGTCCCCAGATGAATGCAGACATTCTATGGAATTCCAGTCAAAACCCCAACCAGCTGTTTATAAATGAATTTTAGAAGTTGATCCTGAAATTCATGTGGAAGAGCGCAGGGGAAAAAAACTAGCCAAGAAAAACGTTAATCACTAGGTGGAAGAATCTAGTCCTCCCGGAAATACAACTGAACAGGAAGTTCTGGCAGATCAGCCAGTGTGGTTTTGGTAGAAGAAAAGACAAACAAATCCATGGAACCAGAGCACAGAAGCCAATAACACATGTAAAGAAATCTGACATGTGATAAAAGCGTTACTGCATATCGTTAGGGAAAAGACAGGCAATTTCATAAATGTTGTACAGACAATTTGCTATTTCTACGGAAGGGGGAGAACCAAGTTAGTTCCTGTCTTGTATACACAGGTCACCTCCAGAAAAATTGAGGACCTAAATGTGGAAAGTCAAGCTTAAAACTTAGATTAAAAGCACAGAAACAGCCCTGGCTGGCGTAGCTCAGTTGATCGAGCACAGGCTGCGAACCAAAGCATCGCAGGTTCGATTCCCAGTCAGGGCACATGCCTGGGTTGCAGGCCAGGTCCCCGGTGGGGACCACATTAGAGGCAACCACACATTGATGTTTTTCTCTTCTTCTCCCTCCCTTCCCCTCTCTAAAAGTAAATAAATAAAAAAAAATTTTAAAAAGAGCTTAAAAAAAATAAAAGCACAGAAACTGGCTTTATGACTTTGAATGTGAAAGATTTCTGAGGAGCCAAAAGGCACAAACCTTAAAGGGAAAGATGACAAATTTGGCATTTAAAATAAATCTGCACGAGCAAGGATTCCATAAAACAGAATTCAGAAAGGAAGTCACAAACTGTCACAGCCGAGGGGAGACTAAGGAGATACGACTGCTAAGTGTGACATGGTGTCCTGGATGGGCTCCTGGAACAGAAAAGAAACTGGGTGAAAATGAAAAGCATCTGAATACAGTATGGACTGTAGTTAATAGTAATGTATTGGTATTGGTTCATTAACTGTAACACGTGTACCATAGTAACATAAGATATTAATAATAAGAAAAACCTAGGCGTGGGGTAGATAGAAACTTTCTGCACTATCTTTGCAATTCTTCTGTGAATCTAAAACTGTTCTGAAATCAAAAGTTTATTTAAAAAAAACAAACCACTCTCAGAAAAATTTTGAACACATAATTGACTACTGCTTTCTATGCCTCATTTTAAAGAACTCCTTGCTAGAAACTATCCGAAATTCATCTGTTGAAACCTAACCCCCAATGTGATGGTGTTAGAAGACAGGGCCTTTGGGAGGAGATTTGGTCCTGAGGCTGGAGCCCTGGTCAATGGGATTAGTGCCCTCATAAAAGAGGCCCTACAGAGAAGTGCTTTGAACTTGAACCTCCACCCTCCAAAACTGGGAGAAATAAATCCTCCTTGTGTGTAAGCCCTTCCATCTGTGGTATTTTGTCATAGTAGCATGGACAGAGTAAAACATCAAGCAAATTAATATGAAGATGATAACCCAATAAACAAAATAAGTGGCGCCCATGAACAGGCATGGACGTGGAAACCAGAATACCAAATACCCAATACCTCCAGTCACGGCTACTTCCTCAGACCTAGAACCCAGAAGGTGCACATACACACCTCCCACCATTGGCTCCACTGTACGGAACCAGGCCCACTGCGCGCCGCCAGGAAAATTCTTAGTGGTGCCCCAGTAAAAGGAGCTCTTAACAGTGCGTAACATTTCAGCCTCGTGTGTGAAATCAACCACTTCTTTTTGAGGTGTGTGTTTGCCTTCTTTCCCTCTCCACTCTATCTGTGTCCTACTGTAGGTGCCATTCCTCACTTTGGATTTAAATCTTACAAATCTCGTTTTCACCCTGAGCTATTCACCCCTGGCCTTCAACAAGGACTTATGAGAGCTTTCCCCTACTTTCTGCCGGCCCCTTGTCTTGTGTGACGATTACTCCTTGCCATTCCAGCTTCTAACCCTGAGCAGAACACAGCAACTTCCCTTCGAGGTGTGAGGAAAATTCGGGATTATCACATTACTTCCTGGGTCCCGAGCTATCACAAACAGGAAGCAGGCACATCCGCCTGCCATCCACGAGGTTGAAATCCACTACATCCCCTTCTCCCAACCTAACCCTCGCAGAACCCATCCCTGCCAAGCAGAAAATTCTTCCTAAAGAGAGAGGGTAAGTTGATAACTTAGTTAATGCATGCTCTGGGATGAAAAGCTAGCCTGTTTTTAATTAACAATGAAAAAAGAAAAAGGCTGTCCTGACATTTTTGTTCAAGATTTCAAATACGAACTCTTTCTTGTGTCTTTCTGGCATTTCCCCAAAAACTCAGAGTTCTGAAGCAAAACCAGCCTGAGGACGCAGAGCCACCTGCTCGCGTGAGATGCACCGGGAGGCTGCAGGCGGTGCTTGGGGAGCAGGTCGAAACTCTTCTGTGCACTATTGTTCCTTCCTGGGGTCCCACCAGAGGCTGACATTTAGGTTTCCATTGGATCTCCTTTACTGACAAAATCTCTGGGTCAAGTCGGAAGCCCTTTTTACACAAAGGCATTTTCCCCCAAGTGCCATAGTCAATAAAGTAAATAACTTTTATCTAAATTTTAAATCAGAGAAGTGTGGATGAAATCAAGGAAGGGATACAGGTAACAAAGGGAAAACTACCCACCCAAGCAGAATATCAATTTAACTTTCCAAAGAGGCTTGTGGTTTTCAAAGATGGGGTGCTTTCTAGCTGAAGAACAGCAGATGGCAGCATAACTCAGAAAAAGAAACCAGGCTTGTTTATTCTTTACATCAATTTCAAAGATTCCTCATCTTCCAAGGAGAAAAACATCCTTTTTAGTCAACAATTTGCTGGAGGAAAAATTATGGACTTCAAGGAGTTGTAATTTCAGTATCCACTTGTTAAAAACTATATATATGAGCCCTGGCTCAGTTGGTTGGTGGTCCGCCCGCAAAGCGAAAGGTTGCTGGTTCCCTTCCCAGTCGGGCACGTGCCTGGGTTATGGAACAGGTGCCCCGTTAGAGGTGTGTGATAAGCAACCAGTTGATGTTTCTCTCTCACATCAATGTTCCTCTCTTTCCCCCTCCCTTCCCTCTCTCCAAAATTAAATAAGTAAATAATCTTTAACAAAAAAATTTTTAATGTGGGCAAAGCTTTTCTAATACTTTACTCATTGTTCCCCCAAAAGACAACCCTATGGAGGAAGACAGGCCGGGCTGATCTGTCCTTGAAGGTAACATTGGGTGGAAGGATAACAGGAGATAGTGTCATGTTAGCCTTGGCCTGAAAAAGGGTCCAGAATCAAAGAAAAACCTCGACAACCAGGCAGTGGGTTGGTGCGGGGACCTCAGCAACATGAGCTGTGGCGGCATTAAAGGGTCACAGCTCCCTGTGCATCTCCATGAAAGGTGTGAGTCGCAGGGAGCATCCTCTCTGCGTGCCCTCCACAATGCCTCCATCCTTGGACAGATCAGCTACAGCCAGGAGACCAGGCATGACGGGAGCCAGCCTGACACACCAAGACAGAGCCACCAGCGGAATTACTGTGTCTCTGGCAGCCATAAAAATAAGTTCTGCTGCCACCTACTGACTCCTTATCTTTCCGACGGCTCTCTCCCAAGAATGGTCCCCAAGGCCTCTGACCCTGATCTAGGGAAGGTCTATGGTCTCACTCACTTATCATTCACCAGCTTCCCATGTTGGTGGATCTGATTTTCCATCGTGAAGTTGATCGTGGCACCGTACACATGCTCCCCGAAGAACACCTTCATTTTGGACTTATATTCTTCATCTTGGAAATACCGGATCATGTCGGGGAACCAAACGGTCAGTCCATAGTAACTGGAAGAGAGAAGACAGAGCATTTGAGCAGCTGTACCCCTTCATGAGTAGACTCTGCATTCCTGATTGGAGGCAGATAACACTCATTTTAAATGGGTTAATATGGTTCATTGTTAGAAAATCTAATCATATAACATGGTCATATTAACAGGTCTGAGGGAAAAAATCATAGTCATCTCTATAGGTGCAGAAAAAGCATTTGGTGAAAAAACAACATTCATTCCTGATACAGTACCAATAGATTAGGAATTGATGGACACTCCCTTAACATGTAAGAAAATACATATTGCAGCTCAAAAGGCAAAGTCTTACCAATGGGGAAACACCAAAGACATTCCTGCTAACATCAGGAATGACACAAGGACACCCACTGTCACCACGACTACTGAACACTATTTGCAGGGCTTAGCCAGCTCAGTTAGCAAGAGAAAGAACATAGAAACCTAAAAAAGCAAGAGGTAAAACTACCTCTATTTGTAGATGATATGATTTTATACCAAAAAAGTTCAAGATAACCATCTCAAAAAAAAGGTCATTAGAAATATAAAAATGATGCTCAATCCCACTCATAATATGAAATATGCAAAGTAAAACTACACTGTGTTACCATTCTCACCTCCCAGACTGTCAACACTCCCAAATTTTGCCAAAATGTCCTGGTGGTGAGGCTACAGGTAAACAGGTGTCTCCCACATTGCTGAAAAAAGGACAGAATCGTACAATAACATATGGAGGATGATTGGTCAATGTCTAAAAAAATTGCTTATGGATTTACCTCATTTGAATCCATAATCCATCTCTAGGAACCTATTCCAGCAATGAACTCGCACGACACAAAGTAGCCTCAAACACAGCTACTCACTGTGGCACTGTCTGCAACAGCAAAAGTCTGAAAACTCCGCCAGAGCCTAGCGATAAATCCCTGGCTGAAAGAAGTGAGGGAGTTTTCTGTGGAGTGCGGTGCACCTGTGCTACGCTGCTCTAAAGAATGAGAAAAATCTCCGTTTACTCGTAGGAGAGATCACCAGAATATGTTACGGAGTTCAAAAGCAGATGCAATGATGTGTTCCTTCGAATAAGAAAATGAGGAAGAAATAGGTATACCTATTGGCTTAAATTTGCAAAAATAAGGACTGGGATGGTAAATAGGAAATAAAAGATGATTGCATATAACAGGCAAAGGGGAATGTATAGAGATTGTTAGAGCCGAGTTCATTTTTGGGGTCCAGGGAGTGTGTCTTTGGTCGCGGGTGGCTGGCAACGAAGCAATATCACCGATGGGAATTTAAAATCTCACTGAAAGTTCCTAGTTGCTGCCAGTAACTTACCGAGCACTTATGATGTGCCAGAAACTACTGCAGGCACTATCACATACAATTAAACAGCCTCACGCCGCTGCAAGTGCGCCCCGAACCTTGCACAGAAAGAAGGGCCACGTTATTTGGAGGTGAATGAAATGACTGAGGCGAGAGCCTGCCATTCGGGAGAAGAGCCAGCTAATCACCGATCGTATTATATTTCATTTTCCGTATTACAGAGCCCATTATTGCAGACTTTCCCCATTTTCCCTACTTAATATTCACAGTGGCGCTGATGGCTGCCTCCTCAGCACTCACTCCTCGCTTCTTCTTTGGGACGAGACACTTCGTTTTCTGTCAACCCTCAAGAAGACTAATGAGATTGTCAGCTCAGAGGCAAATCCTGATGAGTCTAGAATCGCTGGGAAATCACATGCCTTTGCCAGCGATTACTTTAGTCCAGTACTTATGCATTTTTTCTTCATGTGGCACACGTAAATTAATTACTAAAATTCTGCAGCACACACACAAAATATATTTTTTTGCCAATCTGACCAAAAAATATAGGTATAATTTTGATTCATTCACACTGGATGGCCATTGTTGTGTTGGCTATTGTCTTTTTTTTTTTTTAATTTGACACTCTAAGGAAAAAGAGGTCCATGTCCCTGACTGATTAGTCAGGGGTTGCACGTTTTAAAACTTCTTGCTGCACACTGGATGGAAATCGTTGGTTTAGCCCTGGGTGTGCGGCACACGTCTCCTGAGAACTTCCTCACTGTTCCAAAGGGCAGCTCTGTAGACGGTCCTGGTGACAGAACGCCAAGAGGGGCACAGGCCTCTCACACTCACAAAGAACCAGCCAGAGGCTGAAACTCCTCCTGCAGCCCGAGGAATTCTTGTTACAAGAGTGAAAGATTTCCTTGTGGCAGACATGCTTAGAATGGCTTGTCTATTACTTGCAGCCCAAAGCATCCAATCTGACACAGACTCCATGAGTCAGAACCAATCATAATCCTCGATTTGTAGAGGGGGCATGTGAAGCACAGAGAAGTTAAGTGAGAACTTACCTCAAAGCCATGGTGAACCAGACCACGGCCAGAATCAGCGTGTTCATCCGGTAGGGCCCCAGCACACAGTACAGAGCGTTATCCCAGACCTATAATCCACACCGGAGAAGGGCTGTTAAAGGACCCTCATTTCTCAAGCTTTCTAATGAGTTGTCTAGGAGGTCATGGAGAGAATGGGCAATGATCGTCTCCCAGAAGTGGCGATCCTATTCCAAGGAAAGCCTTTTCTTTTCCTACTGGTTGGCTTTGACCTCTAAAAGTCCTATAGCATCTTTCCTGGGAACACAACAATATTCCATGCATGTGAGAGGGGATTTCAAGGCACTAGGCAAGCTTAAGTACTGAGTTCTGCTCCCTGCCTGCAGGAGCAGCTGCTATTCCAAACACTGCCCGACCACACACCCAGGCCATCCAGTCTCGGCAGACTCTGGTCATCAGCTGCCTCGGTGTGCAGCAGCCAACTGGCCTGCAGGAGCCACTGCTTTGCAGACACAGCCTTGCCCGTCATGAAGACTTTCTCAGAAACCACAAGCAAACCTCGAGGGGCCATTTATTTCACTCATTCCTGTCTTCCTACGGATTAGTTAAAGAGAAGATACTCGAGAGAGATGTTTACTCAGACTAGACATGTTACCTACATTCAAAATCTCTGCCTTGGAAATGAAGAGCAAAGGAAGGAAACTAGGTTTACAGAGTTTCCGGCTCAAGGCTCACAGCAAGCTAGAGGGGGTCAAGGGCCTTGCACCCAAATATCCCCGTGCAGGGTGCTTCTTCCCCATCACACTGGCTTAGGTTGATGGGGGTGTTCAAGGCTTCTATTCTTTATCCACTGAGGTTACAGGTTTCCATAGAGCCCCCCCATCCACCCCATATCCCCAGTCATACCTGCTTGAAAGTGGTCTTGAATCTGACCAGCCAGCGCTGGTACCAAGTTCCTGTTGAACTCTGGATCTCAATGAATTCATCCATTTGCTTGGGAGTTTTGATGTGGGAAACCTGTAAAGCAAAGACGAGCGAGAGAACCTTAACCCCACTTTGTATCAGGCCTTTCAATTGTCAATTAAATGGAACTGACTTTATTAATTCATTGAGGGCGAGAGGTGACCCTGCAGTTTGGGGACTCTTGACCAAAGATGTACATAGCATCTCTTTGGGGTATTTATCCCACTGTAGTCAAAAATGAATCAGTCTTTTCACTCTGTCATGCCTTTGGCAAGTTAGCGGGCCATGATTCACTGAATTTCCATTTATATCTGATTTTCTTACAGTAGGGTTGATGCTGCCTTAAAATTCACAAGTCGATCTTCAATGGGTATTAACATCACAGAAGTCTAGAACCTATGCAGGAAGTAGTGTGTGTGTGTGTGTGTGTGCGCGCGCGCGCACGCCCACACACGTGCTGGGGAAATGGGGTTTGCTATGTAGGACATTTTAAAAATACAACAGGCTAAGAGAAAGTATGTCTTCCTTCTGTACAGCAAGGGAAACCATCAACAAAATGGAAAGGCAACCTACTGAATGGGAAAAATATTTGCAGATCATGTATCTGATAACTAGTTAATATCCAAAATACATGAAGAACTCATACAACTCAAAAGCCAAAAAAAATTGACAAAAATGGGCAGAGGATCTAAATAAACATTTTTCCAAAAAAAGGATATATGGATAGCCAATAGGCAAGGAAAAACGGTGCTCAACACCACTAATCATCAGGGAAATGCAAATCAAAATCACAATGAGATATCACCTCACAGCTGTGACTATTATCAAAAAACAAGAAATAAAAAGCTTTGGAGAGGATGTGGAGATAAGGAGACCCTTGTGCACTGCTGGTGGGAATGTAAATTGATGCGACCACTGTGGAAAGCGGTATTGGAGGTTCCTCACACAATTAAAATTAAAACCACCATATGATCCAGCATTCCATTTTGGGTATTTATTCAAATAAAACAAAAACACCAATTCAAAAATATATATGCACCCTCATGTAGGTGGGGGAGTTAATCCAGGAGGACTTCTGGAGGAAATGGACAGATGCTGGTAACTAATAGGACATCTTCATGGA
>CM052550.1:55661237-55679512 GCA_028533065.1 Trachops cirrhosus
ATTATCATTCAGTAATTTTTGAACTTCATAAGCTAGCAAGAAACAAAATTCAGGCTAACAGCCAATGGGTGTAAGAAATTGGTATAGAATGGGTAACCTGTTGCTGGTGGCCTCGTAGGCTGGGACAACCTTCTTGAAATATAGTTTGCAACATTATCTCAAGAGCTATAAAAACACTCAAGCTCTCACAACCAGTCATTTTATTTCTAGGCATGGACTCTTAGAAAACAAACCCAGAATGTAAAGAAAGGGGAAGGAACCGTGTGTGTGAGAAGGATCACTGCAGCAACGGGACAGAGAAAATAAAATGGGAGAAATCAATCTCTAACCTTAGGGACATGTTTAGAAAAATTGTGTTGATGCTCTTACTATTAATGTTCATTAAAAGGATGGTTATAAACACTATGAGACAACATATACAATGCTTATGAGAGCTTTTAAGTACAATGTGTCTGTAAATACATGTAATTATGTTATTCCCACATGAATACAGCTAGCTTCCTTCCCTTGGTGAATAATTATCAGTACTAAGAAGGATAACCATCAAAATGCAAAGAATTAATTACAACACAGTGATACGGATGTCAGGGGTTTTATTTATCTCGTGACACGTTTTCTGTGATGTGCTTGTATAAAAAATTATTTTTCAGCAAACTGAACCAGGAAAGGGGAGAGGACTCCTCTCTTCGGCACAGGTGATTGCACACTCACCGTGAACACCTTCTCCGGGGTCCCCTTAGCTCTCATGTTGGTGTCATGGACTTGCTTGAGAATCATCCAAGCTTCGTCATGCTTGCCCATCTGGTAAAACCAAGGAAGGAGACGTGAAAAACCCTTTGCTGGTTAGTGCGGATACTTGAGTGTGAGGTGAAGGGAGGTGGACTTGTAGTGATGTCCACCTACAATGGCTATGGGGCTGAGGAAGCAGAGGTAGCTCCTGCTCTCACTTGGGGCGGGAGCACTGACTCACCTCCAGCAGGAACCGTGGGCTCTCGGGCATGAACCTCAGGGCCACCATGGACACGGTGCAGGGCAGAGCGCAGATGATGACAAACACTCTCCAGCTGTGGTAGTGGTAATGGGTGCCCATGCTGAAGCCCCAGCCTGCAGAGAGGAAATTGGAGGATCTCAGACACCATCTTAGGGTGACCTTGAAGCACTGGCTCTCCAACTGCAGGGCACAAGAGCACCCCCTGGAAAGCAGGTTCAAAGGTAGACTTCCTGCTGTGCCCCCAAAGCTTCTGATTCTGCATCCGGGACAGGTGCTGGGAGTCTGCATCCTTACAAGCCCCTAGTGGGCCTGGGCTGACATTTACGGGCCTTCAGTGAGAGTGTAAACAGAGGCAACATCCCAATTCCTACACAGTCATTGAAATTCAGGTTAACAACCTATTCAGTAACAGATGTTCTACCCCCCTGTCCGGCACTGCACAGGGCCCAGCCTTGTGGGACCCCTTATTTCCCCTCCTTGCCCCCTCCCGCAGAGTGAGGGGCCTGTGCTCACATGTGTGCACACACCATACACACCCCCATGGTGACAATGGGCATCCTTGCCGCGATCCCTTGATTTTAGTGGAAATTCCTGGGTCCTGAGACCCCACAGCAGGATCGGATGTTGTGGGGCCCTGGCCTCACAGATCCCTTGCTTCATGGGAAGGAGCAGCTGGAGGAAAGCCAGAGCATGGCCTTATATGACCCAAGGTTTCCACAGAGGGTTCCTCTTACTGGGGTCAAAGGGCAGCATCAGCTCTAGGTGATTCCAACACACGGGGTTCAAGAACACACTTCGGAAACCATTGCCAGTCATTATATCATTTCTGTTATTTAAAGGAAACTGAGCTTCTGTTTTCAAATAAATTCTACCATCATTGAAGCAAAGTGGTGACCAGGTCCTGTTCTGCTCTCATTATTCAAAGTATTTCCAAAATTCATTTTCAGAAATTGCTTTAAGGATCCACTAAACATTATTTTTTATGTAAAGATGTTATTTATTTTTATGGACAGGGGAAGGGAGGGAGAGAAAGAGGGACAGAAACATTAATGTGTGGTTGCCTCTTATACGCCCTCCACTGGGGACCTACCTGGCCTGCAACCCAGGCATGCACTCTGACTAGGAGTTGAACCAGCAACCCTTTGGTTCATAGGTTGGCACTCTATCCACTGTGCCACACCAGACAGGGGCATAAAACATTCTTCAGATATCCTCATGGGTCACCAATTTCCCTTGTTAGGGATCGGTCACATGGTGGAAAGAGGCTGGAGTTTTGCAGTCCCACAGATCAGAGTTCAAATTCTGGTTTTCTCACGTTGTTACTACGTGGTGGGTTTTCACAGCTGTAAAATGCAGGTGATGATTGACACCTGCGCAGATGTGCCAAGTGGGAACACTTCCAGCTGCCAATTCACCTGCTCGCAAGGCGGCTCTGATTTCTTTAGAAATAGCTACTTGACATTTAGTGCCAGAGATTTTGAGCAAGATAGGTGAACATCAGCAGAGATCAGCAAAAGGATTGGGTTTTTTTTTTTTTAAACCAAGGTTATAAACTAAAGAGATTGATTTTCTCATGCCACCCAAAGTATCTCTGAAGACCATTCCAGCAGCATTTTTCAAAAAACAAAACTTTACAAATAAACATATTGATTTCTAAAGTTAAGAAGGTAATCACTATTTGACTGTAAAAATCACTATCCCACTGACTTAAAAAATGTCCCACAAGGCCAGCTGCAATGGACCGCTGATATCTTGAATTCTCTGTTAATAATCCCCATGGTGCTTCGAGTTGCTCTTCTCACTGTGGACTGCTAACCAGTATCTACAGATACTTTCTGCAGATACTTCCCACTCTGTCAGGACAACTGAAGGACTAGTCAGAGGGGATCCCAGGCGGGGAAAGTGGAGCCGCAGCGGCTTTGACACACAGCGCACACGTCATCCGCCATCCGCCATCAAACCTTTCCTACAGAGCGGCCTCTTCTCCCTCCCGTCTCGCTGGGGTTGGGTTGTCTGCCTTCATTTTAATTAAGAAGCCTTTCCCTTCTCCTGAGAGTCATGCTGGAAAGATAAAACCACAGCAATATGTATTACTCACATCCAAAAACTATTCTGGCAGAATTAGAAGTAAAATGGACCAAATCCATAGGAGCCAATCTCAGCGAGATAACAAGGGAAGGGTAGAAGCTCGTGTGTTTAGGAAGTATCCTTCCTCAGAAAGATTTTTTTATGATAATATGTTTAAATTATCCAAAATCCAATATCCCTTCATGCCTCTATGATTTTTATGGTGATTTTAGTAATCTGCGCTTACTACATTTATGAGGCACATCCTCAGGGCCTTAAATTAATAAAATTAAGTACTGAACTGCCCCCCTCCGCCCCAATACATGGGATGGCCATTCATTTGCAGACGGATTGCTCTGCTCACTGGTCTTTCAGCTTGCCCTACTTTTCCGTGTCAGGATTTCACAAACAGCTGGTGGGGCTGACTACAATGAGAATTACTCTTCCATAATATATACATTTTTTTCTCCTGAGTTCCCAGAAAAACATTCTGAGTTTTGCAATTCTCTTTCTCAATGACTCAATCACCCAATTCCTGGGGCCAAGACCTCCCATCACTTCGTTCCTGCAAAAGCAATTAAGTGGGTTGCACAAACATCAGCCTCCTTTCCGTAGTGACCCCTGCCTTTGTCCCGCTATGGGCGTGGAGGGCGCGGTGAGGGGATTAATGTCTTAGCGTATTGAGAAATACCATCAAATGTCTGCTTTGCTGCAGACAAAACATCTGGTCCTGGTAAAAGGAGGCTTAAAATAAATCATCACTCCTGTTTCACTGTGATTCACGTCTACCATACACTTCCAAGGTGGATTTCCCCCAAGGTAACGCCTGTTTCAGTTGAGCCAGATTGTCTAAGAGGCTTGTTGTTTTTTGTTTGTTTGTTTGTTTGTTTTACTTATTTAACAAAGTGTGTTAAGTGTTTATTGTATGCCAGCCCCTGTGCTCAGAATGGGTGGACGCTATATCTACTCTCATGTGGCTTAGAACTCAGTGAACAGTCTAAATTTTTACTCTAGTTCTCTGGTACTGCCAAGAACTGACACCATTCACAGTAGTCTATTTCCACACCTCTCCCTTTCTTCCTGTCTTACTCTGTTCCCTACTCCCAACACTGCCTTCTATTGACCACCCATTTCCTTCTTTATTCTCACTTCTCTTCCCTCAACTCTTCGTAAGAGGCTTGTATTTTTTTAAAGATTTATTTATTTTTAGAGAGAGAGGAAGGGAGGGAGAAAGAGAGGGAGAGAAACATCAATGTGTGGTTGCCTTTCACATGTCCCCTACTGGGGACCTGACCCGCAACCCAGGCATGTGCCCTGACTGGGAATTGAACCGGCGACCCTTTGGTTGGCAGCCCATGCTCAATCCACTAAGCCACACTAGCCAGGGCGAGGCATGTATTTTTAAATGCAATATTTCATACACACATACAAATAAAAATCACAGATTTCATACAGGGATACAAATAAAAATCACCTTGTTCATTCAGGGTAAAATATCTAATCAAGAACCGTGCTCTTGACCAGTAAAGGTCAGTCAGCAGCTATGTGGTCCCTCTGCCGTGGGGTTGACACACCCCCCATTTAAATGCTTTCATTGCTACCTACAGATCAGAGACATCCACCAGACTTTACAGGAAGGAAAAATGTCTGTTGAAACCACTAAGATTTCAGGGTTCCGAGAGTCATCAGGCTAATGCCCCCAGCTTCATCTTAATTAATAGAAGAGGCATCGTCTACACTAAGACTTCTTTAAAAGTTACAGATGGAGCCTCCGTTAGCTCCGAACACACACAGGACCACATTTAAAACAAGGACACCAAGAAGGTGAATGAGTAGAGAATGGTCAATTAGCTTCAGCCACCCTATCCCTCCGCAGGTTCTAAACCACAGCAAAGCCTACACCTATAATCATTGGTTTTCCGAAAATGACTCTGAAGGATGCTGGTGGTATTTCTTGTCTGGGATACTGAGAAGTCATAATCAAAATCAAACTGATGCCTTCTCCCTACTTTAATAAAATTGTCCTGGCTGAAACCAGGACCTTGTCTGCAGGGGCTGCTCCACTTCTGCAGTCTTCAAGAGAACTGCAAAGCAGCTGGGGCTGGTGCGGGAGCAACAGGATTCAAGGTCATGCCAGCGCCATGACCTTGGCCAAAGCACCAGCTTTGTTTGGCTTCTGTTACCTCATCTCTAAGATGGGGTCACCAAAGCCTAACTTGTTGGGGTGGGGGGTGGAGGTCTGAGGAAATAGGTGAAATCCTTTCAAACACAAAGAAGAAAGGAAAGGAGAGAACTAGAAAGGAGGAAGGCGGGGTGGGACATGGGGGAACAGACTATTATTTTCTGAAACACAGGTATGGGTATCGGCAATGTGTCTCTAGTGGTGAAGTTCTATTTTAGGAAGATCAAATTCATACATAGGAACTGTGTGAATAAGGGGAATAAGGCTGAGGACAGAAAGTGTCACTGGGAGGCAGGTGCCATTGTAACAAGGCCCCTGGGCTATTTTGAGCCACGTGCTCACCGTAGTGTGGGATGATGCTCCAGGCCATGGCAGACGCATAGATGCCCCCTGTCATCCAGAAGATGCCCAGCCAACTGAGGTGCTCTCCTCGCTTCTCCCGGGACAAGAATTCGGAGAAATAGGCAAAAACAATGGGCAGAGCTCCGCCTATACTGTAGGGGAGGGGGGAAATGCCAGAAACAAAGAATCAAGTCACACACTAAAAATGGTCATAGCAGAAACCAAGTTGCCTATACCCAACCCTTAGGCTCTGGGGCAAAATAACTGAGTGAATTTCAAAGACTGGCCGAGGCAGGGCCAGGTTATATTGACCTTCTATGCACTGACTCTACAACCTAACCCCTTTCTAAGGTTGACTTCAATATAGTATCTTGGAAGTCAAACAAGAACCGGAGGTACCACACAGCGCTGGATGGTTCCAGGATGGTTGGACCGTTGGTCTAGGGGGGTCCAGCTGAAGCTCTGAGACTACGTACCCTATGCCCGAGATGAGCCGGCAGAAGAGGAAGGCTCCATAACCCTGCACGAAGGAGGAGAGGGAGGCGAAGGAGGCGTTGAGGGCCAGAGACATGCTGAGAACTCTCTTCCTCCCCAGCTTGTCGGCCAGGCCCCCCAGGATGAAGGCCCCCGCCATCATTCCCAGGTAGACTATCAGCCCTGTCGGGAAGGAGAGGGGAGAGGGGAGAGAGAGAAGACAAGACATGAGAGACCATGCATAGAAAACCCGACGCCCACCTTTATACATCCTAGAAATTCCATATCACCAACAAAAAAGGTGGGATGCAACAGATGTTCACGGCAAATTAGAAGTTCTCTATGAATTCAACTTCTTGGGAATGCTATTCAAAAAAATAGCCTCACGGGTTTATACGTCTGTGTATATACTAACACAGGTAACCACAACTGGGTTTGATGTTTCTTTCTTAAATGCTACTCTTCTAGACGCATAATATGCAGAAACAGGAAATGCTGTGATGTCATTTTTAAGTGAGAAAAAGTGTTTGTGCTGCAAATCTCCTTACCTTTGGGATCATATTTAAGGAGGGAAGTGCTAGTACAATTTAGGAAATGTAGTAACTAATACTGTAATAGCTCTGGTCCTAGGCGGGGTCCTGGAAACATTAGGGTGAACACTGTGTAAAGTGTATGCTTGCCGACCACCATATTGTGCACCTGAAACTAGTGCAAAACAATTTCAAATGTAAACTATAATTGAAAAAATTTTTTAAAGATTTTATGTATTTATTTTTAGAGAGAGGGGAAGGGAGTGAGAAAGAGAGGGAGAGAAACATCAACATGTGGTTGCCTCTTGCACGCCCACCTACTGGGGGCCTGGTCTGCAACCCAGGCATGTGCCCTGACTGGGAATTGAACCGGTGACCCTTTGGTTCGCAGGCTGGTGCTCAATCCATTGAGCCATACCAGCCAGGACAAATTTTTAATTTTTAAAACTGTAAAGAGAGAGAGAGATAGAGAATGTCCAGGGAGAAGTGGCAAAGCAGGTATGGAGAACACTGGGAAGAAAGAAAATGCTACAAATGAAAAACAACAATTGCCAACAAGACCAGCTGCTTTATTAAAACACCCAAAATTTATTAAATACCCAAAAAGGACCTTTCCTAGCTACAGCCAGGTTTCATATTTCTTTCAGGAATGTGGAAGAGAGTAGCAGTGAGTTGTCCTTTCTCAAACACATACAACTACTACTTGCCTTAGAATAGAATCAGTTCATTTAAGCTTTCATATAATTATATTGTTGTAGGCATGTTGATGGTATTCCGGTGGAAGCCAGCATCCTTATAGAGGTGGCAAATCTCCAGAAGCATGTGAATAATTCCTTCCTATTACATACTGAGTGCTTACCAATCACCAATGACCGTGCTCAGTGTACATGGTGTTGACTACACCTGTGGAGGAAACGTTGCACCGTGTCTTTCGTGCAGAGAAAATGATGCATACAAGTGTCCTGAGTACCCCTGGCCCAGCCTGGACTGTAAATCAACCAATGAATGTAAACAGTCTTCCACAGAAGGGACCTGCTGATGTTTTCTTCATGCAGATGTGTGCCCAGAAGGACCCACAAGGAGCAAAAAACTGCAATGAGCTAGTTCAGCACTTTCAAGGTAGGTCCCCAAAAGGAGAAATTGAACGACGCTGTGCTTTCTCTTCCCAATGACAGATTGGCTTCATTTTATTTATTTTTATTTTTTTATTAAGAGTGCATTGGCATGCAGCATATTAATAGTTTTGGTGTACAACATAATAATTCAATATTTGCTTACATTGTGAAATGGTCACCCAAAGAGTCTAGTTAACATCCATCACCATACACAGTTGCAGAATTTTCTTTTCTTGTGATGAGACCTTTGAAGATTTACTCTTAGCAAATTGCAAAATAGTGTTATTAACTATGAACACCACGCTGCACTCATGACTTATTTATCTTATAACTGGATGTTTGTACCTAGTTACTCCCTTCAGCCTCCTACCCACCACTGCCTCTGGCAAACAGCATGTGCTTTGTATCTATGAGCTTGGTGTTTTGTTTTGTTTTAAGATTCCACATATAAGTGAAATCACATGATATTTGTTTTATTCTGCCTGATTTATTACACTTGACAAACATAATGCCCTCAAAGCCCACCAAGTTGTTGCAAATAGCAAGATTTCATTCTGTTATGGCTGAATAATATTCCATTTCTCAGGGGATGAACACTTGGGTTGTTTCAATATCTTGGCTATTGTAAATAATGTTGCAATAAACATGGGGGTGCCATATTTCCTTCTTTTATTTACTTTTTTTAGTTAAGTTTTTTCAGGATTTTATTTATTTTTAGAGAGAGGGGAAGGGAAGGAGAAAGAGAAGGACAGAAACATCAATGTGTGGTTGCCTCTTGTGTGCCCCCTACTGGGGACTGGGCTGCAACCCAGGCATGTGCCCTATCTGGGAATTGAACCAGTGACCCTTTGCTTCACAGGCCTGCACTCAATCCACTCACCTATACCAGCCAGGTTCCTTCTTTTATCATTTTATTTCACTAAATGAAAAGAAATGACAACTAGGTATTGTCAAAGGTGTTTATAAACTAGGATTTTCTTCATTCACCTGCTTTGTAGCTCTTCACCCTCTATATTGCTCAAAGTCACAAAGTATGTTCTTTTCTTTTTCTTTTCAGTATGTGATATTACTTCATGAAATATGCCTATAAGTCTACATGTATTTGTCACATGCCTGTTATTAGGTAGGCAGCCTTTGAGTTACTGGGGATACGGTGAGGTACAAACACAAGGAGATTCCTGCCTTTGTGGAGCTTGCATTCTAGTTGGGAAAAGAGAGATAAACAAAGAAGTGAGTAAAATATATAGTAAGGGGACTACTGGTGTTATAAAAAATAACACAGGGGAGGGAAAGAGGGAGAGCCAGGGTGGAAGGTAGCAATTGAAAATAAGGCGGATCAGGAAGTTTTCACCAAAATGGGGTATTTGGGCCAAACCTAAGTGAAGCTGAACATGGGGATATCTAGGGGAAATTGCCGAGCCTGTGCCCCTGGGGGAGTGTCTCTGCGTGCTTGGAGGACTCACAGAGCTCACTTGGAGGACACACAATAAAATAATAAAAGAAGGAACCTGGCTGGTATAGGTGAGTGAGGATTTCCCCTTCTCCCTGTTTCACCAGTTCCTCAGCCCTGAGCTTGGAAGATGTACTGAACCATTTCCCATTATATTAGGTCACTGACATTTGTGTTTGAGAAAATGAATCATGATTTGCAAGTCCAGCTCATAAAATGTGTCACACTGTATGGTAATAACGTGGGGATCAGTGTTCCCTGCTACACTGTGAGTGGATCAGCCCGATCCAGCTCTGACCGCCCAAGGGTTTCCAACATCTGGTTCCCTGCAGACTGAATCTTGCTCAGTTCTGAGCCATCGCGAGTTATGTCTAGCAGGACGGCCTTACTCACTGAGGTAGGTATCTTAAAACCAGCTTTGGCTGCCATATGACCCATCTCCAGCAGGAAAGTCTGAGTGAATCTTCTAGGCCAGTGGTCCCCAACCTTTTGGGCACCCGGAATCGATTTCATGGATGATGATTTTTCCACGGCCAGGGGTGGGGAGGGGATGATTTCAGGATGATTCAAGCTCATTACATTCAAGCTCATTCCTGCTATGCAGCCTGGTTCCTAACAGGCTGGGGACCCCTGATCTAGACCACCAGTGTGCAGTGTCAGCAACAAACATTGTGCAAGTAATTAAGCTACTGTCTCTCAGCTCCACAGCCACCCTTCCAGCCCCTGCTTTGTCCACAAACCCCATGTGTGCTTTGCCAGCCACTCCCCCCTAGGCCCTCCACCAGGGGGCACTAGACAGAGGCATAATGGCGAGAGAAGGAAGAAAGGGCTTGTGCTCTCGGTGTCATAAATTCAACAGCAGTCACACTTCTTCACCCCACAGCAACAATGCAGCAGCTGAATCCGGGTAGCATAATCAGCCACACCCTGCCCTTCTGTGCTCACCCACACCAGCACCAGCCCGCCAGGGCCCCCTCTCCAGAGACCTGAGCTGTAGCTCCCTGAGACCCCGTCTCTGACCTTCTAAGTCATAATAATTCCAATCTCTTCTCTTTATTCTCCCATTCCTAGAGGTGGCAGCAGCTCCCTGCATTCAAGACCTCAGTAGACTTCTAAAAAAACCATTTCAGTTGTCCAGTTAATAATTTTATATTAAATCTATCTGTTTGAATAATTGGCATGATTTCCATTTCCTGAATACAACCTGACCCATCCAGTCACATAGGGAAATGGATGAATCTTAGAGGTTATCTTTAAATCCAACCCCTGAGCTTAACTGGATGAGGCCGCTGAGCTCCAGAGAAAGGCGGTCACTCTTCCAGCACCTAGCCGCTGGCCCAGGATCCTTATACATGGCCCTCTGTGTCTCCTGGCTCCAAGCCTGGTGTTTTTGCTCGCAAACCTGACTGGGAGGAACTAGAGAGAACCCAAAATGCTTCTCAAAATGGTGTTGTAGAGGACCAGGATATGCTGCCCCAAAATATACCACTTATAAAAGGATTATTTTGAGCCCTGCTCCTAAAAGCAGACTTAGACTCAATCACCGGACTCTTATCGGCCCAGACACAGCACCAAGAGGAATCTACGTGAGAAACTCAGGAAAGCAACCTTATCTTCCATTAGTTTGCTTCATTTGTTTATGCTCCCACAGTCTGCCACCCATGAAGGCCAAAAATCTTTTTCCTTTATCTCTCCAGATGTATTATTCTCTGTGCTATCTGAGCCCAAGTTCTAACCATCCTCCGAGTTACCCCTGTGTATGCGCACTGTACCTGTTAATCAACTCTGTTTTTCTCTTGGTAATCAGTCTTTTGCCAATTTAATTCAAAGGGCCCTCATCCATGGAAACTGGGACACAGAGGGAAGAAGCATTTCCTCCCCTGAGCCATCTTTGGAGGCTATGAAAAGGGAGAAGGAGTTGAAAAGATGGGCCAGCCCACAAAGAAGAGGAAGGTGAAATCAGCAATGCCTCTGAAATGGCTATGCTATTAAACTCATTTAAAATCTGTCTTTGGCGAAAGGAATTGAGGCAAAAACTTTGGAAAATTAGAGTGCAGTGGAGTTATCAAAAATTACATTAGCAGGAAGCAAATAAGGGACTAGGCAAATAAGAAAGCTAGAAAGCGTATCAATTCTTCAGTTCTACTTAAAAAGCTCAGTGGCACAGTGGGCCGAGTCCCCCTAATACTCTTGAGCTTTTTTAAGGAAATGAAAAACCATGGTAGCTACTTGCAGCATAGGGAGGATGGGAGTGAGGAGGAGGAGGCGACGTGGTGGGAAGGGCTTTTAATTGGTGACAACTCCACAAAGGAAATGAAGTGCCCATCCCAGGAAGAGGGACGACCCACACTGAAGGAGCCCTGAAAGGCAGAGGCTGGTCTAGAGAGACCATCTGAGTCACAGTCCCCCAGGGTGACCACGGGCGACCAGCCCATCCGGCTCCTCTCATCACGGCTCCCGCTTTGTAAAATTCAGATAATGGTGCTCACTTGCAGAGCTCTTAGGACTATATAGGACAGTGGGCTGAAAGTATCTAGCAGCATGCCTGGCACAAAAGTAAATGCACAATTAAGTAAAAGTTGCTACTGCTGTTTTAGAAGTGGCTGTGACCTGAGAAAGACACAGGATTAGAAAAATAAAAATAAGTTGGTGGTATTTTAAAATCAAACCAACCATATATTAAAGGAATTTGAGGAAAGAGGATACAGACCAACAGAAGAAACTTATTTATAGCAGCATGCCCTTTAAATATATCTCCCTCGCTCCTTACCTGACAAAGCCAGATTCCAATAAAAAGCTCCTTTTGACTAAAATATTTTTCAAGTTTTCTCTAACAAGACCTTTTGGGGGAAGAAACTTTTCTAAATTTTTTGCTAACTCTTATTTAGATCTCTTAAATTCCCAGATTAAATGTCACCTCTTGAGAGAGGCATCTGTGATGTTTCAAACTAGGGCTCAACCAACTTTTCCTGTAAAGGACCAGAGAATAAATATTTCACTTGTAAAATGTCTAGTACAGCCCTGGCTGGTGTGGCTCAGTGGATTGAGCGATGGTCTGTGAACCAAGGGGTCACCGGTTCGGTTCCCTGTCAAGGCTCATGCCTGGGCTGTGGGTTGGGTTCCCCCGTGGGGGACACTCACTCGAGAGGCAACCACACATTGATGTTTCTCTCCCTCTCTTCCCCTCTGACTGAAAATAAATAAATAAAATCTTTTAAAAAATGTCTAGTATAACATGGATGCAAGGTGAGAGTTCATCAAATTATAACTCCTGGTGGTGGTAAGTGTAATCATTATACTTTGCTCTAATGAAAGGAGACAGAGGCTGGACCAGGCACAGGGAAATGGCTGACTCTTCAGCATCACTTCCTTTCGTTTCTATGGAGAATCAACATGTGAGAGAAGAAACCTTCCCACCTCAGTGCTATAAAGTAGCCCACGGTGAACACGAGCGCCAAGGGGAGGCAACACGGGGCACGAGAGCTGCGTCAGGAACTGCAGTCCGGGGTGTGTTTCTTAAGGTCTCTGAGCAAACAGTTCCCTAGTCACATACCCTGGGGGTCATCACTCTGACCATCTCACGGGGTCACTTAAAGATCAAATGAGAGCCTCCAGGACAAACACCGAAAACCTGTTGTGCTCCGTGCAGATGTAAGCAAGACTTTTGGGTACAATTCCCCCTTTTTTTTTAGCTGGTCAAAATGTGTGCAAATATCCCCACCACCTCCATGAACACACAAAAAGGAAGCCGTTTGGGGAGAGCTCCTTCACAGCACGATAAGCAAAAACCCTGACATCTCAGCTGCTTTGACTGAGCCAGGGTTTCTGTGTAAACCACCTACTTCTCCACCTGGCTGCACAACGGAATCACCAGGGAGCTGTTTAAAAAATGCCTATGGCCACACCTCACTTAATTATTCAGGCTTAATTACTCTAGAGCAGGGTGTGCGTGTGTGTGTGTGTGTGTGTGTGTGCGAGCGCGCGCGCATGTGTGTGTAACAGCTCCTCAGTGCTGTAATGGGCAGGCAGGGTTGAGAACACTCATCTAGAGCAATGGTTTCACATACAGGTCATTCTGTGCCCCCGAGGACATTAGCCAATACCCAGATACATTTTTGGTGTCATAACTAGGAGCTGTATGCTACAGGCATCCAGTGGGAGGCCAGGAAAGCTGCCAAATATCCAACAATGAACAGAACAGGGACCCCAGAGCAAAGAATTGTCATTAGTGCATGCTGTTGACAGAGGCCACATGGAGGACTGGTGGAAAAGAAAGTCAGCAGCCCTGATTGATGTAGCTCTGTTGGTTGGCCATCATCCCACAAAGCAAAAGGTCACAGGTTCAATTCCCAGTCGGGGCACAAGCCTGGGTTGCTGATTTGGTCCCCTGTTGGTGTGTGTGCAAAAGGCAGCTGATCGATGTTTCTCTCACATCAATGTCTCTCTCCCTCTCTTCCTCCTCCCTTACCCTCTCTCTAAAAATAAATAAAGTCTTTTTAAAAAAGCTAAAAAGAAAGAGAAAAAAAAAGTGGGTAGCTGACTGTACTGTACGAAATGGCTCAGCAATATCTCTGGTTCCACCAGCTCTCTAGAACCTTGTCACTCCCCAATCGAGACCCGGAGTCTATTTCTCTCTCCCTGGAATGGGGAAGGTCTTTATGACGGCCTCAACAAATGGAATGTACAGGAAACGACACTCCTGACGTATTTACTGAGCATATATTTTGTGCCCGGCCCTGGAGCACCGAGCGACCCCTCCACTCAGGAACTGACACTGTGAATTCAAAGCTAAAGGAAAAGTGGCTCATAAATCAAATGTTCTGCCCTGATGCTCACCTCAAATTTGCATGTAAAATAATGAAAGAATAATCTTTTGTGACAGCAGAGTAACACATCCATCTCTGAGCAGCTATGCAAATTCAACTCACAATGGGTTCTAATGAACCCACCCAGCTGACATCCTCAGTGCCCCCCACAGACTCCGGGCCCTGGGGTCCCCCCTTAAGTTCTAAATCACTGTCTGAAACATAAGACTCCCTGCACCTTCCCACTGCAAATGGTAAGAAAAACTAACAGCCAATTAAATATACCCCAAGTGACAAGACCCTTCCAGGAAATAAAAATTCTGAATGCAAAAATGGAACTCTTGCCTGAAAGTGGGTTGTCCTTCCTTTGGTCAGCATGAAAATAGGACTAGCCCCCCAGTTTCAGTTTAAGAAGTACTTTTACAATTATAGGAAGATGTGGGTATTAATTTACTAAATACAGGCAGAGGATAAAACGAGACAAAAATCCTCTAACCACCACAGTGACTATGAAGGCTTACATGAGAAATGCTGGCCTCATGACACCCTTCAATCATCCACTTCCCCGATCTACTTAGACATTCATTTTGTTGACTACAAGTGGGGCCTCAGTAGTGCACAGAAGTCTACCTTTGCTCAAATGGCCTGCCTCTCCGTCTTCGGCTGAGACATACCATCTTCTTGGCAAATGCTAAAAGCAAAATCGCACAGATGTGGGCTCTCCAGATTAAGACCGTGTTCCCTTAACTCCCAGCATTTGCCCTGGGAGACAGTAGAAGCATCAACCAAGCTGCTGCTCTGTTAAAGAGGCTGCCAGGCGTCAGGGTGGCAGGGAGACCAAGAGGGCGTGAAATTGTTACTGACATTGCCAACTGGGACCAACAGGGACCCAGGGTTTCAGTGAGAAGACCACAAAACAAATTAACATCTTGGGAGTGCTTAGATCAATGGGAATAGTTTGTTTTGCATTGGGTTTTGGGGTTTGTTTGGTTTTGGATCCTTTTAAAAACATCTATTCAAACTTAAAATCACCTAGCAAAATTTTTTTTAAATAATAATTTAAAAACTCTACTACAGTTCTGCGGGTGTTTAAAAACTCCGGGTGACAGCTTTGCTTCTGAAGTCATTGCTTCTGTCTGTGTAAACTCGGTCTCCTTTGGTTTTTCCTACCAGTCATATCGACACAGTTCTAATCATTTTCAATGGTCCTTATAGTTAAGCAGGAATGGATAAAATCATTTTTAAACCGCCCCCCCCCCCGCCAGGGATAATTCTTAATGCAGATTTTTTAAATGTTTCCATTCCAATTTTATTTATACTGACTTGCATACTACAGCCTATAGGCTAAATCCTACCCATGGCCTTTCTCTGTAAAAAAGTATTATTAGAACACGGTCATGCCCATTTGTTTACGTATTGTCTATGGCCGCTTTTGTGCTACAGAAGCAGAGCTGATTAGTGGTGACAGAGACCATCTGGGCCCACAAAGCCTGAAATATTTACTATCTGTGCCTTTGGAAACAAAATGTTTGCCAACCCTTGCTGGAAAGCAAGCACTGGGGGCCGGAATAGCACAAGGTATTTCATAGCGTGTATCCCTACAGCAATTGAATAAGTCTGTTAATATCTGTGTGTCCTGCTAGAGATACGTTCTTTGAGAGCCAAGGACTTTATCTCGTTCATTATTTTCTTCCCAGGGGCTAAACGCAGAGATTAGCACAGAGGATACAAGTGACAAATATCTGTTGAATGAATAAGCTAAATTGCTAGATAGACTTTGAGTTGTTGAGGGCCAGCCATTAAGTATGTTTCCATCTTGAGTAGGAACCTGACTCACAGGAAGTTCTCAATAACTGTAGGATTGTTAAACAGTCAAATGCACAGACTCTACATGTAGAGAATGGATGTGTTTTGCAGAACAATTAATGACCAAGACAAATCCTTGTCTATGTTATAATGAATCTCTTCTCTGCGACGCTATTGGTGCCCGTGCTTTCTCTAACTTCCCAAAATCCTCTCTGCTTCAAGCCCTGATAGCTGATGCTTGGCTCTGAGGGTACTAGTCTCATCACTGGTTTGCAAAGCAGGTCCTCCACCCTGCAGAATCCATCTGGGCTTCACGACGTGGTTCCCAAAAGTCTGCAGGGGCTCCGTGGGTGTGCTCAGCCTGGCATTCATCCCTAAGACACATGGGCATTCAGCCCACGCACACTTATACACGAGACAAACCAGGGACAGATCAGATTCTGGAAGAACACAGAGACAAGTACTGAGTGGAAGAGATCCCTGGCCTGCCACTCACAAAATGTATCTGTCACTTGGATATAGTAATGGTTTAATAGGAAGAAGAGAGAAATCAGACTCTCAAGGAGGCCACAAGATTTGGAAAAAGAACTACGAGCTTGAGAGTCAGACAGACCTGAGTAGAAATATCAGACCGAGCTCTGATACTCACCAACTGTGTAAACTTGAGCCAATAAATTAATTTCTCTAAAACTAAAAACACCTTAAAGGCAAACTTTATGTAAAATGATAATGTTGAAAGGGAATTGTGATAGATTTAAGGCGCCTAACAGTGACAGGTGCTGTATCATTGTACTGCTCTTTCCCTTTCGTATTTCACTGCCACGCAGAGAAAGATCTTTGGAAATTTCCACTTACCAAGCATTCCTTTCTTGGAACTGGACAGACACATGTCCTTCTCTGCACTCGGCAGGGCAAAGCTCACCACGAACACCTCCACCCCATCAGCCATCAGGGCCAAACCCAAGACGAAAAAGAGGGTCCACTGGAAGCGCCCGTGGCCACACTCATCAATGATGGTCTCGTACTGGTGAGCCAGCTGCTCCTCGTCTTCCATCCTTTCGGCCATCAGGTCTGCCCGGCCCCGCAGGCCATCTGCCCTGGAGGGCGCCATCTTGGTCTTCTTGACCTTGACATCATCTGGGTGAGGGATGCCCTGGTACTCGCCCTCGTAGATCTCATCCTCCTCATCATGGCCTTCGGTGACATCACTCTGTGCGTCCTCTTCTGGGTTGGACTCATTGCCACGATAATAGCCATCGTTGTGGGCATAGCCCTCGTAGTTGTCCTGATATTTGTAGTCGTCCATTCCTCTGTGCTGGGACTGCCTGGTTGCCTCTTGAGCTATATCTTGCACACCGTGGTACCAGTTTGGGCTGTTTCAATGACCATCATCCATTTTCTGTGCAGAAGTTTAAATGTGCAACTTGTTTGTGTGACTTCTTGGATAGAAGTGACACCTGTATTTTCTCCCAATGTCTCTCAAATAGAGCAGAGTTGTGTGAAGGCAACTTAAGTATCCTTTTGCTGTCCTTGTGTATTGGGAATCTTTGGAAAATTTTGAATTCTGCTCCAGTCTCCTTCAGTGACCCAGAGATCTTATGCTGGGAGATGTTGATTAGAAATGGGTCCAGCTGGGTTCCTTGACAAGGCGCCGGCAGGACGCGGCAGCTTGCTGGCTGGCCTGACTTGTTCTGTTACTGAAGGTTATGCCCTGGGAGTACAGAGAAGGGAAAGAGAAGAGGATTACAAATGGACAAAAACCCAGCAAACACTCTCAGAACTAACCACATATGTTTACTAATGCCAGCACTTTGTGTGCAAGGTGTAGGAAACCTTGATGAGACATTGGATTTGTAGTGAATGAATGAGGCTTGAATCAGTGAGACAAAGAACAAGGGGAGAAAGAAGAGGGTCAGAGAGGTCTTTGAAGTGTTGATTTACCCATAAAGGGAGTCAAGTCTTACCCAAGAATAAAACAAAAAGCAGGCAAAGGATTTTCAATGCAAGATAATTCTGTGCTGCAGATTTTCTGTTAAAAATTTTCAAGCCTTTGGCAACAATACAGGTTTACCACAGCTCAGCTTCTGTTAGGAAAATGCCAGCTTTTCTGACTTTGTTATAAAGGGGATGGACAATTTTACATCTAGAAATGGGTGGCAAAGAAATATCCAGGACCATGTTTCCCAGGGCCCACCTTACTTTTAAAACTCAGCCTTGTGTTTTGAGGGCCACCGTGACCTTGTACTTGGGCTTAAACAGGCAGGACCCATTGCTGAAGACCCAGAGCCAGAGAGCTTGGGTCTGAAACTTGATTCTGCCACATAATTGCTGTGTCTTTCTGAGCCTCACTTTTCTCATCTCTAAAATGGAGATAACAGTAGTACTTAACTCCTAAGGTCATGCATAAAAGTGTTGGAACAGTGCTAGACCCGCATGGTAAATGCTATTTAAACTTTATCATTATGGTTTCTCCTTATATTTCTACTTCCAATTCTGGAAATCAGGACCCAGTG
>CM052550.1:55680012-55698129 GCA_028533065.1 Trachops cirrhosus
TCTTGTCCTTCAGCCAAGTCAAGGTCACAAGCTGAGTTCCTGAAGAGCTAAGATTAACACTGAGGTTCTGACTCCCAGGTAACTGTTCACCCAACCTCAACAAACATTCCCCAGGGCCATTGGTGATGGAGGCATTGCAATAGACATGACATGGCTTGATCTCCCTTCTCAAGAGGTCTGCCTCTCATGAGACAGTAAAACAACACAAAGCATCATTCAGTAATAAAAAAAAACAATCTTAATCATTAATAATGTTATCTTGCATTCATTGACTACTTGCCTTGTGACTTGGTTCCAGGCCCTATACCAAGTTTATCATGTGCTATACATCTTTTAACCTGGACAACAACCCTGCCTGACCCCAGGTTCAAGTGCTGACTCCACTACTTCCTACTACCTGTGTACAAGCTATGAACCACTCTGGGCCTCAGTTTCCTCATCGGTGAAATGACTGTAATGGTACCCACATTGTAGGGTCATTGTGAGGATTTGATGTGATAATCCATGAGAAGCGCTTACAGCACAGTGCCTGGCACAGACATGATCAGTACAAATTTGTACTTATTATCACGTTTCTTGTTGGCATTAGTATTATTATCTGAATGAGTGTTGATTGGTAAAATGTAGCCAGGATCTCAGCTTGAGCCCAAACTCTCTCTGCTTGAGACTTGGGGCCCATCCGGGCTGGTCTGGGGAACGAAGCACAGAGAAAAAAACTGACATTTAGTTACACGTGAAAACAACCGCCTTTCAAAAATGTTCTAGTGCTAATCTGTTAAGCATCCTCTTCTCTTACATCCTATTAACCTCTGAATCTATGCTATTTGTTTCAAAACCACAGTGTGATAAACACTTGTTCCTGATTAAATATCACAGAGAACAAAGCTAAAAATAATATTATCATTAAATGATGTAATGCTTCCAAAAAATCTGTTCTGTAAAACAGTAGGCCTTTAACAGGCTCACTTAATGGGGGGGAGGGAAGGATTCTGAGTTGAGGAAACCTTGGATACTCTATTGCCCATCCTCTTTTGGAGATTTATAATGCACGTCGCTATAGTGAAGACCGTGAGAAGAGCTGAATAAAACCCACTTCACACCATGATGAGCTACCGCAACACACCCGTCTGAACGGCCTCAATGGAAAGTCAGACACCAGCTACGATGTGAAGAACCAGGACTCTCAGACGTTGCTGGTAAGGAGGAAAAATGGTTCAGCCACTTTGGAAAACAGTCTGGCGGTTTCTTAAAATGCTAAACGTATTGCAAGAGCAACATTTACAAACCGATTGACCATTGTGTGGCAACTGGATAAGTTTTAGATGTTTAGAATTGCTCCGAGAGAACCCCATGGCACTATGCACACGTCTCCATTGTCACTTTATATTGTCATTATGTAGGTGTCTCTCTGCCAGGAGATTTCAGCAATTCCAGGATAGCTAAAGCAGGGATGTTTGCTTATTTTTGAATCCCCAGCACCAAACACAGAGTCTTTCAACACAGCAGGTCTGTGACAATGTTTGCCCAATAAAGGAGGTTAATGGTTATTCAGTGCCCGGCCGAAAGTCGGTCAGAAATGGCCCAGGAGCCGGAGCGCCCCTGCCCGTGCTGTGCGTAGGCCAACTGGTTTACCTTTGCTTTAAAAGCCTGGTCAGCTGACATCCTGAAGACGCCTCCTTTCACGAGGAACCCTTCCCTCTCCTTCCCCTACTAGCCTTCTTTGAACATCAAGCTCCCAACTGAGATTGTCCGGTCCGAGGTTTCTAAGGACTCCTGAGTTATTTGTTACCAACTTCCTGACTATAAAATATATCTTAACCATGTGCAATGCCTCCTGAAATGCACTGCCTGAGGGTTCTGGGTAGGCTCCATCAACCCGTGGGCTGAGAGCACCAGGAATTACCTGGCTGGTACAGGGAGACCGTGTTCCTGAGGCTCCTAGCCATCAGTGTCTGCCCATTAGTATGACATCAGAAGTACGTCTCCCTTCTGAAGGTGTATACATGATACATTGTTGTGTCATATGCCTGAAACAAATATAATAGGGTGTGTCAAATATATTACATTCTTAAAAAGAGGGGAGGAAAAAAGAAGTACTTCTCTGTTCTTAGCTGAGTCATCCATTGTGTTAAAACAGAAATCTAGTTTCCCAGGTGTAAGAAACAATTGATTGTTAAATGAGAACCAAACCACGTGATCTTTTGTTGGAGGAAAAAAATATTTTAACACTGTGTTCAACCTTTTAAATTAATGCCTGCCTTAATTGGGATGTTCAGGATTATTCTTTGTCTTAAAATACAAAAGCAAGATTACGTATGGAGAAGTTCATCAAAGCATTATTTAGAAAAATCAAACCTGTAAAACAACCCACAGATTCAACCACAGGGGCTAGGTAATAAATGTTAGCATACTTACACAGTTGAATATTATGGTGATATAAAAACCACGGTTTTTTAACTACTTTTCAAAAAAGAAAATGATCATACTATAATAGGTAAAAATGCCAGATAAATCATACAAACATTGATCTCATTATACCAAGTTTCCAAGATGTTATATAAATGTATTTACATTATGCAAATGTCTCTGGCAGGAGTCTCTGAAATGCTAATTTTCTCCCTCTCTGCTCCTCTGGGTCCCCAAGCCAGACCAGTGTTGTCCTCAGTGTGGCCCTTACACCACCTGCGGGAGGATCCCTTACTGCCAGTTCCATACAGATTTCTGGACCCCATTCCACACCTTTGGAAACAGAAGGGGGACAGAAATCTGCTTTATTTGCAAGCTCTTCAGGTAATTCTTGTGCTCACTCAAAGTCAAGAAGCTCTGGCCCATGCTCTTCCTACTCCGGCAAGCAGTAAACAATTTCTTAGGGATTCAAGGGCAAGGCCAAGAAAGTCCCCAGACAAACCAGACCCTTCCAGGAGCTGAGCTAGAAAGAAAGGGACCTGTGCTTTGACTTGCAGGGGTGGTGCCCAAGCCCTGGGGGAGGAGAGTGTGAGTTCCCTGAGAGGGGACAGAATGCTGTCCCTATCACAGCAGCAGCCTGAATGAGGGACAGCTGTGAAGCTCTGACAGTGACTAGTCATGCTGTGGGCCTGGCATCAGCAATGGGGTCCCACCCATAAACAGAATCAAGAATCGTTGAGTGGGTCACTGTATTCACCCAAACCAGAGCTGCCCAGCGGGTGACGGCAAGCCTGCTCCCGCAGGCAGTGCAGAGTAGCAGAGAGGACAAGCAGAATCCCTGTGGCTGCAGCCATGGACTCAGCAGGCACCCCCTCTATTTGAGGGGTGACTTCAGTGGTCCAGTGGAGTGAAGAAGGAGGCCCTGAAAGTGACTGATAGTGGCCATCTCACCAACCCTGCTGCAACTTGATGAAGAAAAATGGATGTTTCTAATGCCTTCATGTGATGTTGTAAAGCAAATTCTTGCCCCCTGTATCCGTGGCACAGACAGATACCAGCTCTGCCTCTTTAAGCGTGGATAATCAGCGTAACTTGTTTGACCTTTAGACTTTAGCATCTTCACGTGTCAAATGAGGAGAATGTGGGTTTCTATTCATTGTATTGTTATAAGAATTAAATGAGGTAATACATTCAAAAAGGTTGGTACAGTGTCTATCACCAAGAAAGAGCTCAATAAAAACAGCTAGCATTGTAAAACATACCACAAACAGATATATGTTTCCATGTACTCACTAACTTCTGCGTTAATGAAACCAGAGCCAAGAGCCTTCCTCTCACCCCACAAACAGCCAATCTGCAGCCTTCTTAGGGGAGAACCTCTGGGTTTTCAGTCCCCCACTCTGCGGGGCCTTGTTCTGATCCCCTCTGTGGCAAAGAAATAAGGTCCAGAGACCAGCCTTCCATGCCATCCTCAGGTGCTTCCACCCTGCTCGCCATCTCCTGCTCACTGGTGACTAGCGACAGAGGATACTCTCCCCCCAACTCACTGTGGGGGACCCCCGCTCCCTGAACCTGTTTCCCAGATCTATATGTAATCAATAGTGACTGTACTTCTACTATGTGGGTGTACTGCAATGTCTCCTTCCATCAAAATGGCCCTGTGGGTGTTTCATTTCCTCAGAGTGGGAGCTTGGATGCTGCAGGCGCTACCTGTGAGCACTGTGTCAGTGACTTATGTCCCCTCCTTCAGCACGTCACAACCTACGTACGTTTAAATCAGTACACCATCTCTGTCTTCTCGGCACAAGTCCCATGGTTGTCCTTGAAATTGTAATTTTGTTAATTAACCCACTCCAGTACGTTCCAGTTCCTATCTCCATCTCCTAGTCCCTGGAATCACTCAGCCTCCAGGCTCAACTGACCCTGTGGTCCTCCTCTGCCCACAACTCTGGTGTATTACGTCTCTATAATTAGTCCCCTCCTTCTCTCCATCTCGCCCCTAATTGAGCTTTGGCAAAGTATAAACTTTGTAATTAAAAAGGGCTAAAATGTTGCCAAGAATGCAGATCTTCATGCGAGAGCCTAGCATTTTGTGCATGCACAGTTCTGGGCTCTGCTCCAAATCCTAGAGTAACAGCAAAAGAAACGGGGAAAGGAAAAAAACCCCTTTATGAGCTTCATTATGTCCTCCAGAGCTTTCTCACACAATCTCATTTAATCCTGCCAAAGACCTGAGAGGTGGGTTTGGGTGACAGGAGCTCAAAGAGGCCGACATGAATGCCCAAGGTCACACACCTGGGGAGAGGCAGAGCTGGGTTCAAACCCCAGTCTATACTGCGCTGCCCCTGCCGAGGTCCCTGGGTTTCCCCACATCACCACGGAACCTCACACGCTGTCTCCGGCTGGCACCTGACGGGCTCAGCTAGCTGGGTGACAGAATTCCTCGACAGGCTTCTTTCCACAGTGTGGCTCTTTCCTGTTGAAATCACTCCTACATATTTGGCAAGGAAAAACGTCAAATGATGTCAGCATTTAAAAAAAAAAAGACACCTCTGCTTAAGCCCGCCAAGGCAGTATTCACATGCCACCATCACTGTTGCAGCTGGCTGCCTAGAGTGTAAGCAGCTTGAGGGTAGACTGCACCTCCCACTGGTCTTTGTCCCCCGTGTAGCAGGCAGCAGGACTCTGGATGGACAGGCACTGAATAGATATGTTACCACGGAAGAAAAATGAAGAGAAGATTACACTCCTGCCCAGCTGAAGCCCAGAGCAGTAGAAACCCCATAACCCATCACAGCATCCTTTGGCTTGTCCTTGGATACGAAAGGGAAGTCTGAGAGAGCTATGTTTTGGAGTCCTGAGCACAATAGAAGGCAGGACGGTGCCAAACTGGATGACAGGAAGGAGATCGTTTTTCTAAGGCATGCATTTGCATTGCCCTCCTATTCCTGAATCACTTTATTACAGAGAGTTGTCATACACACGGAGGGGGGAAGATTCAGAAGACCCAGCAGGGGCATTTTCATGGGTGCCTCAACCAGTACTAGAATTGCTCTAGAAACAGATGGTACATCCCAGCAACAAGCTGAGTGCAGGACAACTCCCACTGGGGCGTCTCCGGGGTCCACCCCCAGAGCTGCCTGCTTCTGTCACCGGGAGCCCTGAAACAGAATTCACGATGCCTTCCTGTGTTCCTGAGTATGCGACTGTCATGAGCAAAAGGATTTTGGGAAACTTCCACCTCTGAAAATCAACTAACCCTGGGTTGTTTTCTTTTCAAAGGGAAAAATGATACTTTTCATTAGGAACCACGTAGTAATGATTCCCCCTAGGGATCTAAGGAAAAAAGAGGTACTTTGCAAGCTGCTGTGCGTATAAATAGAAATGTAGAAAGACAACTTTTCTCAACAAGGAGTGGTGTCTGCTGGGGGATTTGAAGCCAGCTGCTCAGACACCAGTACGTCTCAGCTACACTGAGACCTACAAGCTGCAGCTGCTTCCACCAGGCGCAGCGACCGCGGCCAGACTGTTGGTTCCAGCTGACCAAGCAGACGTGGTGGACATGCCCTTTGTTTGCATGAACCGGACGAGTCACCGCCTCATTGGGCGCCTGACCAAAGAGGCCACTTTCAGTTACAGGGGCTAGAAGGATTTCCTCACTGAGCCCGTTTTTTGCTCTTGACTCAGGGTGCTTTCCACACAGAGGTTCTTCAGCCCCACCTTTTTAAATGTTCAGCAGAAAGATGATTCACAGAAAACCACTTATGGTCCAGTTCCACGTCTCCTCTCCTGTGGGTGGAGCAGGTTTGGCTAAGATGGGGCACGATGGGAAGACGTGGATTGGTGCAAGTTGGCCATTATTAGGCAGTAGTGTCAGGGAGAGACAGTGTGGCATGTGGTTATGAACACAGATTCCATGGTCAGACCACTCAGAGTTCAGTCTCAGCTCTACTACTCTTAGCTGTGTGACCTTGGGCAAGATGCTGAACCTTTCTGGGCTTCGTTACTCTCATCTGTACAATCGGGAGAATATTTATACTTACCTCATATGGTTGCTATGGCACTTAAATGAGTAAATATATATATAACTTGAGCTTGACTTAGAAATGCTGACCATAGGGGTTCTCACACAATATGTACCATCTTAGTGGAAAGTAAACACTAGGCCCTTGATTAAGATCGAACTAAAGAATTCATATACAGTATGTAGGGGAGGAGAAAGTTTCCTTGGATCCTCTTAGGGTCCCTGGCTGGTCCTGAAAATTAAAATCGAAGGTGGGTAAAGACGGGGAAAACATATCAATTAAGTTACTGTAAGTTTTACATGACACAGCAGCCTCCATAAGGAAATGAAGACACAGAGAAACAGTCAGACCTGAGGGTATTCGTATTAGGTTTGATAAAGATTGGAGGAAAGTGTAGCAAACTGGGGGGAACTGAGCAAGGCCTGTGTGGTGGGATTCTTCCCAGTGTTTGTCTTCAGAGAAAAGAACCCTCCAGGTGTGGGAAGGGCGCCTCTCATATGAGGGTTTCGTGGCCTATTTTAAGGGAAAAGGACAAGGGCCAGAGAAGAGAAGATGTCAGAGTGACCTTCCTGATCCTGCCATTTCCCAAACTCCTTCAGCTTAAAATATTCAACACGCCAACGTGCCATATTTGGGGACAACGTGTCCTGAACCCTGGTAGGCACATGTTGGTGCCCAAGAAGGGTGATTCACTGCATCTGGAGATTTGCTTCCCAGAGGAGGTAAAACCTGAGCTTGACTTTGAAAGGTGAACAGGAGGTAGCCAGATGGATAAAGTGGCAGAGAACCCAAGACAGAGAGGCCCACATGACCATTGCCCCGAAAATAGAGCCAGTAAGTAATAAAAGCCAAACATGAAAAGGTTTTATTGCGTTCATCCTTCTCTCTGATACTGGGGAATCCATGATAGGTCCAAAGAGAAGGAGAAAGGCTTTCGATTTATTTGTGTGAAATAAATAAACCCCAGTCCAGTCCATCTGACCTTGTCCAGCAGCTGTCTTCCCTGAGTGGTCGGCTGTCACCACTGACCATGGGAAACCCTATGTTGACAGACTGGCATTCCCAAAAGCTGCCCAGTAGTGCCTGCCGACGACCCTGAAGCTTCCTTTCTTATCCTCCAGGAAGAGCGTTCAAAAAGTAATCAACAGGAACTGGCATTTACCTTTCTTCTAATTATATTTGAACAGGCTTCAGGGCCATATGGCTCAATAAATATCCCTAACCTCTCGCCTGACTGTTCTTATCAATTCTGCTGGAGAAATAGCATTTCAAAGGTCAGAAGCTTGACTCTGGCAGGCAGATCGATTCTACCTGGACCTCAGCGAAGTGAGCCACACAGACCGCACACAGAAGTCAGTCACTGACTCCCCTGGCAGAAACCTTACTGCTCGGTGCATTATTAAATATCACAACTTCCATAAACAGTAGGAGAGGCTCAAACTTGTGTGGGATCAAGGCACTTCCTGGATTTTTGCATACTTTAGATACATGAATATGGAAAGTCGGAACCAAAGGTCACAAATAGTGAAGAAGAAAGCCAGACTGTGAGTGGTCAGACCTGCCTGTCTGGCTGGGTCACCCACCTGCAGCCTCTCGGTCTACAAGCCCAGCCCCATCTAGTCCTCAGAGAAAAGTGAACTCAGCCACCAGGCTGCCGCACCAGCCTGAAAGCAGTAACTCCATCCTTCTTATGATGTGCCTGACCCTGTGCTTGGCTAGAATCCCCATCATCCCCTCCTTGGTCTCCCCTGTAGACTCACCCCATAGTGACACTTTTACTCATTTACAGTCAATGGCACAGCACACATTCTAGTGTGAGTTCATGTCAACAAGCCTCTCTAGGCACACTTTGTTCAACAGGCAAAAAGCATTCCTTGATATTGAACTACAGGGTAATTCAAAACTTTGCTCATTTTCCTTCTTCTCTGTCTCTGGTGTTTATCCGAGGCATATGTGCTGGACACATCTGGGAATGCTCACCGTGGTTTTATTCACAATCACCCCAAACTGGAGACAACCTGAGTGCCCAAAGGCATCATTCCAACTTTATCAAAACACGAAATGAAGTTCATGATGTCCAGAGATGGGAGTGGGTCAGCCCAGGGTCACACATTTGCAAGGCAGAGTGGAAGGGGGAAACCAAGCATTCCCCATACCACGTGTCTTGTTGTGTCAATATCTGTCACCCCTCAAGTCACTGAGCCAGAGCTTCCTGCTTCTTTATCTTACCATGTCTGTGTCCCTGAAACACTGTCTTCTCTCTCACACACAAGACAATAACTGCGGTGACCGATCCCAGCTGACTTTGGCCTAAATTCAATTCTCTCCTGCATTGGCCCAATGCTCTAGCATCCTGTGCCCTGGCATGGTTTCTATAAGAAGGAAGCTCTATGATTTGTCTAGACCCTGAGAGTTAGTTACCTAACACAAACATGGGCTGCAATTTCCCCAACATACACTAAAAAAAGAGGGAGAATTCTGTGGGTCCTCATGGTTATAATTTAGGTTTGATACACATGTAATCAGGCTGTCTCTGAGATGATAAGCTCATTCATTTCATTCACATCTAGTCCAATGACCCCTTTTGTGGTCATTTTACATGGACTTCACTGAAGAAGTTGTTCTCCTGCTAATATCAGTGGACAGGTATGAAAGCTGAGTGCTTTTGAGAACGAGGATGTGAGACAACTTTGAGAAGATGAAAGCTGCTTTTATTCTTTGTTGGCAAGACATCCTTGTGCTTTCCTCACATACTTAGATTTCTTCAAAGGCCTTGAAGTGCTTTAAATGCATGGTGGTGGCCCACTCTTGGATCTGCCTCTCCTTGCTTAGACCTGGCAAGGGAAGTCACCATCTGCTCTGCTCCTAGGCAGAACAGGGGGCACAGACGGTCTGGGTCTTCCTAAGGGGGTTCCCTGGCTCTGAGGTTGTTTATCTTTTCCTTTTTTTTTAATACTCAATTTGAAAATGTCAGGGAAGAGCAAAGTTAGCCCAGCTTCCTTGTACATGAGAGGCTAATGGTACATGTCAAGTCAGCAGGTACATTTTCAACAACCCGATGCTGAGGTACTACCATAAGGTGCGGCGCCAGCCAGGCATGGCAAACACTCCCCAGACAGGTTCCCTTCCCACGGCACCAGCAGGGCTCCTTCCATCTCGCCGCCTTCTCAGGCTCACCTCTCCTGACTCCCCCACTCATGCACTTTGAAGAGCTGAATAGGGCACATTAGCAAACACAGATGCCTAAGAAGCAGATGCCTCACAGAGTACAAGTGATCATGTATTAACAGACAGAAAAAAAATTAGAGACCAGATTTGTTTCTTTTCTTTTTTTTTTTTTTTGCTTCAGGGAGGAGAAATGGGGGTGAGAATGTTTGATGTGAGAACAGCCACAAGCCTGAAAGTGACAGGTTTGAAGAGGCCAACTCACTGCATCCATCCTGCTGGCCTCGGGCTCCTGCACAGCAGGTACTTGGAAAACAGCACAGCTTGGTTTCTACCTAGGAATCACACGCTAGTCCCTACGGCTCATCCCATAAAAAGAAGCTGCTGAAAGTCAATAATCTGTCCACAGCAAGAAAAACTTCCTGTGATTTTTGCAAAATAGAAGAAAATATCACTTGCTCTCCCCTTGTCTTCCTTCCTTTTGAAAAAGGAAAAAAACTGCCAAAAATTTTAGAACCATAGCAGGAGCAATTCAGTGACTATCCTCTTACAGACAAACACATCGAGAATATCACATGTTCTCATACACAGCTTCATTAATTTCTTATCATATCCATTGTGCAATACATATTGATATTTTCTCATTGTGTATGAGAAACTTGAAGTTCATAGAGGCCAAATGTCACTTTTAAGACTGACCATAGACCTAATTGTGGAAACACCGACTCAAAAAGTCGTATTTACAAAGATTAGCAGGCCAAGGTCAAGGTCTAGTCAAGAACAGGGTTGAGAGGAGCTGGACAAAAGTTTGGTCAAGGAGGGAGTCACTGTCAGTTGGAAATAAATGAATAAAGCAATATGAAGCAAAAGAAATTTGGAGTACCAACCTTAATATCAAACTACATACAATTTACAGTACAAATTATTATATGTGTAAAGACAACATATACTGATAGAAAACATGCTAGTTTAGTAAACTATAACATTCATGAATATAATGCTCTAAATAATACAGTATCAAAATGTCTGATGCACCGTTGATAGAACCACAGAGAAAAATCAACCACTGTGCCAGAGACTTTAAAACTTCCTCCCCAGAAAAAAATTAAGCAGACAAAAAAAAGTTGTATTGTAGAAGAACTAAGAAAGTTTGTGTGTTGATACATATGAAACATTTGCAAAAATTTACAATGATCACAACAGAAGATCACAACAGAAGCCTCAAACATACTAGTTTCTGATTATAAAGTAATAAAATTAAAAATCAACAGTATGTGTCTGAAACGTAATAAATATTCTGTCTTTGACAGAAAAAAGAAATAAAATAGAAAGTTCAAGATACTTGGAACTGAATAAAAGAGAAAGCCCTCAAGTAAGTATAACTAGAGATAAACACTGGTTACCAAAAACCTACAGTAAAGAATAAGATAGTTGTAGTAGTAGTAGTTGTTGTAGTAGTAGTATGGTATTGTAGTTTTAAATTAAATCCAGATATAGTGAGTCAAAGCTAACCTAACCTTCTGTTTTGTGTTTCTGTTCTTCTTCAAACGCTCTAAGCATGCAAACACCATCCTCAGAAGAAATAGCGTTTTGTAAAGATGAAAAACCACAAATCCCAAGAGCTACTTCCTAGTAAAGGAATGTAGAAAAATATTAAATTAGATATAGTTTATACTCAATAAAAATTATTCAAATCCACCTACCTTTGTAGGAAAGAGAAATTGTTATTTATTGCCACAATTTAAAAAATCAAATTATTTCAAGATTATCATGATTTTTCTAGCCAACAAAACAGTATTTGAAAGATATTATCCTACAAGCCACAAGAAGTTTACTTCAAATACTGTGAAGTATTTTTAAATGTTGGGTTATATAACAGAAAGAGGTGCCTTCCAGAAAAGAAACCCAGGGTCACTTGTTTCATATGCAACAGCGACTTTCAGCACAATGGACAGCGACCTTTCAACCTGCTGTTTTCTGAGGCTGATGAGCCTTGCTCTCCTAGCTGCAATCAAGTACAAAACTATGGATTAAACATGAGACTCTGAAATGCATCTTTTACTGAGGAACATCTAGGAGCATTATAGGCTTTATTTATCCATGCATAAATCTACTGAGAAATGAGAAAGAAGAATCCACTTGAAAATATGGAGAAATATTTCCTCAAGCAGTCACACCAGATAAATGATTCGCCTCCAACAATATGCCACAAAGTGTAATGTCAGTAGGTTTTTTTTTTAATGCCATGTTCATGCATCCAGGGATAAATGACTGGGAAATGTTAATACCTGTCAGTTTTTTCTTTAAAATATGCCTTGTGCATGACTCTGGCCTTCTCCTGCACCAATTAACTACAAGAAGAGGGCGTGTTCAAACATCTTTTTCTAATGCACAAAATAAGTGTACTTTTAAAAGACAAACAAGCTCCAAAATAAATCTCCTTTGTGTCACTGGTCGATATATCATGTTTCCACATTAACTGCCTAAGAAAGATGTGTCTCATTCTTTTTGAAGTGCAGTAAGCATCAAGGATCTTTTCACATTTCTATAACTTGTTCAATAACTCTGCTGGTAGGTGTGATGACTTCCTCTTAAAAATTAGAAAACCAGGTCTCAGACAGGTCAGTTGATTTGCTACAGGACACCTAGCAAGTAGATTGTGGAGCTGGACTTTGACACTAGCTTTGATCAACTCCATGTATAAAGCTTTTGCTGTTGACCATGATGCTGCTCCTCTGTGATTTGCCTTACAAATAATTTTTGCTCAGTGGTTTGTCTCATAATGAAACATAAAGAAATAAATTTAAACTGTATCATTAGTTGTACTTACATAATTTTTCTTTAAAAAACTATGTTTATGACAGTGAGTTGCCAAACAGTTCTCCTGAGAACTTGCAGTTACTAGCTATGGATGTAATAAAAGAAATGTGTCCCAGACTCCTCCACTCCTTATCTCACTGATAAATATCCAGAGTGGCCAAGGCATATTTTGTAAGAAGACATTAAGTAGGTACTTCCATGCCACACTCATTCTTATTCAGAGAAGAAAATAGTGTAATAATGCCTAATAAAGACTCCTCCTGTTTATAATGATGAAGACAGAGGAGAGAAGGGGCTGGGGTCCAGGGACAGCCTCAGACAGGCAGGAGCCCATCTTAGGAAAGGCATGGTGCTTCCCCCATTGGGGTGTCAGGACAAAGTGATGATAAAACACTGGTTACCCTCATCAAGTGGCTTAGTAGAGATGAGATGGGATCTGGAGTCAGGCCACAGCAACATGACTTTGGGCAAGTTCCTTAACCTCCCCTGAGCTTTAAGTTCCTCACCTGGAAAAAGAGGATCATGAGCTCTCTGGCAGGGCATTGTGGAAGCACGAATTACTGGCTTCAGGGTGGGCATGGGACAAATGCTTGCCAGGGTCATCATCCTAGTCACTTACACAATTCATCAACTTCACCTTTGAAAATGCTCAGAACTCTTTTCCCCAGGAAACCTCAAAGGACACTGACCTCAGGGTGTGAAGAGCAGAAACGTTTTTGTTTCATTCCATTTATTTACATGTGCTTTGCTGGAAGGAACCAGAATATAAGCTCTGGACCAAAGAGACCAGGACTTCTCTTCAGTGTGCGGGAGACAGCGGCACACCTTACCATGTCAAAAGAACTACATCAGAAGTCCAAAGAAAAAAAAACCCAGAAATGTACTTCACATTTTTGTGAATTAGAAATGAAAATATATTCGATTTCAAAGACATTATTTTTTTCCTCTAAATGTCTTTGAGTTGATAATTCAACTGTATGGACAGAACATCTGTCTCAGAAGAAACCTCCAAGGAGAGGATAGAATAAATTCCAACATCATATCTCTTTTAAAATGAAAGGAACTTTTATAAATATTTATCTTAAGTGGACTCAAAATAATTTTGTGATATTAACATTAATAGACCAAATACACCTATTCTCTTGGGTACATTGATGCAAAATAGTCTGAGAAATCTTAAGGCACCATGGTGACACTTTGACTTTGAGTTTTTAAGCAAACATTTGAGGAGATGAAAGTCAATTGCTTCTGACTGCTTGAATTCTGAATGAAGTGGTGAAGGTCAGATAGGTAAGTTGGATGCCAATGATAAATTGGAACATATGGCTTTGAAGTAACAGATAAGTCATGAGTCAGCACTTCTCAAGCTCACAAAGGAAGAAGCAGCTGACAAGCAATGGAAAAAAACAAGCTAAAGAAGAAAGAAAGTGGGGAACAGAAAGTCCTGAGGTGATGAATCACAAGCCAATGTAGGCTCCTATAGCAGGACCTTCAGGAAAACTCTACAAAAAAGAGACATTTTAGAGAGCATTACCAAAGCCAACATTTTCTGCCAAGAAATCACTCATACCTATTCATCAAATTTCACAATAGCTGATGTCCATCGCTCATGATGCCCAGGTTAAGGTATCAATAGGTAGAATTTATTGAAAAGTCACTATGTACCAAGCATTGCACTAAGCATTTTACAAGCATTCTCTAATCCTTGGAGGCAGGAACCACTATTATCATAATTTTTCACAAGAGAAAACAAAAGCTCTGAGAAATTAAACAGCTTGCCTAAGGACACATAGCAAATCGATGGTGGTGCCCAGGTGTGAACCTGGAAATGTGACTCAGAACCCATGCTGTTTTTTAAAAAAGACTTTATTTATTTATTTTTAGAGAGAGGGGAAGGGAGGGAGAAAGAGAGGGAGAGAAACATCCATGTGCAGTTGCTCTTCATGCGCCCCCTACTGGGGACCTGGCCTGTAACCCAGGCATGTGCCCTGACCAGGAATTGAACTGACAACCCTTTGCTTCGCAGTCTGGCTCTCAATCCACTAAACCACATCAGCCAGGGCTGCACTTTCTTCTTTCATTTTGAATACTTACACATCTCAAATGTAAGATTGTCTACAACCACCTTTATGACCAGTGTGCTGATTTAAAAATACATTCAAATTAAAAACATACTGACACTTCAAAATAAACTCAATTAGGAGAACAGGCTTGTGTAAAACAGAAGGTTGTTTCTCCTATGACTGATTTAAAGCAAGGATCAGTTCAAGTGCTTTTCTTTTAGAAACCTCTCAAGACACAAAACCATCCATCTAATCACTGTGGTAGAACACCGGCTTTGCTTCAGGTTCTGCCCTAAAATTAGTGCCTTGCATTGTGTCAGGCACATAGTAAATGCTCAATTAATGTTTGCTGAGTATATATAATACACGAATAACTGAATAGAAGGTATCTCAAAAAGCTCAAAAACTAGACGTTCCTATCTCAAGAGTCTCCATTGATGATGATAGCATTGTTGATACCATTCAGGCCACATTCATGAACTTGAGTCTCTTGGAGGCCACTCAGCTTTGGTTATTCTTAGCCACCACACGGTGCCAAAGCCCGACTGGGCCACCTCTCACATTCGTGCCACTGTCCACAAGGGCATCAGATAAAATGGGTCAGTGCTGAATCACAGCTGGAAAAACAAGTCCAACTGCTTATTCTGATGGTAGAGGACAGGAACACCTCTTTAGGTCTTTCATTTTAAGGTGTTCCTCTAAATTTTCCTGTCCCTACCACCTTTAAAAATGCCATCTATGAAGGAGGAAAATCCACAAGTCTGCTACCTGGTAGTTAACCATAAACCAGGCCCAGAGAACACAGAACTGTCAAGTCTGGAAATCATCACAGAGAACTGTCATTCATCTGTATAGTCAGGTGCCCTAAGATTTGTGCTATTGCTTAATGTTTACTCATTCAACAGCTTCTACTGAGTACCTACTGTGTGCCAGGCACCGTGGCAAGGCTGGAGAGGGTTGCTACAGATCTTGCACTCACAGAGCCCCTATTCTAGGCAACAGAGAGACTACAAATACATAATCGTATAAAAGCAAAACAGAAGGCATCATTTGGAGTAACTAAAGTCCTTGGAGTACCAAGGACTTTACCTCATCCTCAAGAAAGACTTCTCTAAGGAGGTAGCTAACAAAATTAGCTAACAAATAGCTCTGATCACCATATAATCCCAGTTCCATACAAATTGGGATGAAATTACCTAGATGACCACAGGGACAGTTGGTCTTCACTTGAACTACCCAGGTACTACAATTTCATTTTCTGTTGTGAACTAGTGAACAATCCAGTGGAGAATCAAAGCAATTGACCAGAAAAAAATAATTTTGCCTTAATTATATACACACTTCATGAATAGTAATTAGACAGGAACTGTATATACAGCTGATTGGGTTCTCCACCTCATTTGGTACACTTAATATCCAGGTTAAGATCAGACTTGTTGTAGGTCAAATTTTTGAGGCACAGTCCTCCAAAACTCTTCACACTACATGGCAGATTTCATTATAGGCTGTTTCCTTGCTGGTAAGATGTCATCTAGCCTTCCCCATAGACTCAGTTCCACTGCTGAATCACTTTTATTGCACTTCACAATCATTTTGCTGTGTAATGGCCCAGACATTTGTCAAGATGACAAAGGAAATGAGAGCCCCAGTCCCAAAGCTATATGAATGTCAATGAGCGAACTGATCAAAGAAGTAAAGAAGACATTTGCTTGTGATTAACAGAAAAACAGAGGGGGAGGAAACTGACTATTTGCCAAGGACAGGATGGAACACAAATTGAATTTTCCTCCTGGCCTTTGAAAATGTTGACATTTTCATCTGCTCATCATTTCAACATGTCTTATTTTCACAACTTGCTTAACACCCTGGATAAGTGCCTGGGGCCAAAAAATTATAACTGCAATCCCGTCGGGACTTGTTTAATTGCTGACATCGTTAAGAAGACACTGTATCTACTTTCATCTTTTATGCATATCTAGAACACTTAACATTCACAACATTGTAAACTCATAATGCATAAGAGAGTCTTGAAGAATGTGTCTTATTTACCTCTGTAGCCCCATATCAGACTTGTTCACAGTCCCGTTAAATAAAACCCCCTAAAGCACATGAACATGAAACAACATGCCAAAATGCCCATCATCAGTAGGAAAACTGAGTGGAAATTCCTGGTCTCTGGAGTCGGAGCTCTATTTCCTAGTGACGTGACCCTGAGCAAATGGCTTAAATTTTCTAAATCTTAGATTCCTCATCTATCAAGTGGAGATAATTATCACTTATATCACAGGGATAAGATGAGAAGCAAATCAGATGTGCACATAAAATGTCAGCACTTACTAGGAAATAAGAAAACGTTCATTCTCTTTCCTTTGCTTAAAACACCCAACACATCAGCTTGTGACATGTCAGTGATATGGAATTTCACTGACATGTCACTGATGTTTTGTTTATTAAGAGGAGAAAAGTAACGGGGCAGACCATGCTACTTTTGATAACACAAATACTTTACCCTTTTCCAGACTTGCTTCCTTCATGCTAGAACAATGCACTACATATTCATGTGTCTGAAGCGTGCACCCCTAAAGCAACATAGCTACAAGGCCAATAGAGGGGACTCCATATATCCATGCTCTGGGAGACCCTATCCCATATTATCCTCACCTTCTCTGATGCAGTGAACTCAAAGAACTTCCTGGAAATCCACTGCCCCTTGTCATTTCTTTTTGAACTACAGGATGGGAAAGTCTCTGCCACCTCCAGATGGAGATGCTGGGTCTCAGCTCACCTTCCTTCTGCTCAGTGTATTCAACTCACGGTAAATCCTACACTGGAGACACCAATTGGCACAAATGGCTTTGTGCTGAGGGACTGGCCAACTCAGGAGTGGCCTGAGCCATATTTTAATGAGCTACATAGAAACGTCACAGATTTGGAAAGCTATTTTAGAAAAAGCTTCTCTTCCGTTATCACTACCGTAAGACTCCATTTGTCCTGAATTAAAATCTCCTCTGTGGACTACTCCCAACACTATAAACTGCCTGAGATGGCCAGCAGCTCAATGCATGCTGGATCCCATCTAATGAAGAACACTATTTAATGGGAATTTAAAGGAAAGTAGGATGGCTTTTCATAGCAGTTATCACAATGTGGTATCATCTTGGTATTGATTTGCTCAACTGCTAGCTGCCAGCACTTCTCCACTAGAGCAAAATACCCCTTGAAGGAGACCTCTTAATCATCTCAGTATATTTGGTGGGCAATAATAACTATCATAATAGCAACACTTATATAACTTTTACTTTGGGCCAGGTACCATCTTTGGTGCTTCACATATATTAACCCACTTAGTCCTTTGGGGTGGAAACGATGATTATCCTCACTATCTTACAGATATGATACCAAGGTACAGAGAAGTTTAGTAAATAGCCTAAAGTCACACAGCTAATATGGACTAGAGCTGGGACAGACTGTCTTCAGAGTCTGAACTCTTATCTGCTCTGTCTTCCTGCTTCTATTTGTTGGGGGGAGGGCAGGAGACTTATTGGAAGGAGGCACAAAATAGAAGCTTTGGGAATCTTATTTATAGGCCCTCCTACCTGCTCATGCCTCCCCTCCTTTCCCTCTGTTCTGAAGCTCCC
>CM052550.1:55698629-55812383 GCA_028533065.1 Trachops cirrhosus
ATGCCATGTTAATGCACAGTTTGATGAGTTTGGACATTGAACCACCACCACAACCACAATCATCAGTATTTCTATGACACCCCCCACAAAGGTTTCCTCATTGCTGAAGATTTTTAAAGCAAAAGAGGGGTGCGATCAGATTGGTATTGTGGGGAGATGATTCAGAGAGGGGGCTGCTCAAGGGGGCCATGATATCTCCTGCCGTCTCGGTTTTCGATCCAGGAAGCTACGTAGATTCATAAACAGCCAAGCACTCCCAGGAACATTGTTCATTCACAGGTTCTGTCAAAATGGCAACAGAAAAGAGAGCACAAAAAGCAGCACTGGTCCGTGTGGGTTAAGCACAGGGATTTTCGGGAGAGAAGAGATGGCTCTCACCAAAGCCACAGCCACCCACGTGCATCACGGGGAAGGATGGTGTCCATTGCAGCCGAATCTGTGTGCTTTATGACTCAGGCGCAGCCTCTGAGTCCCACTCCAAGCGAATGCCCTGAGAAAATTAGCTGCCAACTTGACACATGACCCAAACCAGCAGACCGGGGAGTCGAAATTGTCTGACATCAACTGCAGTCTATTGCACCGGCCTGGGCTGCTGCCAGAGTTGCAGCAGTGGCAGAGAGACAGCCTGGCCCAGACATTCAAGACCATCTATGCCGCCAGCCTGGTACTCCCACCAGCTCCAAACCCCAGGCACCCAAAATCTCTGTGCTCAGAAATAATAATACAAAGCTAGTCTTGTGATCTATCGACAATGTGCTTTATAGCACTTGTTCAGTGGCATTAAGACCCAGGTCTGAGTAATTTCTGTAAACAGGCCCCTTCCACTCTGCTCATCATCCTCAAATCCCCACAGAGAGCCTGGAAGAATCTGGGGACCACTCTTTAGTCCCTAGGCCCTGGTAGACTTTATCAAGTGGAATTAGCTGTGTGTTGCTACTCAGTATGAATGTTTCCCAAAGCCAATTGCTACATCTGCCGAAGCTCTAGGTGACTTCCATGAAAGCCCATCCTATTCATCACAGCTTAAGGAAAATCAGTAACCTCCTGTATGCACACATTAATTAACACAGCAGAAATAGGCTTGAGTTAATTACAGTGGCTTCCTCGTTTAAAAAAATGAGAAACAGGCCAGCTGCCAAAGAAGGCTCAGCGTCAGGGAATACAGTGAGAAAAGTGGAGAAAGGCGCCCCCTCTCTCTGTGTGCCTCTGCCTGAAAGACAGCCCTCTGTTGAGAAGCAGAAGGTTCATGGTCAATGCCTCGGAGCTGGCCACGGGCTCAGAAAGCCTCTCTCAGTCTTGTCCACATTACATCTCCCTGTGGAAAGGCCCTTTGCCATTAGACAAGCTGTGTGCATCAATTATTAAGAAAGGCTTATATCGAGGGGGAAGGAAAAATTGCATGCCATTTCTCTAGCATTTGACATTTTTTCATTATTTATCACCAGCATCCATCCATTTGGGAAAGAATGAGCTGACGTTTTTTTAAAAAATCCATGAAAGCTTCAACTTAGGAACTAGAGAGCTATTGGGCAGTGTATTCACCGTGGTCAGAAAGTATACACTGACCGCCGAAGTCTCTGAGTTTTCTTTTTCTGCTTGAAGCATGCCAAGAAGAAGTATACTGAAGCAAGCTACATTCCCCAAACCACCTCAGTCTTGTGTTTACCCTTCCATTCCCTAAAATAAATACATCAGCCGAGAATCTTGTGTTGATCCCTCCAGCTGGTGCCTACAGGTGTATAAGCATTATGTGGCTTCATCCAAGTGAGATGCGTGTGGTCTGCCGGCATCGCCAAGAAGTTCTCCCGGAGTAAATAACTCTTTTCATCACAAAGAGAATGTGCAACCAGACATTTTGAAGCAGCTCAATACCCTCTCCTTCTCCAAGAATGAAATGCATACAATGCTGGACCAGTTGTCACCGCCCCTGTGAACAGAACACTGGGTTTTTCAAGGAACATAGAACAGGGAAGACCATGACTCTCTGTCCCATAACAGAAGGTAGAATTCACAGAATCTTGTGACAGAGGGACTTCAATGGCAACTATTTCAATAGTCACCAAAGCTGGGTATGCATTAAAATCATCTTTGATGATTTTGGGAGCATATTTGAATGGCCTCTGAGCCAAGCCTAACACCCAGGCATCTGAAATTCAACATGCCTTCTCCAAGTGATCCTGATGGACAGCCCTATTTGGGAACCTCTCGCCCAGAACAACATCCCAACCAAGTGGTCCTACAGTCTTTGCCTCAATGCCAACCCAGACTGTCCCTGGGCAGCACTACCTGTTGGGAACTCCCAACCACTGCCCCTACCTGACAGGTAAGGAAGAGAAGCCTCATCTACAGTTAGGAGGCAACATATCTGTGTTGCTTTCACCTAAGAAGCCATATGAAGGAAGAGTCACACCAAGATTCAAATTGCAGGCTATGATAAAGTAAGGATACTCATATATCCTAAACTTTATTTTATCGGAAATGGTTTCATAGTAAATGAGACTGCAATAAGAGTTGAACTAAACAGCATTCTACAATGAATCTTATGGTCCCTATGATGGATACATTTTGCCTTTACCTTGTCTGTGCTGGGACCTGCCAGTGCACCTGACTGGGCAACGCACGGACCCACCCCTCACATGGACGGAGACTAGGCTTGGGACACCAGACTGCGAAGATGCTCCTGAAAAGGTCAGGTCTTCCTGAAGAAGAGCATGTCCCTAGTCTGCCAAAGACCCTAGATGGCACCAGCAAAAGATCTCATACAAAGCTTCACGCTGTTACTGGAATACCTAATTCTGCATCAGCAGTTCCACACTTAAGCTGTACATCAGAATCCCCTACAAAATCTACCAAAAATTGCAGTTTCTTGAGTCTCAGTATGGACATGCTAAAGTAAATTCTTTTGGAAATAGGCTGTAAAAAAAGACTATTTTTTAAAAGGTCCCCAGTTCCAGAAGTAGGGTTTAAGAATCACTATGGCCCTGGCCAGTGTGGCTCATTTGTTGGGTGTTGTCCCACAAATCAGAAAGTCACAAGTTCAATTCCCGGTCAGGACACATGCCTAGGCTATGGGTTTGGTCCCCGGTCAGGATGCATATAAAAGGCAACCAATCCATGTTTCTCACAAGAATGTTTCTCTCTCTCTCTTTCTCCTTCCCTTCTGCTCTCTCAAAAAATAAATACATAAATAAAAATCTTTTAAAAAAAAAAGTCACCCAGCAATTATCCATTAAGAAGGATTTTAACACAATAAAAATGCCTCTTAGCATTTTCTTAAAAATATGGAATGCTTTGCAAATGTGTACGTCATCTTTTTGCATGAAACCTCCATACCCCTCTCTTTAAAAATAAACGAGCATGTTCTCAGGTGAAGACAAAAGAAAGAAAGAGAGAGAGAGAGAGAAAAGAAAAGAAAAGAAAAGAAAAGAAAAGAAAAGAAAGGAAACACTGTGATTCTTGCTACTCTTTAGGTACAAAAAGTACCACCCTAATACTTATAGCACTTCTCGCTTCCATCACCATAACAGCTCTATTTTTAAGAAAAGTTGGGGGAAGTGTGGGGAATCTTAGCATTAACATATGTTCATCTAAGGCTTTATGGACTTCTGTTTGGTGCCTGTGACCATTAAGAGAGCAGAGAGACATATGTCTTCGTGTTTGTCAACATCCAGCAAAGGCTGTAATGAGTGAGGAATCCGTCCTATTGTGCTTAATACAGAGGTGACCAGCAGTCACTGAGGCAAGTCAGAAACTTGTTTAGGACAAGCACATGCATGCTTTGGCAGCAGAGGGTGTTCGGAGGCACAGAAATATCTGGTGTGTGCCCCAAACCTAGTGAGGTTAGTTCAGGAAGCTCAGGGCGGGAAGACTAGATGAACATCAGCCATGGTCTCTGATTTTTGTTGGAGGAGATCAAGAGAACAGACAGGAACAGCATACATGAGCCCGTGCTAGCTTGGGATCAGCTCCAGCCAGAAGTGTGTGAGAACTCAGAGAACTCAGGAGAGGCACACACCTGGGTATGAAGGTGACATTTTTGTTCTGCTTCTCTGGGAGAATCACCAGACCTTTGGAATAGAAAATCTTTTCATAAAACACTAAAAGCTGTGCTCACTTCAGCAGCACACATACTAACACTGAAACATGCAGAGAAAATGAGCGTGGCCACTGCACAATGATGCTCGAAGTATGATTCAGATGAGCTCCACACATTATAATTGGTTATCCTTTGTCTTTAATAACAGATATGCTCTGAATTCAGGCCTCCAGGTATTTCTTCAGGAAGGGTCTAGGATCAGAGCAAACCTGAATGACCTCTTGCAGCAACGTTCTCATCAGAGGAGGCAAAGATGTTCCTGGAGGAGAGGAGGATGAGTGACGAAAAGAAAAGGGCAGAGAGGCATGAGGGGAGTTCCATGTTAAGAAGTGTCTCGCTTTGCAAAAAGCCCCAAGGCACATGTGGACCTTTCGGAGCTCAGAGAAAGCCCCCAGGGTAATCCCCAGGGAAGCTCACTGCAGCCATCCCAGCTTCCAGTGGAGCACAAACCTGGGGGAATGAGGGACACCCACATGGAGGTGGAGAAGAGGAACCCGAAGATGCTCTGGCCAGAGTCTGGTTGCCATGGCGCCAAGCCTTGCCCAGGGACCCTGCAGCCTGGGACTCGAAACAGTAGGGCACGTATTTGCAGGCTGCAGAGAACAGCCAGCAAGCACTCGCCTGCTGGGCAGTAGATAGAAAGCCCTGCCTCCTGCCCCCTGGCCAGGCGTCCTTTGCAGACCCTCAAGGGGCTCCGCAACTTGCCATCTGCAGGTTCAAGGAGGAAGTTCAGACTGCTGGAGACATTCTGTCCATGACTGTGTCTGAATAATTTAACACTCCCTCCAGAACAGACTATCTTAAGAATTTGTCGATTCCCATGCATTTCAGTAGACAACCTTAAAAAAAAAAGAAAAAATGGGTGGGGAGCGGGAAGAAAAAGTTCCCACACATATTGCCTGAGTGCAGTGGCATAGGAGTTTGATGGTCCAATGTTACTGCTTCTCCTCTGCAGTCAAAGCCCCGTGCTCATTGGTACATTTGACCCCAGAGGAAATGCCGCCCTTTCCTGGCTCATCAGCCCTGAAATCAAGTCTGTGCTGCATGCACGGGACGTGGGAGAAAATACCTAGTTCTTCCCTATTCACAAGCACCCATCTCCACCATCACCACCTATTCTGTGTGTCACTGTAGGCCAGTCACTTAACTCTTCTGACCCTCAGCTTCTCTACCTGAAAATTGTGAGTGATATCGTAGCCCCCCTCATGGGCTTCTTGCCCCCACCCCCCGTGCATTTGAAATGGTTACATCCACTATGGCTCTATGCAGAGCACTTTTCTCTTCTGCCTCTCCTCTGTCTCCCACATTGTGACACTCCTCGCTGGTCACTTATTGGTAGCCGTCTCACTGACCAGATCGACTGTTGAGGTGCCACAATACTTGTGTCCAAGTGGCCCTTAACTTTTAAGGGAGTAGTCCAGTAAGAGGATTTAACCCTTGTCAACTAGTAACCCTTATTTTACTTAATAATGGCCCCAAAGCCATTCACATAATTTTAATGCAGCATATGGTCATAATTGTTCTGTTTTACTATTAGTTATTGTTGCTAATCTCTTACTGTGCCTAATTTATAAATTAAACTTGATCATAGGTATGTATATATAGGAAAAAAACACAGTATATTTAGGGTTTGGTACCATACTCAGTTTTAGACATCTGCTGGGGGTCTTGGAACATATCCCCTGCAGATAGGAAAGAACTACCATATTTATTTTGCCAATAACTCTGAGTATCAAAGGGCTAAGACCCTCATTATACTCATTGCTGTATATGTCATGCCTGTTAAATATTCCTGAAATGACTTGACCCCGAGGATCTCACATATACTGTCACTATGATGGCTGTGCCCCTGTTTGAAAGTGGCAGGACAAAAGACTCGCACATGACAATATAAGAACCTCACATAACAATCAGGTGATGGGTAGGTGGGGGTTCCAAGCCTTGGGTCACTCACTACCTGGTCCCCTCACTGGTTCTGACTCCATGCAGAAAAAAACAACAATAACAAAAAAAAATCACCACTTACAAGCTGCAAAGTTAGTTTTCAGGGAAGGAACAGAACAGCTTTCGCGTTCTGACACCTCCTCCCGCTCTCCCATCCCACCTTCTCGAAGAACAGCCTCTGAGGATGACTCACTGGTGGGAGAAGATGAAAACAGCTCCTGGAAGGGAGCCGAGGATCCCTGCCAGATAACAGAGCAGGGCTGGTGATGTGATTTTCCCCCAGAGAATGGAGAGGCAGTATCTGCCCAATCTCAGGTTGAATTTGAGCCCTTGGGAGGAACCTGACAAAGATAAGTGCTCACAGGTGTGGGCTCCTTTTCTTCCCATGGAATATGCTCGAATACCTGGGGGACGCTTTTCTCTGCAGAGCACCAAATGTCATTATTCACTACCTCCTCCCAAGACTCCTTACAGTCCATAAGATACATGTCATTTTAAAGCTTATAATGAGGAGAAGAAGAGCTCAAAAAAATACTCCTGAATCTGCTAAGGTTGGCAGAGTTGACACAGAAATCCCAATACACCCCTGGGACTACTTCTGCGCCTCAGTATGCAGGAGTTAAAATCTGAACTTGGCTTATAAAAGCATCGTGCCAGAGCCCAGCGGAATGCTTAGCCCAAATGCCTCACTGCTCCTTCCTCTCCACCCCCCCAACTCCCCACTGGCATCTCAGCTCCCTACCCAATCAAACACCTCTGTGCGCTGTCCCTGGGCCTATGCTGTGTCTGTTACACCTCCGGGCTATTTCTTTTCTCTGTCATCCAAGAAGCTATTTGTTCCATAAAAAGAGCTTCTCTCCCTCCTTCCCAAAAAAGGAGGATAAGGTGGATAATCTGCTTTCTAAACACCTACTGAGCCTTTCTGCCAGATGATGCAATAAGAGCTGCCGGCCAGGGCTGTGGGCATGAGGGTCCAGAGAAGAGAATGCCTTCCCCACAGCCCCAAACGTTGGGCGTGGTCTAATGAGCTTGTTCTGCAACAGCCACACCGATGGCACAGTGCATCTGTTTCCAGCCTGGCCTCTGCCGCTTAGTTAGAACATCCCAGAAATGCTTAAATTCACCTCCCACACTCCCCACACCATCTCGTCTACACTTTTCTCTTTTCTCTCAAGATAAAGCCAGCACCCAGGGCAAGAAAGGGTAGAGAACATCTCACAAGCATCTACCATGTGTCTAGCTCAGAGCTGGACGCTGACATTCAAACGGCACTCCAGGGTACACATAGTCATTATCCCATTGCATAGAAGGAGGAACTGAGGCAAACTCAGAGAGGTTAAGCAACTTACCCAACATCACACAGCCAGTGATGGATGGATCTAGCATTAGAGTCCAAGTGTGTTGATTCCAAAGCCCATGCTATGTGACCTATAGGACAAAGGACCAGAATGAACTGCTCGACTGGAAACTCCTTGAGAACAAGAGCCAAGCCTTAAACATCTCTCTATTTCCCACAGCACTAACCAAAGAAAGGGCCCTCCATAGGTGATAAAAAGAATAAATGAAAGCATTCAGAAATGAACAGTGTAATAAAATGAGAGATGTTTCCTTCTTGAGGTGGTTTGTAACCTGATATGCTGATTAAGTTTTATGATAAAACCAAATTCAGAGTGGCACCAGTGACCAAGAAATGTTAGCTTTCGCAGCAGAGAGAGCAATTGGAGAGGAAGCGTGGTGTAATGAAACTGTCAGGGCTGCTGGCCAGAATATGCTCCATCCCCAGACAACTACTACTCAGCCTTTGTAATGCTGAGCTCCCTTGCTTTTCACACAGAGCAATAACACACTCCTCCTTGCCTCACCAAGTGAAGGAAGATGGACTTCAAAAATTACAGTGTGCAGCCCTGGCCGGTGTGCCTCAGTGAGTTGCAGCATCGTCCTGTGAACCAAAACATCGCAGGTTTGATTCCCAGTCAGGGCACATGGCTGGATGGTGGGTTTGGTCCCCAGTCCGAGCAACAGAGGCAACAGATAATAGTTTCTCTCTCCATCTCTCTCCCTCCCTTCTCTTCTCTCAAGAATTGGTAAGCATATCCTCAGATGAAGATCAAAAAAATTAAAGTGTGCAGCCAACATTAAGCTTCAGTGTAACTAAGGTGGCCTGCTGACCATCATCCCAAAGTGTTCCCAAAGGCATACGCCTTACCTCGGGCAGGATTACTGTGGCCGGCTGAATAACGGCCTCCCAAAGATGCCCATGTCCTAATCCATGGAACCTGTGACTATGTTATTTTACAAGGCTTGCAGGCATGACTGTTAAGAATCTTGAGATGGGAAGACTACGCTGGGTTACCTGAGTGGACCCTCTATAATCATAAGGATCCTCACAACCAAAAGAAGAAGGTGGGAGGGTCAGAGTCAGAGAGAAATGGAAAATGCTAAGCATCTGGTTTTGAAGACGGAGACCGGGGCCACAAGCCTAGGGATGCAGGTGGCCTCAACCAACTGGACAAGGCAAAGAACAGGTTCCCTCCTAGGGCCTCCAGATGGAGTGCAGCCCTGCCAACGCCTGATTTTTAGCCCAGTGAGTCTTAGTTGAGCTCAGATCGCCAGAACCGTAAAATAATAAATGCATGTTCTCTTAAGGTACTAAGTTTGTGGCAACTTGCAGCAGCCATAGGGAACAAACTAAGCCCAAGATCTGGCTCTCCTCCTCAATCAGGTTCCATTACCTAACTCTTCTAGGCTGACTATCAGCCAGGAGGCCACTTGGCTTATCTGCAAGGAGGAATCTACCTGTAAGACAGAATCCCCATTGTGGCGTGACCAGCACCCCTTCTCCCAACAGGCAGACCAGCACGCGAAGCCCACCCACACGTGGAAGGATGCTGATGAACACCTACTGGAACAAGCAGAGGCAGATGAGTCATGCTGCTCCCGGGCTCCAGCCCAGAGCCCACAGCACTCATGCCTCACGTGGGCATCATAGGGGACTCAAGACTAGGAAAATTTTAGCTTAAGGTAAAAAGTTATAAGTCTAGCAAGTAATGTGTAGGTTAAAGGTTCTGTTTCAGAAACTACAGATAAGGCCTGTCCTGGCTCTTGGGAAAATAGCTGACCTCCTGGGGCAATGCTATGGGTTACCGCCTGGGGACAACTGGAGGCATCTGGGCCTTTGCGTTCCAGGGAGAGACAGATGACCACCCACCCCTGGGAACAGCTAACTGCCCAGGACAGGAATGTTGCAGCTTCTGAATCTCAGAGCCCTCACAGCACTTTGTTTATCGCCGCCGACGCCCCACCTCCATCCCACGCCCTCACCCCTTATAAAAGGTCTGACCTGGAAAGAAAAGACAAGATGGTCTGTTAGAGTGTGAACCCACCATCTTCTCAGATCATCGGTCATCTGAAGAAAGCGCCCACAAAGATTCAATCACTGTCATCGCTTATTGGGTTTGGTAGTGACAGGCAGCCCGAACACCGGTGTCTTTTCCGGTTACAGGCACAGCCTTGTCAAGGGAACCAGCATACCTGAGTCTCTTGGCTAGAATGCTCTCTCAGGCAGGTTTTGGAAGGGACTGGCAACGTGGCATTCAAAGAAGTTCCTTTCTCTATGCATACTTGGCTGACCAACACCTCTTATGGGTGTTAGATCTTTCTTTAAAATTGTGACTATTTAAAAAATACATTTAAAACACTTAGAACACAGGCCCAGCCGAAAGTAGGTACTCAACTAATGTCAGTTATTATTATTATTATCATCATTATTATTAATATATTCAATTCAGTTATACTCAAGTGTGGTGTCCTGAGGCCCTTTTCTCTCTTTAAGGTGGTGCTGATTTACCACTCTGCTCTTTATGCCCTGGTGTTAAATGTCCAGCTTCTCCCTCAGCCTTTTCACTGATTGCACCATGGATGATCTGTAGGATGTTTCAATAAGTCAGCAAATGCGTGTGAAGCTGTGAGTATAGTGCATGGCATAGAACAGAAATGCATCAAGAGCTTAAATTCATACTCATTTCCTCTCCATTACAGGCTGATTTGTGGCCCCTCAGAAGTCATATGTTGAAGTCCTAACCCCCCAGGGCCTCAGGATGTGACTGCATTTGGAGACAGAGCCTTTAAACAGGTGATTGGGTCACATGAGGCTCTTAGGGAGGCCCCCAACCCAATCTAACTGATGTCCTTATAAAAAGAGATGAGGACACACAAAGAGACACCAGGGATGTGCGCACACAGAGGGATGACCATGTAAAGAAGGGTCAACAGGCCACCATCTACAAGCCAAGGAGAGAGGCCTCAGAGGAAACCAAGCTGGAGTCACTTTGATCTTGGACTTCCAGCCTCCAGAAATGTGAGAACAAACTTCTGTGGTTTAAGCCGCCTAATTGTTTGGCATCCCCAGAAAACTAATATACTCTCCTTTCAAGAACAGATAATTTTTTGTTTCTTTGAACATCAGAAAGCTGTCGCATGACTTAAAGGAGGTCCCCAATCCTTCTGTGGGCCTGAACAGTCTGTTTTGTGAGGGAGGAATGCACATTTTCCCACCAGGACTTGGCCGCTGGACCTGGCACTCAGGAGAGGGTTTCTGGCTTCCTGAGGAAGTGGGTGCATTAGGCTTCACAGTTCCCCCAAGAGGCCCGCATGCACAGTCGTGCATCAGAGCCTCATAGAGGAAACACCATTGGCATTGCAGATACGAGAAACTGTAAAATCACAAATGACAGATTCGTGACTTCCCTGAGGGAATAAATAGCAAGAACAGATGGGCCCTGAAACTGGGAGGTTTCATTTAAATGTTAATAAATAACGTTTTGATAACTTAATGAACGCGGTAAGAAAAGAATAGCAAACCAGCACCAGCAAGCCAAAACACAGTTTGCCCACCCTGGTGTTAGCCCAGGATGATTCTCCCCTAAGGAGGGGCACAAGGTTACATGGACAAATTATCTCCCAAGGATTTACAGCATCCCCTCTGAACTGGCAAAGATGAACACGTTGTGAGGGGTGGCATCCAGAGCAATACAACGCATCCCATTTTCCCTATGCACATCTTCTGGGCCCCACATGGGGCAACAGTCCTTACAAGGCCCAGGTGATTTCTGGGTAAAGGGGTAACTTACAGACTTGCAGGGGACAGAGAGCAAGAGGTCAAAACCATCTCCCCTGGAGATTGCTTGTTCCCGGCCAATCCAACCTGTTCCCAATTACTCTCTCCTCGCTCGTCTCTGGAGACCTTCAGAGAAGATGTGCCCAGGAGAGAGAAAACAGCACTGGGCAAGGAGACCGAAGGATCACAACCACACACCAACTGTGAGACTTCAGATGAGCGACGTAGCTTCTCCGCAAGGTGGGGATAACACTTCCTACCTTGCAGGATTTTGCTGGAAAGAGCAAACAAGGTCGCCTCCTTAGAAAATGGTAGGCAAGTAACTGGCATTCGACAAATGCAAATCACTCCCAGTGGTGCCTCCAAATAGCTCAGTGTACACAGGGGGCCCATCAGTGAATACCGCATGGCTCTGGGCTTTCTTGGTTATTCCTGGTAAACAAACGCAGGTTCTCCCACACTGTCAAGCTCTTACTTCAATATATCTGTTGGAAAGGACGGGATGAAGAACAGACAAAAGGGTGGAGAAGATGAGCCCCAGATGCTAAGTATCTTAACTGGGACATCCAATTTTGTGAAATGACTCAGAGAGACAAAACAAGCATCCAGAAAAGCTGCAGAAAGGACAGAGAGGGAGCCAGGACTGGAGGCGCTGGCTCCTCGGCAAGTGGGCTGGCATGAGCACGTGGGCGACTGGTGCGCCAGAGGCTCACAAGCCATAAGCACGGAGCAGCATCAGCCCAGCAGGAGGAAGCTGAGCAGTTCAAAATGATTCTGACGGGGAAATTAACCCCAGGCACCCCTGTGTTCCCACATGATTCCCCAGGAGGATTTCTGGGGACCCCATCTGTGAGCGCCACAAACTTAAGTCTTGGCAGAAGGAGAAAGGACATATTTGGTAAACACGTACTCTGAATCAGACTCCCTTCTTGTCTCACCTGCATCCACGGCATCCCTGGCCTAATGGGAAATACACCGGTGAAATATGTTTCTAGGGCCTGACACAGTGGGAGTTTGCCAAACGGAGACTGCAGAGCAGATACTGGGTACAAAGTCTGTGTAGTCAGACTCCTGGAATCAATGGGCAAGCGTTACGTTTAAAATACCATTAGTATAAATAGTTGCTTTCTTGAGGTGGGTGCAGAAGGGAAGGGAGTGGCAAAGAGGAACAGATCCCCCTATTGGGATGAGGACCCACGTGGTGCAAGAGAGCTCCTGTTCTGCTCTCGTTTGCTTCCATTTTTAAGCCAACTCCTCTCTCTTCCCTTCCAGTAAGTGGGTGCTCTGTTTGGTTCGCCCAGCTGCTGACTCCATCTTCAGCAAGCATAAAAAAAAATAAAATAAAAAGGTGAAATCATGAGAGAATATAATAGACATGAAAGACACAGGTAGAAAGAGATTCCACCCAAGAATTATGGGCAACTCTAGAAGGCAAATAAAACGCTAGAAACAAACATGAAGATTGAAGGTTTACTCTGTCACACTGGCTTTCAACCCTTCACTGCATATTACGAGCACTGGCAGTTTCTTCAAAAAATTTAATTTCCCAGCCCTCTCCCTAGCGGTTCGGTTTTAAATATTCACTAATTGCACCAATAAATTTGGGTAATTTCAAATTCCCTTGCAAATCCAAGGCTTAGAATAAGTCATAATTTGTGTATTGTATTAGTTTATAACAGTCAGAGCCAGGAGGGAAATTTGTCACTTGCTAAATTCAGGCAGGTCACCAAGTGGCCCAGATGGAACCATGAGAACAAGTGAATTGCTTGCCGTAGCTCTGTACTCGCATCTCAAATGACAGGGTACCTTAAGCACCGCTCACCTTCTTTCCTCATCTACTTTAGCCATTTAATCCCTCCCTGAAAGCAGAGGGATTGTCAAATTGGAAAAAGATGTATCTTTTCAAAGATAGCTCTTACCACTGGGGAAAGCTCGTTCCCTTAGAAATGCCAACCCTTTGCTCTTTGCAACACTTTGCTCTGTGCCAGCATTTTATTTATGTATTCTAGACCCCGCCTTGGTCTAAAAAGTGGAGCAAGTTGGCCGAGCATCCTGCAGAGGATTCCATCTGCTGCCGGCCAGACAGAAGCTGAGGATTAGAAGTAAAAGCTGGAGCCCCAAGCGGATCAGCCAGCATACCCAAGCCCCCAGGCCTGGCCTCCTGCAGAGAGAGCTCATCACCCAGTGCATAAAATTTGTGAGGCCACCAAACAGAGCTGAAGGGAGGATCAAAGGAGCTATGAGAGGAGCCAGAAGTGGAGGAAAGAAGTAGATGCACTTTGTTTATTCAACCTGGAATGTGTGTGAAGTGTAGCAACAACAGTGATGCTGCTGCTGATGCTGATGATGCTGATGATGCTGATGATGATGTCCCTCCCTGGAATTGCTCCAGTTTAGACTGGCCCCTCTGAGGCTAGTGGCTTCTGCATATGCAGTTTTCTGGAGCCGTGTTCAGCCCCACTTTGGTCCCCTCCAGTGCTATCTAAGGAGCATCTCAGAGAGGGACCCCTCCAGACCCACCAGCTGTCCATGCATCCAGCCATTTCTTCAGGTAGATGGCCCCCTGTCATGATTCCACTACTGTTTGAACAGCCCTGGGCTCCTGTTCCTTCCCTATGCTTTATGCTTCCTCCTAGGGAGCCTTCTGCACTTTCCTAAGCTCTCAATGAATGGAACAAAAAAAATGTTCTTCCCTTGGCACTGTACTGCTGTCCTTCTTTCCCTGATGGTGCAGAATGCTCCATTAAGCCTCTCCTTGCCTGCCAAAATTTCCAGACCAGAGCAGGCACCAGGTTCTACATCTTCATATTCCAGAACTCCGGGGTACGTGTCAAGCCCTCCAAACAGCTCCTTTCCATAGTCCATTCCATTCCATTCCATTAGTATCATAGGGGAGAGGAGTGTCTGCTGGCTTGCAGGTCAGCAAACGGCCAGGTTCAAGACGCCACCACACCCCTCCTTTCGAGCATCCCCAATCTGCACGAGGGAGTCTCTGGTGGTCCCTTCATTTGACTTTGTGGGGAGTGAAAAGTCTTTCACCTCAAGCAAGTACTTCCTATAGGCCAAGATTCCAAAGATTCTCATTTCCCTTTCCATCTGTATACTTGTACAGACCTGGGAGCTTGAGTTGAGGGTTCCAAGGCCAGTGTTGTTACTTCTTGCAAACTCATGAGGGACCCCTGTTATTTGTGGCTCGCTTTAAAAAGCACAGTGCCTAAGCCTTCTGACTTTCAGATTTATACTCTGAATGTTCATTCTCAGACAAGAGAAAAGTCCTGCCCTGTTACATAGTTAAGTTGCTTTGATAGATCGAATTGTCATTTCCAGTTCTTCTCCCCTATGTAATACGATTATAATCCACGTTCCTAGCCATGCAACACTGAAATCTTTCCCGCTGTGAGAAGAATATACTTCCTACCTCACTGATGTTGGGTTTGGCCATGTGATGGAACTTGGGAAATGAATGTTAATAAGCATGAGGTACATAGAGGCTTTAAATGTGTGAGTACAGTTTAGCATCCTCCATGGCTTCTTGTCATTTACCGTGAGAGGAACATGTCTCCAGTAGCAGCCTAGTAGCTGGACAAGAGACATGTGGAGCAGACCTGAACCTGACTTACAGCAAGAAGAAGAATCTCTCCAGCTGACTGTAAAACTCATGAGTGAGATAAATAATGTCCGTTGTGGGAGCCACTGAGCTGTCTGGGGCTGTCTGTTATGCAGCATTAGTATTATGCAGTAATAGCTAACCAATACACTTGCTATATGACCAACATTCTGCTGAACACTACATTATCTCTATTTATCTTAGCAACTGTATGATATAGAGCACTATTAATATTACCTTTGTTTTACAGATAAAGAAAATGAGGCACAGAGCATTTGAGCACATTTAGTATAAGCTTCTATTCCAATAATCTGACTCCAGAGCTTACAGTCTAACCATCATGGAACATAAAACAGAAGGAGAGAAAGGTGTAGCTCTGTGTTCTTCTAAATCTGTACTCTGGTGCTGACCTTGAGCTCAAAGCCACAATGGCGCTTATGAGCTCCCTACTGACACAAGCCTGGCCAGATCCCAAGAGCTGAGGCCATTTTTCCAGCTCTGTCAGAAAAATGAGACAGGCTTCCCTTCCAGAATGCATATGACCCTTCTCTGAACTTTGAGGAGGGGATGCTCCATGGGGAATTCTACCCAAGGAACAAGCCTGCCTTTGTGAAGTGCGCTCATCTGACATTCTGCACAGCCTTGCACAGCACACATCATTCTCTGCCTCTTTTCACTCTCTCTAAGCAAATATCTCTGGATGTTTCTTTTGAATATTATATTATTTCACAATTGCCAGCTGCTGGGATTATACAAATAACCTGATAATAGCAAAGCAATATGCTGTCCAGTGTTCAAACACACCACACAAAACAGAGCAGCCGAGGGTGCCAGTTCTCATTCACAGCCGGCAAATGGAAGCCACCCACGTGCTCCCAGTTTCGAGAGAACAGAGTAGCAGGCAGTTTAGTCCCAAGATGTTTCACTCTTCAGCTTCCAAGATGTTCTTCTGTGCACAGGGAGAATGCGAAGTCATGTTCTTTGGCAGAACAAACTCATCAATGCAATTCAATGACACACTGTTTTCTTTAACTGAAGTTGGTACCCATGATAGGCAGCAATGGGGCTTACAGGTGTCCAAGTTATACACAAGTTTGCAATTCTGAGGGCAAGGACCAGGTCTTCTTTACTTACCACTGACTCCAATGAGTAGCACAGTGAGCAGTGAATAAATATTTGCTGAATAAATCAATGTAAAGGGGATTTAAGGGGAGTAGGGACTCAATCTTTGAATTTTGCATATTTTAATTCTTAAAATACAAGGTTAGGGCAAGCAAGGACAGGGTTATGCAAACTGGAACCCCTTAAAAAATGAAGGAAAGATGGAGAGACAGCCAGACTTAAAAAGTCTTTGACACTCACCAAGGAAGCTAATGCTTTATAATCTTTGCTTCAGCGAGGAAAGCCAGCTCAGTGTGTGTGGTAAACTCTGTGGGCTTTGCCCACCCAGCAAGCATGTCTCTTTCTTTCACTAACAAGTCCCCCATTTTCCATGGAGGAACCCCTCTTCTCTCACTGCACGTAGGACTCATAGTGGGAGTGGCCTCAGGTAGGGGCATGTGACCCCAGCTGGGCCACACAGATTTCTCCCATTCGAGAATGTGAATCTTGAGCTGAGCACTCAAATCCAGAAAATGGGGGACTCAGCCCCTTTGGGGGTGTTTCTAAATAGCCTATCTGTTAGCAAGGGAGCAGGCTGGACTTTCCACAACCAGACTGCAGACTTTTCCCAGAACACGCGTGTAATTAGCATCAGTCCTGGGGCACTCCCACTGAGTCACAGTTTTGCTCTTTCAGTCCAACTTCTTTCCCTGAACCCTTCACTGGAGACTAGTGAAGAGCAGAGGGAAGAACCCCAAGCTGGAAACAGAGGTTCTGATCACACATCTGCCACAGGAAATAAGTGACTTCCTCTCCACAGTATTAAGGGGCAGGGAGTAAATAGGGACAAAGGAGCCTTGTGTGTTGAATCAATAGAAATTGACCCCGGGAAGCCACGGGCCTTGGCAACACAGAGCCCACACTGTCAGAGCCGGTGAGGCTTGGAGTTTAAAGCACTTAATCCCCTGGCTAGATGACTCGGACAAAGAGGATTAACCCTCAGACGAGAGTCATCATCCAAATATAGAGCAATCCCAAGCACAATATTAGAAACGTGAAGCACCCCCACCTTCTTTTGCAAATTTTTGTTCTGTAACTCTTTTGGGGAGCTGATCGATGAACTCACCAGCACCCAAAGTCAAGGTGCTAGACCCTCTCCGCATCCCTTCACCTTTCTCTGTTCTCCAATCCAGGGCTTCTCCTTTGAAATACACAGGTATCTTTAAGGCACTCCAAGTTGGGTAAATAACTAACCATGGAGTACCTACTGTGTGCCAGGGACTGTGTTAGACACCAGAGCTGCGGTGGTAGACGAGACGACACAGTCCCAGCTCTCGGGGAGTTTCGGTCCAGTGGAAAAGCACCTTCGAGTACCATGTACCCTTCTAAGCACCAGACAACCATTATCTCTTCAATAAATGCCCCTCGACAAACCCAGAAGGTAGATCTTATTATGGCATTTTACAGGTAAGGAAACTAAGGCCACTGTGAAAACTGGAGGTCACCAATCCTGTGATGTGAGAACTGGAGACCAGCACAGCTTTTCGGCCAGAGACTGGCCAGCACCACCCAAAGAAGAAAAAAACAAAAACAAAACAGTCACCCATCATGGGGAGTGAGAGGAGAACATAGCTCAGTATCCCACCATTTCCACATTGCTTCTAACCCTTTCTGATCCATCTCTCCTTTGTTCTTGAGTTTATCTTCTATTACTTTCATTTTTAAGCTACTGCTTTTATATTGCTTTCCTATAGCTTCCCTTTCCTTACAACTTAATTTTAATGCTTTACTTGTAAAGAAAAAATAAGTGTTTACATTTAATCTATGGACCTTTCAGTGACCACGGGTGGGACGCATTCACCCTGTATTATCATTGGGGTAGGGGTGGAACTGAGTCCCTTGCACCCTTCAGGGCCAAGGTTAGCAGTTCCTGACATTGCCATGACCCCTCCAGCCCCACATCTGGGCCCAGCACTCAGCCCAGAGCGGGCCGTCCCACAAGGCCATTTCCTCTCTCCAAAGCTGCCTGCATGCCAGCTGGGCTCCATTCCTCAGCACCATCTGCTGCACCCAGGATGAGGAGAGAGGCCACAGTCCGATTCTATGCATGGCAGGAGAGCAGGGGCCGCAGGCTAAACAAAAGCAACCCACCTGGGCCTCAGCTTTGGGAGCCAGCAGGGGAAACCCTAGAGGACTTTTCAGAGGAAGCTGTTGAGGGGCCTGGCAGGGTTCTCACACGCCTGTGAAAGTGAGTTGTGGATTTCTAAGTATAATAAGAAAGAGGACCCAGGCCCTGTTTTCCTGTTCTCTCTTGACCTCTACCCTCAGACAACCTTACATTGCTGCAGCCCCGATTTGAGCTCTGATCCTCTCTGTATCATTAACTTACTGCAGGGCCTTAACTAAGTTGTTTCCTTCTCTAGCTCCAGCTCCCTCCTTTGCTTAGTAAGGAATTTAGATTCCTGCTTTACAAGGTCCTTTCAGCTCTGAAACACTAAGACCCCCTATATTTCAAATAAGATCTTCCATTGCCTTGAATTTGTTCTGGACCTGAAAAGGAACCTGTCCGTGAAATAATTATGCAAACAAAACCCGCACACTCGGGAATGATGATGGATGGCGCATTTACCCAGGGACATGTTCTGTTCCTTCTCCTTAGCAATATTCATCTGCAGGTTTCTGTCATGGAAAGACCTTGAAAACTCGTACTATCCCTGCTTAGGTGAGTTTTAGAACCCAGGACTTCTGCCAACAGATGTATCATCTGGAGTCGACACAGGCATCTCCCAGCTTGACATCTCACAGCCAACTTCCAGACCCAGATATCTGTGACTCCAGAAGGCCCCAGAGGTCTGGCAAAGTTACCTTCTCTTGCATCTATGAAAAGCTGGAGGCAGAAGAAACGAGGGTGTGCATCCACTTCTCCTAGGGCACTTTTATCTGTGATTTCTCTGGGCCCCAGGCTTCCCATCCATAAAATGGAAATGAGAGAAAGGATGTGGCCTATGTTGATCTCGCTTCTAAACGAAGTTCAGGTCAACTCCATTTCTGAGAGATTACACAGTCACCGCTTAGGGGAGAATTTTCAATTGCCTTTTGGGAAAAAAAGTTAATGCCTGCTACTGTCTCCACTGCCGCTCAGGACAGAAGCAAGTGCTAACTATTGAAGGGAACAGGAAGTGGGTGGAGCAGGAGTTATAGGAAACAGGAAGAGTTACTAGGACCACAGGCTTCTGCGTGGTGAGTTGAAGGAAGGAATCCACAGTGTAGCTCTTCATTGCTAGAGCAGGAAACATTGCTGAGTGAGCTGTAATCAATGGTCAGGACAGCAAGGGAGATTCAACCTTTGTTGCTGAGGTATTTGAAAGCTCCAAGGGTAAGTTGGGTGGATGTTCTTTGATCTAGAGGAGGCCAGAATGACAGGAAAGGCATGGAAGGGAGGTGGGAACAGAAACTGTTAGCTGCTGAGTACCTACTGTGCTGAAGACTTAGCTTATCACTGTCACTCAAACTCTCATTTCTTACCCAGGCCAGTGAGGAATAACTAGGAAGAGGCTTCAGCCATACAGCTGTCATAAGGGCATTTGTTCATTCGTGGAGCCAATATCTATTCTGTGCCTGCTATGTTCCTGGAACAGGGTGGACAATGGACTTTTACAACAGAAGACACCATGGGGCAGATTGACTCAGAAATTATCACATAGAATTCCAACAAACCATGGGACATTGCAGAGCTGAGCTAGTGGGGTTGGCTTATTGCTGAGAATAGAGGGCTGATTATCATCCACTTGTGTCATTTTGAACATCATGGGCCCCATGCAAACCACTGGTGACATTAAATGGCAGTTGCTCAATTCTTTCTTCACACAGAATCTTTAAGTCCCTCAGCAAGTATGTTGATCCCTTAATTAACATTTAGACTAATATATTTCCAAGTCCAGGACGTGAAGGCAACTGAAGAGTACTTGAGTATTATTACTACCACCACCATAATCATCTTCATCATCATTGTCATCATAATCATCATTATCACCATGACCATCATCTTACAACTGAGGAAACCAAGGCTCAGAGATATTAAAAAGCTTATTCATCTTATACATCTATAAAGTAATGAAATTTGAGTCCAAACCTAGTCCTGTCTGATAATCAAACTCACTACTCCACCTTGTGCCCCACATGGTAGGCCTAGTACCCACACAGAAAAATGGAGGCCAATTTCCCATCTCTCTCATACTTCCTTCTGGGCTTCAATTATGTTTTTGCACTATTACCCACACACAGAGGAGACTACTTGCAACTGCCCCCTGCCAATATCATTGCAAACAAACTCTCACTCACAGTATTCAGCCACCCCACGGAGAGGAAATGAACAACACGTCAAGTCTGAGACTGAAGCCATGCCAGCCCTCCCCTTTTCCTATGAGGCTATATTGCCTACTCTTTCCTTTCATAAACAGGAACACATTATGCCAGATACTGTAGATATGGGACTTTTTTTCAGGCAAGCTGAGGGATGATACTCTTCTACTTCGCATAAAACTGATTTAAATAAAAGTCTCCTTTTTTCAAGATCCTTCCCTGCTCCTGCTCAATCTTAAATTAAGAGCAGTACAATAATAAACCAAGAACATCACACCCCTGAATTTCAACCACCTCTCTCCAGAGGGATTTTGTCTCCTTTTTTAAAAGTATGAGCTATTTTTTTGGCTTCCACTCATTTCTCTGTCTTGTCACCACACATTGCTTTCTGCAAGATATAAGTGATTGGAGCCTTCACATTTAAAGTCTGTTTTTAGACCATGAGATCCACAATAAGGTTCCCAAGAGACCTTGGAAATAAAGGGAGTAACTTCAGGGAATTACACTGTAAGATCCACAGAAGCAAAGATTTGCAGTCCCCTCCAATGATTAAATGGTTCTATTCATTCAGTCAATAAAAATTCATTAAGCACATAGTATGCACCAGGCAATATTCTGGGCACTAGGCACCCTGGTAAAGCAACAAATAAATATCATTCTGATGATACTCAAATGCATATCTCCTTCTGGGGACTGTGGCTTCAAACCTGAACTCACACATACAGATTGGGTGTCCTATTGAAACCCTGTAACTCTTCCTTCTCCATCTCAGTAAAGGGCAACGCCTTTCAGTTGCCCAGGTCAAAATACGTAAAGTCATCCTTGACTCCTTTCTTTCTCTTATACCTTAAATCTAACCCATCAGCAAGTCCTATCTTCTCCATCATCAAATATATCCAGAATTTGGCCACTTCTCACCATCTCAGCCACTACTGACCCTGGTCCAAACTGCCATCAGCTCTCACCTGGATCACTGCAGTAGCTTCATGATTGATCTCCCTGTACTCACCCTTGATCCCCTAGGTCTATTCTAAGTTCTAAAACTCAAGTGATCACTATAAAACATAAATCAAGTAATGGCAGCCTGTGCTCAAAATTCTCCAATGGCTTCCTGTCTCACTAAGAATTAAAGCCAAATCCATACAAGGCCCTGCCAGCCTCTGTATTACCTAGCTCCCTGCTGATTGTCTGATCTCATCTTCTATCACGCTCCTCCTCTCTCAGTTGCTTCTACATGAGGCTTCTTGCTGTTCTCAGAACATGCCAGTACTTTGCTGCCTCAGAGCCTTTGCACTTACTTCCTCTGCCTGGAAGTATCTTTCCCCCAGATATGCATTATATAACATGCCCATCCCCAACTCTATCCTACTTCCCTACTCCCTCTCAGCCAGACACTCTCCATCTTCCTTTCTCTCCTTGACGATCTTTCATCGCCTGACATTACACATTTACTTGTTTACTCACATAGGACTTTTCTCCCCCAACTAACAAGAATGCTTCACGAGGATGGATCATGTTATTTTTTTACTGCTGTATCCCTACCTATAGTGTGCCTGGCACATTGAGAACACTCAATAAATATCTGGTGAACGAATGACTATCTAAACATATATATGTCTAAAGTAGGTCAGCCAGGGAAACACAGAAAAGAAAAAGAAGTGCAGGCATTGCCCGTTCAAGCAGAGCCCAGGAAAACAGGAGCCTTAGCCAAGGGGGCTTTAAATATTAAGGTCCCTATGGCAGAGAGATTGCAAAAATATGCCCAGTTCTTCCCCTCCCTGGATCCACGTTCTTTGTAATATGACTACATAGCTCCTCTCGTCAAGAAGTGAGGTCTACTCCCTACTTCTCACTCTGGGCTGGCCTTGTGACTTACTTATGTCAGTAGACAAGGATGAAGTAATAGTGTGCCAGTTACAAGTTCAGACCTCAAGAGGCCATATAAGTGTCCACTCTCTCTTGGACTCCTGACCTTCCATGTGAACACGCTGGGCTCTCCTTGTGGAGGATGACAGGCCACACGGAGCAGAATCGAGTCATCCCAGCTGAGGCCATCCTAAAACAGCTAGCCCTCAGCCACACCATCAACAGACCAAAATCACATGACTAAACCCAGGTGAGATCAACCAAGCACAACTCAGACACATGAGAAAATAAAAAGTGGTTGTTGCCTTAAGCCCCTAAGTTTTGGGGTGGTTCACTCCATGGTCTCATTAGCAAGATCACCCCCAGTGTGTGTGATCAATTCTTAGAGTAGGCATCTAAGCTCTCTCCTCTCAGTACATGGTCATCAACCAAACCTTCTCCTTGTGGTTTAGTTCTCGTGAAGGGAAATCTGCAGGAAGAGGGCACACCAGCCATGCCACACAATGTCTTAGCCATTGCAAATCAGTAGACTAGCATGCAGGTGAGCAAGGTCACTGTCATGTGACCCAGAGACAGATCAAGTTTCTGAGGCAGCAAGACTAAAAGCCAAACCTTGGATGGGGGAAATTCACAGAGGTAAATGTCATTTTCTGAGGTGACTTAGGGGACGACAACCGGCCAGCCACCCTGACCATGACCCAGCCTCACCACATCTTATTTCACAGAAACTCTGACAAAAGTTCTCAAGCATCCAGCCCTATTTCTGTCCACGAAGCACTGCAGTAGCCCCACTGCACCAATATTCAGGATCTATCCTGTGGGATGCAGCTCTCAAATCCCAAAACTATGCTGTTTGGAGGAGCAAAGTCTCAAAGGGGCACAGCAGTGAACTGACCTCCATATCAAGCCTGCAACATAGAAGCCTCAAATAAATCCATCATATTATTTATATAAATGCATCCCGTGGTACACCAAAGGTCTGTGCACTTCCAGTTGATTCCAACCCCTTTCCATAACCATAGAAACTGCTATTGTTCTCAAAGAAAAAGGAGTAGTAACTACTCCTCTTTCTGCAGGACTACTATCTGCAGAAAAAGAAAGTATCTGCAAGACTATTCAATAAACTGACCTTTCCTTTCATGGTGGGGGAAAGGAAACGAACATGCCATGAAGGTTCAAAATGCCCAGAATGCTCTTCCTCAGACATCTGCCTGGCTCACTCCCTCACCTCCCCAGGGGTCTGGTCCAATGTCACTTATCAGCAAAGCCTTCCCTGACCAAGCTGCAAAAAAAAATAACAATCCTTACCCTGCCCTCTGGCAGTACTCCCAATTCCTTTTACCTTACTTTATGTCTCTCCATTATAATGCATCATCGGCTGATACACTATCTAGTTATTTATTTATTTGTCCATTATCTTACACATACGCACAAGTTAAGCTCTTTGAAGGGCTTTATTAATTCAATTCTGTATTCCCTTCTCATAGGGCAGTACCTAACACGTATTAGGTAGTCAACGAGTGAACTGCCATTTCTTAAGCACCTACTTATGCCAAGCAATTTATATATGACAATCATCTCACAATGAACAAATATTTTTAAATAACTTCTACGTCATTATTATAACACCTTTATTGCTATCTCTATTTTATAGATCAGGAAACCAAAGCTTAAAGAGATGCTAAGTAACTTGTCCCAGACACTCATCTAGGTCTGTCTAATCGTCAAAGCCCACACTCCTTGCGGTGGGCCAGGTTGCTTTCCAAATACCTTGATGGCTCTGTGACAAAATGCATGTGATACACATCTATGGCAAACATGCATGACACTGGATTTTCCTCTCCCAGAAAAGATCAGTACTGACAGCTTTAGTTTTCTGTTATTCCACCCCTTTAGAGATCAGGTCAGAGCTTTCCTTCTGGACTGGGCTGGGACAAGCAGACAGGTCAGGGACCTGAAGGGGAAAAAGCAGAAGTTTGTCTGCTCTGAGACTTCCTCAGAATTTTCCAGAATCCCTGCCTGGCATAGGACGTATTCCTCCTTTGGTGTCAGCCTGTGTCTGTGCTTCCTGGGGTCTCATCACACACTATAAATGACAGCCCTGCTGTGACCTGTAAAGCTCTGCCCATCCAGTGGCAGTGATGTAGGAGGAATGGGAAGATAATGTGGGTCACTCACAGACAAGGGACCAAGGGAGGGACCCAGCCCTTACTGAAATCCATGCCATGTCTCCATGATGAGGGCCTCACTTTTAAAATGATCACTGCCACAATTAACTCCTGCTTCCTCTCTGCTCACACCACTCTCTTTTCACACCTGCATTGCTGAACTTATCACACTTCCTTATTACAGGTGTTTTTCCCTTACCAGGTGTGAGCTGCTGGGAGTCTGAACGGTGTTCTTTTCACCTCTGCACCCCCAAGGATTAATCGGCCTCTGACATATACCAGGAGCCCGGTAAGTATTTGCTGACTCAAGAAAGATGCAAAATGAGCCTGTACTGTATCTGCTGCATCAGCTGGAGCAAACGGGACAAGTCACCTCTTCCGAAAAGGGCAGGAAGCAGAAACATAGAAGAGACCACTGCAGACTAGAACCACTGAACTGGAGACAATGCCCAATTCCCCCTCATGCACACACACCTCTCATCCCTCATCTGCCACTCCCTCAACCTCAAAGCCACCCACATTTACCTCCCAACAGGCTTTTAAAAAGCCAAAAACCTAGCAGGCATTCCCCAGCACTCTACCTCACCACATCAGAGCCCAAGACGCAGGTAAGTTACCTGTAAACAGAGCTAGTTTGCATCTGTGATTTTTGGTTAAAGGATCGTGTTTCAGCAGCCCGCTGAACCCTGGACAGCAGAGATATCTAATACCCGTCTGCGGAACAAACAGCAGTGCTTCGCTCCTCCCTGGCCAAATGCATTTGCTCACCCATCCCTGCAGAACAAATCACGTTCTTTTCCTTGCGCTGAAATCCATCTACAGACAAATCCTCTGTGTCCGTAAGAAACCGCTCCCATTCCCGCGGAGGGCGCCCTCACATACAGAAGAAATGCACACTCACAAACCCCAACCCAGAGCCACAGGGTGTTAAAATGTTTTTCATCTGTTCTTTAAGAACAAACCAACAGCAACAAATTTCACCTCATAGGAATAGAGTAGAAACTAAAAGCGGTGGCTTAGGGAAGCGGAGTTAAAAATATCGGTAGCCTAAGTTGCAAAACTACATATATGGAACTAACAGTTCAACCAGGGTGTTTGAAACAGCCCTTGGGAACGCCACCTTCAGTGAAGCGCGCAGCCCCGGGCGGAGGGCAAGTCCTTGCTTTTCCAAGATTCTCCCGTCTTTTCTGCCATTTACTACCAACATTCAGAGGTGCCAGCGGTATGTTTCAGCCCCGGCCGGCAAGACTGGGAGCCCCTACTCCGCGCCCCCGCGGGTCTGCACGCACCAGAGCGAGCAGCATCATCCCCTACCTGGGAGGGAAATTCCTGGGCAAAAATCCTCGGACGGCGGCCACCAAGTGCGGGCAGAGCAGCGTCTTCCCTGGCGATCCCGGAAGAGGCAGGAGACCGCGGGTGTCACACACCTGCAACACTGCGCCCACACCGCTGCTGCCCGCTGCCCGCCCCGCCTGGCGCAGCGCGGCAGCGCGCCCCCGCCACGCCGAGCACAGAGGGCGGGAGGCTCCTGAGGCTCCTGCTCTTCGGGATCAAATCCTAACCCGCTTTCTTCCTGGCCTGGGCACTAAAGAAATTCGCTGCAGCCGGTTCTTTGCTTCTAAATGCCCTTCTGATTCCAGGTGGAGTGTTTGGGACAGCTTGGTGGGAAAGGGACCCACCAGGGTCCCAAGCTTTGGATTTGCAGACCAGTGAATGTTAAACTTCTTATCCCTCGAGTTTCAAGAATTTTCCCACACAACTTGATTATGGCAATCACCTCACCTGGGGCGAGGGGATTGCATTCATCAACTCCAAACTAGGACATGTCAGAAGACAGAACTCACATTCCTCAGAAGGAGAATCCTTTGATGGCCCCATCCCCAAAGTATCTTCCATCACAGAAGTAATTAAATTGCTCTGTCCTTGTTACCCCATACGGAACTGAAAATAACCTACTTGTGGAGTAGAGGGAAGGAGGAAGATGTGGAGGGCTTAATGCATTAAGCAAAGCCCTCCACCTGTCCAACCTTCTAATCCCCTGCCCCCACCTCCACCCACAAACCACCCACAAAAGTGGCCAGCAAATTCAACGGAAAGGATCCTTTTAGGAGCAAGGCTCCTCCTAGGAGACAGTGAGAAGCAATGAAGTGACACTAAATTCAGAAGTGAAATCAAACAACATGCCTCAGGTCCCTGGCCTCCTTTAGGGTATGGAACTCCATTCCTTTTCAATAGTGCTGAAATGGAACCAGGTCCTGAAAGATTCTTCCTTCTTCCCCACCCAGCACAACCCACCGTCCCAAGGTCTTCGTTTCCACCTCCACATTCTCTCTACAGTCAGCACACTGCTGGCCCTCTCCTCTGTCCCCTCCCTACTTCTGACTCCATCATCTCTCATCTAGATCACCTCAAGTGCTTCAACTATTCAGCCTCTAGACTCATTTCTTAAAATGTCAATGTGATCTTACCTCTTTCCTACCTAAGACTATGCATTTGCTTCTCAATGCCCTCAGAAAAGCCAAAAGTCTTTTAACACACCTCATTAATCGCCAAAGAGCAGGCCCCTGCTGAACCCCATAGCCTCACCTCTCCATCACCATCTTGTCCCCTGTACTCCAAACTCTTAACTACTTGCACATGCCTCATTCTCTCACCTTCATGCCTTTGTATACATTGCTCCCAATACCTCCTAGAATGTTCTCTTCCTCCCAATCTTCTTATCCCTCCCCAATGCCTAATGGTTCTCAGTTGTGCCATCTCTTTCTCCAGAAAGTCTCCCCTCATCCGCACAATAACTGAGTTCTCTCTGTTCCATGTGCCTAAAGCCACCACTATTTCCTCCACCAACACACCCAACACATGTCACCAAAGTTAGCTGACTAATATTTGTCTTCCTCACTCAAATGTAAGCATGTATCTCTTATCTGCCAAGTGTGCATAGGATACACAGCATCTAGTGTCTGCTTGGTCAGTGGACCTTAGTACAGCCACCATCCAGATTAATATGTAGAACAGTTCTGTCATCCAGAGTTTTCTTTATGATCCTTCCCAGGTCATAAGCACTCACCTCCCAGATGCAACCACTACACTCAGGTCCTTCAGTATCATGCTTGTTCTTGAACTATATATAAATGGAATCATACAGTATGTATTCTTTTGTGTATGGTTCCTTTTGCTCAAAATAATATCTATGATATTCATTCATACTTTTACACAAATCAATAGTTAATTCCATTTTATTGCTGTATAGTACTTCATTGTCTGAATACAGCAAAATTTATTTATCCTTTTCCTGGAGGTAGAAGTAAATTCTTATTGCTTCCAGTTTTTAGCTGTTAGAATAAAGCCACTGTGAATATTTAATGGACATATGCATTCTTTTCTCTTGAGTGTGTAACTAGGAGTGGAATTGCTAGGCCACAGGGTAAGTGCATGTTTTGTTTTAGTAGCCACTGCCAAAATTTACAGTCCCACCTGCAGTATTTGAGAATTCCAGCTGAAAAAAAACCCCTGAAAAACCAACAGGTCTTCTTTGATCCACATGAAAAGTGAGGTCACAGGGCAGACCACGACTCCCAAAATTAGAGAGACAGGCAAATACAGAGAATCAGCACTTACCAGAGCAGAATCCCAAGAGTGGAAACTTCCACAGGAACCCGTGCCGGACCAGGAAAACCTGAACTGTGATTGACAGCTCGCTGGAGGCTCAGTGTAGACAAGTCTGTGAGATAAAAATTCCAGGAGGTCCCAGTTATCAGGGGACCCCCACACTTTTGTAAGTTTTTTCTTCAGAGGCTCAGCCAACTGCTCACAGGGAAGACAACAAGAAAAATATCCTGAGGCTTCCAGAAAGTGGAGAAGAAAATGTGGCCATTTTGAAATATGCCAGAGCATTCTACTCCTTCTTACAAAGCCCTCCCTCAAGATAAACTATTTTGTCAAAGCAAAATAATTTATGAGGATTTTGTCAGAGCCTAACCAACAATAGGAAAGTGGGGTGGCAGGGCAGAACTCCAGCCCCTTCCAATTATCCCGTCCCACCTCAGGGGGAAGGGACTGAGAGGCACTGGTGAAGTTCATAGCCAAGGATCACAGGCTCACTAACGATAGGACAGCAGAACAGGTCTCTTCCCTCCCCACCTCACCGCCACAGCTTTAAAAGCCTCTTTACTGCAGTTTCTTTCACTCAGTACATCACGTCCAGCTTTCAACAACAACAAAATTAGAAGGCATAATATTAAAAGGCAAAAGTACAGTTTGAAGAGACAGAACCACACTCATTGATGGCAAGGTGTGAAAATGACCACATTGTGAATTTAAACCTCTGTGAAGAATATGCAATCACCCCTAGTGGAAAAAGTAGGTAACATGCTAGAACAGATGAATAATGTAAGCAGAGATGGAAATTTTAAGAAAGAATAAAAAAGAAATACTAGAAATCAAAAACACTGTAATAGAAATGAAGAATGCCATTGAAGGGCTGATTAGTACTTAGTACACTGGGCATGGTTTGGGGGGGCGGGGGACGGGCAGGAAATCCCTGAGCTTGAGGATATATCAATATAAACTTGTAAAACTGAAAAAGCAAAGAGGAAAAAGGGCTGAAAGAAAAATAGGAACAGAATATCCAAGAACTATGGGACAACTAGAAAAGGTATAATATGCAAGTAAAGTGAATACCCAGAGAAGAAAGAACAAAAGGAATACTCAAAGAAATAATGACTGAGAGTTTTCCAAAATTAATGTCACCAAACCACAGACTTAGGAAGTTCAGAAAACAGGTGAAATAAATACAGGTCAAAATCTACACTTCGCCATGTGGACCCTGCGATGACAAATTCATTTGAGGTGAACCCCCAAAAGGAATTTATCTGCCGAGACGGCCTCCCCATGATCCACCCAAAGCCCAAAACGTACGAGAGTGTAGCAGCCGTCTGCGGACAGGGGCTCCTTACATACTCTGCACCGCGAACAATCTTCGACCGAACTTTCTCCGCTCCTCACGCCACCTAAATCTTCCACCTTCCACTTAGAGACTGAGCCCGGCCTTGTCCAATCAGAACTGCTCCTTAATGACCAATCAGGACGCATAACAGTGACCAATCAGGACAGCACAATTCGAACCAATCAGAGTGAACTTCGGTAGGTGATTTGCATAAATCCGGTCCTGCCAGGCACCTGGGCGGGAACTTTTTTGACAGGCCAAACGCCACCACTTCTCAGGGATGCACACTGCTGGTTTCTTCGACCGCCCGACGTGAAAACTGTCGCAGGAATACAGTTTCTCCTTTTTACTCCAGTGCCTTTTGGACTTGTTGACAGGCACATCGTATTCAAAACGACGGAAAAACAAAACTGAAGAAAACATCCTGAAAGAAGCCCGAGGGTGGAAAATGCTTCCATCCATTCAGGAACGAAGTTTAAACTTCCATGCAACTTCTCAGAAGCCAGGCAAGCAAGGAGAAAGGGAAATATGAAAAGTGTTGAGAGGAGGGGAAAAAAAGAAAGAAAGAAAAGAGCCAACCTAGTATTCCGTATTCTGAGAAGTTACCCTGCAAAAGTCAAACAAACAAACAAACAAACAAACAAATACTTTTGCAGACAAACAAAACCAGAGGAAACGTGTTGCCAGTAGACTTACCTTGCAAGAAATATTTAAGAAGTTCTGCGGAGAGAAGGTGTCGGTCTGAAACGGCGGGAGCGTCCCGGGTGGAATCCGCAGGTGGCGCCACGCACGGCGGGCAGGGCCGAGGCAGGCCCTGCATTCCGCGCCGGTCGGTGGCGTTTGAGAAGCGAGGGGACTCACTCTCGAGGACTGTCTTAGGCGCCAGGAGAGGAGTCGCTCTGCGCACCCGCCCACCGGACTCCGGACAGTTTCTCCGGAGGCCCGGACGGGATTCAGTCACAGGCCGTCCAGAGGGTGTCAACAAGCAGCCATAGCTCTCTCCAGGCTGCACCCTCGGAAATGACTCCCGCTGTGGGAATGGTGAGCACGGCGTACAGTCCAAGGCAGGGGAGGAGATAAGGAGCCTGAGATGACCCGGGTCCAGCTCGATTGTCCGGGTCCGGGTCCAGCTCGCGGGTCCACCAGCAGCCAGAAATTCTGACGTAGGTAAAGAAAGGGAGAGCATTACAGAAGGAATGGATGGATGAAGGTAAATAAAACCTTTTTACTTTCCTTATTTTGTATTGATCTCACTGATAACAGCTTGTTAAAAATAATACCAACAAGATACTTGATGACATATGCTTACTTATTATATATAACATGTAAATATATATTTAATACACAAGCAATAGCATATATCAGTATAGTATACGTATGTATGTATAAGTGAGATGAATGACAGTAATGATACAAGGTACAAGCAAGGGACAGGAGGAAGGAATGAGGAATATTTTGTTATTATAAGGTACTTGCACTACCCATGAAGCATTATAGTGTTATTTGAAAATGGACTTGGATTAGTTGGATGTATATTGTAAACTCTATCTAAACTACCAAAAATAGTAAAGACATGTGATTAATATTCTAAGAAAGGAGAGAAAGTTGAAGCATATAAAATGCTCAAAACCACAAATACCAGAAAGAAGAAGAGTGAAAACCAAAAAAGGGACAAAGAACAAGGACAATGAATAGAAAATAAACACAACCATGGTATGTATTAGTGCAACTATATCAATAATCACTTTACATGTCAATGGTATAAATACAACAACTAGAGGATAGACATTGACAGAATGTATCAAAAAACAAGTGTCGACTCTATGTTGTCCACAAGAAACCCACTTTAAATATAAAGACACAAATACATTAAAAGGGATAAATGACGAAGCACACAGGATTTTTAGGGCAGTGAAACTATGTTGTGTGATAGGTGTGTATGGTGGATACGTGTCCATATGCGTTTGTCCAAACCCATAGAATGTTCAGCATCAAGAGTAGGTGATAATGATGTGCCGATATAGGTTCACTGATTTTAAGAAATGTACCAGTCTGGTGGAGGCTATTGGTCATGGGGGGAGGCTATGCACATATGGGGTCAGAGGATAGATGGGAACTTTGAGAACTTCTGAGCTCAGTTTTGCTGTGAACCTAAAACTATTCTGAAAACAAAGTCTCTTCAAAAGAGAAAATGTTTACTTTTAGTATCTCTGCATTCTCCATCTTTATTATAATGAGTATGGTTTCCTTATAGGTAAAGAAAAGTAAAATATGCTGAAATTTTACCTTTCACTTTTTTTTTTTACAATCGAAGAGGGGGAAAATCAAACTGACCCATTGGGCTTCTTTCAAACATTAGGCTTACAAGTCTTGAGGTTTTGATGGTAGTGCTCTCCTGTTCTTGGACACTGGTTGAACTTGTTTTACATTAAAAACATTGAAAAGGAGGATTGCAACCCTCCAGTATTTGCATCCAACTGGGTCTGTGCTCCTAGTCTTCCTACCCTATAACCTAAAAGATGATGATAAGTGTGACTTTGTGGCTTTCTTATGCATAATGCAAAGCTTTATTGATTTCAAAGGAACTGATGCTCTCTAAGTGTTCACAGCAAAGTCAATAACAAAACATTAATATTTCATGGCTTTTCTGTTCATGTGTTAGGACACTCAGACTGGACTTCCTGAGTCACAGGGAGATGGCAAAGGCTATTGTGGACCACAGAGTCTCCTCTGAAACTGCTGAGTGCAAAGTAGGATCTCATTTCATGTACACAGGCCATCAAAGATTCTGAGACATGGGTTAGAAACCAAGATGTGTTTTTAGCCAGGAAGCATGTTTCCATGGCAATCATATTCCTGTGCCTGCCTTTCTTCCTCCATCCAGTGTGTTAAGTCCATACTGTGCCTCTGTGGGCTTTGCCCATCTGCAGTGCAGCTGGGGCCTCAGCTGCTTTATGAGCTGCTAATAATCCTGGAAAGTTAGGCCAAAATCCAGACAATAATGTTCACAGTACTTATCTTGTGATTGCTCGCCATTATTTAAGAACCTGTTTTCAATTTGGAGACATTCACAGAGACTGCACAAGGAAAGTCATTGCTAAATTATTTGTAGCAGCAAAACACTAGGAATTACCTTAATACCCAACAAGAATGGATTTTAAAAGTAAATCATGGTATTTGCACATGCTCTGAAACCATTAAAATTACTCTGGGAGAAGATCACATGATCAGATTATATTGGAAAAGGAGGGTCTCCAGATAGGCCATAAAATGTGATCCTGATTTTAAGTCTAAAAGGTTGAGTGGGTGCTTCAGAGAGCTGTTTTCACGCAGTTGCACCAAAGAGGCGTGACTGCATCTGTCTGACCTCACCACTGCCACTCCAGGTGTCCAGAGCCCAGGCTCCAGCTGGGCTCACAACTGTTATTGACCAAAGAAGCAGGCCAGGCCACACAAGGTAATTCAGATGGAGACTAGCAATGTCTTAGGGAACAGATGGACAACACTCATGCCTGTTGATCAGCGTGCCAGAAATCCACTAGCTGATCTCCGTGGGTGTTCCCAGTGCAATGGTAGGGAGAGAACACCAACTTAGATCCTTGGCACTGGTAATACAAATGCTTTCTCATGTGGGATACAGTGGTCAGTAGGGCCTGACACAGCTCCCTCATGGCTCTCCACTGCCAGCAACAGATGGTGCTTGCTCAGGCAGAGGCTGGGCAGCAGCTCATCGCTGGGTCCCCTCAGAGCTACACAGTCCCTTTCTTGGCAAGTGCTCTGTGTCCTCCTAGTACCTCCCCTGCCACCCGCCCCTGCCCCGGCTGGGGATTCCTCACCTCCTGGCTTCTCTTCTCTTCTGTGCACTGAACTCATTGGAGCATGAACTTTCAAAATATTCACATCCCAGAGCCTGACATGCAAGGCTCTTAATTCTGACATAGGTTGCACAACACAATGTTGAACTTTTAAGAAGTGATGGAGTGAATGGAGGGTGAAGGCTGACCACACTATAGAGGACAGGGAATACAGTGGGAGAAAGTAGCTAGAATAATATCTTAAATGTGGATCCTACTACATAAATACATACATAGAATAATATTGGAGAGCTATATATCCTTAACAATCATTACAACCATTATCTCCATGTAGAGGGATGAGAGATGAGTTTTAGCTCCTGCTGCTATATTTTCAAATTTTCTGCAATTAATATGTATATTAAAATAGAAATGTATTTTATGTATTAGCTGCCAATGGCAGCCTGTGATGTGAAAAATCATACATAGTCCAAATTAAATTCCTTTAATTGTCTGCTAAATACAGTAATCACCCCAATTAACTCAATAAAAAAGAAATTGTTGTATATTGAATACTAAATAGCCATTAAAGAGACATATATATTCATAATAAAAATAAACCCTCAACAAATTGTATAGTTAATATGGATGCAGTTTATTCTTTGTAAATTATAAATTTACAAAGTTGATTTACAAAGAATTTATAAAGTTGATTTAAAGAATAAAAGATTTCCAAAGGCTTGAAATGAAATGACCAAAGAGAATTAACATTTTTTTCGCAGATAATGATACTTATTGAAAAACAGAAAAAAATGTAATACTGCTGAACACTTGTAAAAAATATTTATTAGTACTTTAAAAATCAACATTGTACAGAACATGGAGAGTAACATAATCACATAAAATATTTTTTATCCTTAAATAAATAAACACAGTACCCAGACATACTTTGATCAATACAAGCAGTACTTTCTGTGGTATTGAAATAGATCTCTATTTCTTCAACAAAGCACCAGATGAGGAAGTCACCTTGTATTTAAAGTCCATGCTGCATAAAAAATAAGCACTATAATCACATACTTACACTTGAATTTGCTCAAGTTGAAGGCATTCATAATACAATTGCACTGTACTTATAAAAATAAAAAATGGCTATGTTAATTTATGCATATGCTCATTTAATTTCCCATTTAGATTTCACATAGTTGATATCATGAAGATCATGTTCTGTTCATCTTTTTTTCCCAATGCCTAGCTTGGAATAGGGTTTGATGGGGAAGTTTTTCTCAAATTTTTCCACGTGCGGAAAGCTTAATGCTTGTGCAGCACAAATGTGGACCACTGGGTTTAAGTATATCAGATGTAATTAGTATTAAATGTTAAAATGTTTATTAAAAATAAAATATTACTAAAATTAAGAGGAATAACATTTTATCAATTACAAATAATTGATGGAGGAGAGAAGATAGAGAATAGAATTGGTAGACAAAAATAAATTATAAAAGTATTTTTAAAGTAATACTAGCATTATTATATTATAAATGAATAAATATATTTTTAAATCATAAAAATAAATATTTTAGCTCTGACCAGTGTGACTCAGTTGGTTGGACATCATCCCTCAAAGTAAAATGTCATCGGTTCAATTCCCGGTCAGGGCACATGCCTGGGTTGCAGGTTCGGTCCCGGTTGGGGTGCCTACAAAAGGCAACTGATCAATGTTTCTCCCTCATATTGGTGTTTCCCTCTCTTTCTTTCTACTTTCCCCTTTCTCAAAACATAAATTAATTAAAAATAAATGAATAAATATTTAAAAGTAACATGAGGTGAAACATTTTATCAGCTGTAGAAATGATATCCTTTGCGATCTTTACCAATGTCACCACATTTGGTTCAGTGTCTATTGTTTGAGCCATCGGTCAGGTTCTATATCATGTCTTTCTTCCTCTTATATATAGTTTACTTTCCTCCTCTGTATTTTTACTAAATTCAAAAATCCCAACACACAGTCCAGATTACCAGGAATGGCAGTAATTGTTTGATGTCTCTTTTATACAAATTTGAGAAATCAAATAGAAAATGAAGTGGTTTCTCTGTGGAAGGTGATGGGTAGGTTTATGGCCTTGATGCTGGTGATGATTTCACAGGTGTATATTTACTCCCAAACTCACTGAACTTTTTACATGCCAATCATATCTCTATGAAATGGTTTCAAAAATAATTGTAATTTAATTAAAAATATATGAAGTGGTTTCTCATTGAATACTACTTTCGCTTCCCTTTTGGACCTGACATTGACCAGCAGTCATATCTGAGGCCAAAGGGTAAACGTTTCTGCTCTGAAGATGACCTTGAATCCAGACCTTTTCATGCTTTCATTGACTATGAATCTAAGAAAGTATCGTTTCATGTTCTGTTGGATGTGGATGTGGATTTTTTTCATATATAACGCTGTATCTTGTTTTTCTTAACTTCTTTCTCTAACAAGTGAGGAAAATCATTAACTATTGGTAAACAAACTCCCAGCAGTCAAACTCCCTGCACCACAGTTCAGCCTCCTGAAGAAATCCTCATATCTTGTCCCAAATGAACATGATAAAAGTACTTTGCCTCTAGTAGGAGGGCTTAGACCCCTAGACTTCTAGTTTACACTATTTGAGATACTGAGATTTATTAATTAGGGCATAAACAGTATTATAAAAATTAATTTTAATTTAATCCCTTATTCCAAAGACAAACATGTACCATTCCCACCCAAAATACTGTATTCACTGGGGAAAAGCACTGTTACCCTAACTTTATATTTCCCCCATCAGCATGAAAAGATGTACATGTCGAGGCCACAGCTTGTTCTTATTCACAGTTTTCAGTATTTCCCTCAATTCGAAATGAAGATTAGGAGGCTTACAGTTAAGTACCAATTATTCTTTGTGAGAAAGCATTTTGTGGTTTGACACTCAAGGGCCACCTCTTTGATTCATGTGACAAAGTTCTTTCTTGCTGTAAATTTGCTGGTGCTCCATCAATATTTTTCCCAATAAACCTACTTAAGTCTCCATCATGGCCCATAAAGTATTATTGATTACATTTTTTAAATCTTTCCTCGGGCAACATGCAATTTCAGGGACAAATAGAATAAAAAAGAATTGTGTGCCTCTTCATATGCATACCTCGGTAATTCCCAGTATTCTCCTACAGTGGTCTGAAGGGGGCCACTCCAAAATATCGATCCATGGTTGGGGCCCTCACGAGGGCACCCTAAGCCCTGGAATTCAGGGTGTTACCTTACCTGATAAAGTTTTGCAGATGTGCTTTGAGATAAGGAGATTATCCTAGATGATTCAGATATTCTCTAAATGCCATCACGTGTTTCATTATACATAATTAGTATATCACGCACTTTACAAATACTTTTATTTATATAATCTTCATAGCACTCAGAGGGCAGATATTGTAATCCCTATAAAGACTCAGAAGATTTAAAATTTTTCCAAGGTTACACAATGACAGAACTGGAATGCCTAAATACATGTACTTCCCACATAAATTCTGCACCCAACACACTGGGTAGCAGTCTCTTAGCTCCAGGCAGAGTTCAGAAGTATCTGTTTATCACGTTTTTCAGTCTCTGCCATCTGCATTTCCCCTTAGCTGCCAGTAAAAAAGATCTCCCACCTATTTTATTAAACTGAATATATTAACATTATTTGAACAGCCATTACCACTAAGAGTTCTGATACAGAGATAGCCTCAGGGGTTATTGACTTGCATAGAGTTCTTTACCTTCTTGCTAAACCATCCCACACTGACATGCTTTTGTGAATTTAATTTTTAAATTCCTCTGTCTGTTTTCATTGTTTTCCTGCCTCCTACCTTACTTTTAGATTGTAAACTACCACACACATTTTGCAGATGTTCTTATGCTGGTTTCTAGGGCAACACTATTGACATTTGGGGCCAGATAATTCTTGTTTGGATGGCGGAGTTGGACTGTATAATTTAGGATACGTATCAGCTTCCCTGATCTCATTTTCTAGATGTCAATGACATCTTCCCCATCCTCCTCAGTCATGACAATCAAAAACATCTCCGGACATTGCCCAATGTCCCCTACTGGAGGAAGAAGAGGCAAAATCACCCCAGTGAGGAACCACTGTTGTAGGTGAACACACACAGATACACACACTCACTTCTAATTTGTTCCTTCTTACAATGCTCTTTGAAGGAGGAAACAGCCCCAGGAATATTAAACAAAAACACAAAATTAAATAAGCTCTGAGTGATACTGTGAGAAAACCACTATTAGTAAAGTGTGTGAGCTTTAGCCCATAAAATCTGTGACTTTTTTTTTTTTGTCCAGAGGCCTATTTCATTTTATCTACATTTATATTTCCAGAAAATTCTGAAAAACTGAGGTCCTCAAATAAGTGATCAAACAAAAAAATATTTCTTTGCCACTATGGTGGTCACCTATGCTCTTATCATGTTACTGGAATAGTTAATCTGCAAAGCCAATTATTATCTATAAATCTCCACTTACCTACAGCAGATAAATTCTACAATGTTTCCATTCTTCCTGAATCAATATTTCTGTTAATAATTTTTTTAAAAAAACTAGGTAAAATGTTACTGTAAGCCCTGGTCAGGTTGCTAAGTTTGGTTGGAGCTTTGTCCTGTGCACCAAAATGTTGCAGGTTCCATCCCCAGTCCAGGCATGTACTGAAGGCAACTGATCCAAGTTTCTTTCTCTCTGCCTCTCTCTGTCTCTCTCTCTCTTCCCCTCTCTCTCCCCTCCTCCCATCCCTTCCTCCCTTCCTCTTTCTCTAAAATCAATAATATACTCACATGAGGCTTACAAAAAATTGTTACTGTAAAATTTGATTCCTTCTCATATATTTTCCCATATACCTGTTAGAACTACTTTGAAATAATAATGGTTCATTGATTTTTCTTTGCACAGTTATCTTTACCTGTTCACATTCTGACTCTCAGATAGGATTGTTCTGAAAATGTCTGTGAGGCAAACAACATGATGGTCTCCATCACTTAGAAACTTGCTGCCATTGTGCATTTTCAGCTAGTGACAGCAGCATTCAAAAAGCATCGATTTCTCTCTCATAAGAACATTGTCAATTTTTTTCCTACTCTTCAGTTGTCATCTTGTTGAAAAATGAAACCACTGGGAGTCCTTTCATATGCCGTTGTTTGCACTAGTATTAGGTTGTCTGGGATCGCTGACCAGGAAACAAATCCTTATCAGTGGTACTGATGGAGGTGCTGTGTCACAGATGCCTGTATTTTCAATTTTATTATGTCAATTTGTTCTCGAAATGGCTGAAGCAATTAAAAACTCCAACAGTAGTGTTTTAGAAATGCAACTACATCTTACACACGAGTGTTTAATTATACTAATAACATTTGGAAACACATTACATTTGATGTTCTCTATAATCCATGAGGATTTTTTCCATTCAAAAAAATTTGGCGACAAATAGATATAGGTCTGTTTACTATGTCAGCACTCTGTCAAGGAGATGCAATGTCTGTCAATCAATGGTTTGTGTAAGTTCAAGTAGGAAGCTCCAGTATGCTTGATCTGCATCTCAACCTTCTTCCGAGTTAACTCCAAATGACCTGTTTCTTGCAATTCACTGCTAGTTGGAAAGTGACTTTGATAAGATTACACAATGAATTTTTATAGAATCCAAACTCACTTATTTGAGTCATAAGTGTACATCTGGTATACTCAAACCTTTGTTTGCAACACAAGAAGTACTTAAATAGAGGTAATCTCTCCAGAAGACTGGGATGGGATACAGCAGCTGCTCTTGGATCACTCCATTCCACCGGAGGTGCCTGTCTTGTTCCCTAGGATAACTGAGCATTGGACCGGAAGGATGGGTAGGCAGGGCTGCCCGTTTCAACAGCGACACTGTGTGGCGGAATCAGCAACAACAGTCAAAAATTCTGGACACCACAGTTTTCCCGTTTTTTCTGCTGGAGACAAGAGTATGTAAGAATCGCAGAGTACCACTAGTGGGAAAAGGGCTCTTGTTATAACAGGAGAGTGGATAACAGGAAAAGAAAACATACGTTCTCACTATTAGTGGTACTGGTTAATGGAATGACTTAAGCTAAATATTAAAATAAATGCGTATCTCAGACTGCTGGATAATAAGAATGATAACAAGGCCGAAACCTTTTGTTAAGTATCCTCTATGAGTCAGGCATGTGAGGTACTTCGCATATATCATCTCATTTACTCTTCACATCAAAACCTATAATGTAGGCATTTTTCATTATCTGAAGAAACTGAAAGGTCAGAAAAGTTAAGGAATTTGCTCATTTTGCGCTTGCCATGATACGATAAAGTGGCTGTTTATACCTAAAACTCTCTACCCCAAAGTCTATGCTCTTCCTGTTCCAGACAATAAGGAGGAAATAAAAGGAGCCAATGCCCCCAGGAGGGAAGAAAAGAATCCTTTATTACATTCTCTGACCCGTGTGGATATGGAGGGGTCAGGAAAGGTCTAAGAGGTTTGACAATCCAAGAATAGCCTTCCTACCAGTTGAGAATTCCAGTTTCTAACATCACTATCTCCAGTCCAAACCTTACAAAATATCAACACATTTTCACCCTCAATTTCTCACTGTGTTTGCTAGAGTGTATCAATATACAGCATTTTCCTTACTATAATGTGTCACACTGATTGCCTGGGCACAAATGGACTTAATTTACCTTTATGAAATAGGATAGAACTTTATAAAGTACAATAGCTACATTAAATTAATGTGACACAGCCATCTGCTACAAGCACAAATGTGTATGACAATGGAAAGAGTTGTCTCTAAGGAAACATTTTATTTTCTATTATCCTCACTAATGGCCCAACATAACTCAATGCAAAGAAATCTCATCCTGACCATCAACACTCCTCATCTTTACATTTTTGTCCCCAAGAGCTTTCATGTGATCAGGGGTATGTCGATCTGGGATCATTTGATTGCAAGAAAGAAAAACACAGAAAACTTATTCAGGGGATATTGTAGATTTGCTCTAAAATAATCCTTTCTCAATTTTCTATCATGGGGCTATATGAACTTGGAAAGCAACAAGTGTCCCAATTTTTTGTTATAAACATTAATGAAATCCAATATGTGAGTGTAAAAGCTAAGGTGTAGCTAATGAAAATCAGGAGGTGGAAAGAAGAAGAGTGAGAATGTTATACAAAATGGGGGGGAATGATAACACTAGCAGTTAATGGAACAAAAAAAAGTTAAATGACAACAATAGAGGAACAAAAAATGATAGTATAACTGTAGGAGGAGAAGGGCACAGGGAAGGTAGAGAGTGGCGTGTATTGGTTAGTTAGCTATTTGCTGCATACAAACTACCCCAATACTCAGTTTAATACAATCATTTATTATCAGTCACCCATATGCAGATGAACTGGAGTTCAGCTGATCTAGGCTGGGTCTGGCTAGATGGTTTTGCTTCTCTCTGAGAGTCTCTAAGTCAACTGGGATGGCTTTGACCCACATTGTTTGTCCTTCTCCTAAGACCAATGGCCAGGTGATGGCTGGGATACAAGAGGGCACAGCCTATTGCACAAACAGTTTTCTAACCCCTGTTTGCATCATGTCTTCAAACATCCTATTAGCCAAGGGATTTCACATGGGTGAGCCAAACTGAAAAGGTGAAGTGTGGAGCTGGGAAGATCTGCAAAGCCTCTATGCCCACAATGGACATAGAGATAGAGAAGGGGGAAGGATTGGAACCGATGGGGGGCAGGAAAATTGGGTGGCGTCAGAGGCAAACTAAATCTACCAAAGCAGAAACCAATAGATAATACTCTACAGGATGAGTGGTGTAGTGGTACCAGTTTATTATTTGGAAAAACAAATTAAAACTCATTAACTTTTTAGAGAACTAAAGTGGAAAGAGAGTTGTTTCCTTCTGGAGATTGGCACCAAGGTGGGGAGGGGAGGATTAAGGCTTATAACCCTTTCGTCTGTTGTTTGGATGAACTGGATGGGGCCTCGTGCAAACCAAACTGCATGTTCTATGAGTCAGGAGAGCGTAGGCCCCTTGTTTGGAGACACAGGGCTGTTTAGTACAGCAAGAGATCGTTCAGCAGGAGGATAAAACAGGAAACAATACTCTAGGTTTTCGTAGGGACACATGTTTGTGTACACACAGATAAAAAGATCTGGAAGCATACCACTGACTGTGGTTGTCTTTAGGAAAAGTAAAAGAGAATTTTAGCTTTCCATGGATATTTGGGCTTTTTAAAACTGAGAATATTTATATATTTATCTAAGCCTATATTTACATATGAATCATGTGTTTAAAAGATAGTAAAAAGATAGTGTACTGATAAAAGATATCAGTACACTATACTGATAAAAGATAGTGTACTACATTCTTTGTCTTAACCTTGTACGTTAACCAAAACAAACAGTGTATATTCATTTGACATCTACTAAAGGTTTTAGGTTCTACATTGGTTCAAGTTCTGTCACTTTTCATAGACTTATAATAACTCTCCCTACCCCCATCACCCATCATCACCCATCACCTGCATGTGTCTTTGGGGGACATATAATGTGAAAGAATTGTTTCTGGTGCCACCCACACCCTCATCTCCACCCCAACACATTGAATTTTAAGTGCTGAACCTTGAGGAGCCACCAGCCTTCTTCACCTTCATGCTAGACCTGCTCTGTCCATGCCACCAATGAGCAGTTTAGCTCAGTCCCTCTCGAATTTGTCCTTATGTTAACATGTTTACTGAGAAAAGTGTGGAACTAGAAGTAAAGGAAACTTCTGACTTCACTTGGCCACTTATTTACAGTTTGAAGTCAGCATTTATTTGAGTGTCTTGTGCTTCTGTTTCCTCATGTGAAAACTAGTAATAATAATGATTGTTATTACAGGGTTACAAAGTCTCAAAAAGAAATACAGACACTTAAGATAGTCTGCACAAAAAATAGAAAGGGATATTTTGTCTTTGGAAAATATTGAAGATTAGCTGAAAATGGAGGTAGTATGGGTGTAACACTTGTTTCTCCACTTAAGTTATAAAGCTTTTAGGCTTGTCTTCCCTGGCGATCTTGCTTTGGGATGCTATGAATGCTTATCCCAGCAGATGGCAGAAGAAAACTGAGTCAAGAAAAAACTGCCTGGGCATTCAACACGCATTGAACCCAGATGAAGCAGTCACACCTTAATGTGCAGTCTGATAATAGCTCTAAATATTGACTTCACTATCGATATCGAACTTCCCTAACAAAGGTGATCTGAAAAGTCAGGTGATAATCACTGTATCAAAAATACTATGCCATTGAGATTCACTTACTCAAACATAGTCATTCACTGAGCATCTCCAACATACTTGAGATGGATGAATACAAAATATTCCAGAGAGTTCACAGTCTAGCTAAAATCAAACAAGAAATGACAACTTACATTTCACAGGGCTGTCCTATAATGACAGCATCACACGAATCTGACTGGCTGCCAGCTTCAGGTTGCCTGCTTCATGCCACCTTTTTGCTATGGCCCCATCTCTCCAGCATGACTGTATCCACCCAAGTCCAGTTCAGCAACCTCCAAGAGAACTCCCTCTAGTCTTACTTATCTCAAGTTCATCCTCAGGGTAATCTGTCTAAAATGCTAATGTGATTATATTATACACCATCTGCTTATAAAGATTTAATGGCTCTTCACTGACCTCCTAACACCCATTCCCTGATATTCTTTATAAGACCTTTTGTGAACTGACCTCTACTTTCCTCTCCTGCCTCATCTCTCCCCATTTTCCCTGTCATCTATATATCAACCCAAGAGATTATTTATCAACTTCCCCAATGCTTTTTCATCCCTTAATGGTCTTTGGCCAAGTTGTCTTCCACTCTACTTAGAATACCTTAAAACTAAAACTTGTTCCCTCTGACCAGTTATTTTCCTTAACCTGTCTAACTAGTGTTTATCCTTTAGGTGTCAGATTAGATGTTAGTTAATTCGAGAAACTATCTTTGACAGTACAAGATTGGGTTGGATAATCCTGGGTACCCCACCGTACTACTTCCATCTTCCTAGCATTTGCCATATTTCGTCCTACTAGGTTTGCCTATTTGTCCCTGGCTACTATAAGCTCATTGAAGATAAGGACTCTCTTGTTCAATAATCTGTCCCCATTTGGGGGCACACTTCTTGGTACAAGGCAGCACACAATCAAAATCAACTGAGTATGAATAAATAAATCTGAAAGCACAATAGATACCATCAGAGTATCAAGATTTTGAGGGCATGAGATTTTAGGAGAGTAGGTAGGTCTTTCTGTGTATGCCAACCACAATCCCTTTTCATCAAGAAGTTGCCAGCCATACATGCTCAAGACAAATTTTTGGTGCGGTAGGTCAGGGACATAGAGAAGGTCACCTAATCAATTTTTTCATCTATAGCAAAGAAGGCCTATAAACTTAAAAAATGGTCATTGTTATTATTTTACTTTTCACAGTGCCTTCTTGTGTTATCCCAGGTGATAAAATGCAGATTAAAGCAATACACATTTATTACCTCACAGTTTTGAGAGATCAGGAATCTTGGCACTGCTTAGATCTAGGTACTGGGGTCCTCAGCTTCAGTGCCTCTCACAAGACAGGAATTAGGTGACACATGGGGTTGAACTCAAGGCTCAGCTGGGGCAGGATGTACTTCCCAACTCACCCAGTGGTTGTTAGCAGTTTCTCACAGGCATTGGACTGGAGGGTCTCAGTTCTTTAGAATGTTGCCTGGTAGCTACCCTTAGTTTCTAGCCATGTGTCCCTCTCTAACACAGCATCTGGTTTCATCAAAGCATGCAAGCTGAGAATGCAGAAGAGAGAACAAGAAAGTGGCAGCAAGTGACAGAATCCTAGAAGGTAGAAATGACCATCTTTTGCAACCTAAACATGGAAGCAACATCCCATAACTTTTGTCATATTCTGTTCATGAGAAGCAGGCCACTAGGTTTAGCCCAAACACAAGAGGAGGAGAGATCACAAAAGAGTAAGTACCAGGAGGCGGGGAACATCAGAACTATCTTAGACGTCTTCCCACCCCTGGGCCTTACCATGAGTCCAAAAATTATCTTTCCAGTTTCTCCTAGGAGGCCTAGCAGAACCTCAGGCAAACCGGAGTCCAAATGGCCCCATCTTCTATCCCTAGTTCCACCCAGACTCACTGATTTCTACTTTCCAAAGTTGTTCTACTGTCCTCTAATGGTCATATAATCAAATTTAGCCTGTGCTTTCAGAAAATAAAAATGGCAGGCAGACAAAAGGAAAGCCTGTGTGATGTTAAAGAAGCATTAAGGATGCTGCCAGTTTCCAAAAGAAAGTCTACCCCTGGTAAAAATAAAATCCTTATTCTGCTTGTCTAGTGAGCCTGATCCAGAACTCAACAAAGGGGTATTCCTGCTCACACTCACTGAAACTATGCTGTCTTTCTGAAGGAGTTATCTTGACCCGCAGCTGTAGCTCAGCTCCTACGGATGGACTTAAAAAGGAACGACAGTTCTTAGTCCAAAGCAATAAAGAGACAAGTGAGTCATAACAGTCTGGACTCTCCACCAGCATAAGCAGTTCCGTGAATCGCCCATAAAAACCCTGCCTTTCTATCCCAAGCCATTCCAAGTGCCAAAACCTCCCATTCAAGAGTTTTATAACCAAGCCCTGTGCTCTGAAATGTCACTGTTCATAAGGGAGCCTTTGACCTCTGGCCATACCCAAGCCCAGAGTCTTCAGTAGGGCATGGTTTGATAGCTATCTGAAGAGAAAAGGGCTTGGGTTTCCTCTCATTTATTTCTATTCTACTTTTAATATGTGGCTTAGCTTCAGGCAAATGCCCTTTGCCCTGCTGGCTTCCAACTTAACCAGAAGTAAAACAGGCCCATGGTCTTGTGCTTTGAGATTTCTTGAAGTAACAAGAATGGTAGCAAATATTCAGAAAGGACTCACTATGTGCCAGGCACTGTCCTAAGATGTTTATATTGCCAATCCCATGTAGGAGGTTTGTACAGATGAAAAAATGGAAGCACAGAGAAGCAAAGTGACTAACTGACAAAGTCACAGAGTCAGTAAGGGATTTCAAAGCATCCAGTACCTTTCCAAAGTACATCTTGTCCACTGTGCAAACACAGAGAATAACATAAGCCCCCAGTGAGAAAGCAAAAAATGAAGTCAGAAATGTGTCTCCTTTTAATGAAGGAGAGACTTTGGAATAAACACTGTAGCTTTAAAAGCACTTTCTCTGTCCAGGTTCTGTGTTAGAAATGCCTTCAGTAAGAAGTCTGAATGTACATGCCTTTGAACTAACCCCAAACCATGAGCTGACTAATCAAATTGAACAGAAAGTCCCTATTAAATGATGATCTGAGATCATTTGGAAACAGCAGATTTCTTCTGTTCTCTACTACTATGAAATGACTTTAGTTAAGAGAGACTTTCTTTACTCATCTGAATTGGAAATCTCTATGTTTTTAAAGTGTGTTTTCATTAATGGAGAAAATTCATAAACTATGACTAGGTCAGAAGATAACGGTAGTTCATAAGTTAGCTGTATAATGTATCATTTCAAACATAACTAAATTTAAAAATTAGTTACTCAAAATAAACTCTGGAGTAGTTTCTACGTATGAATGGCTGCTGTAATGAAAACTACCTTTCTTCTTAGTCCATGTCATGTAGGGAATCTAAGACCCTCCCCAGGAAAAGCAGTGGATATGTAAGCACTGTCAGTGGGGCCACTCTGTCACCCTAGCCAGTGTGATTGCTTCAGGGACGGTCACATGGCTGTAGCTTGGCCAATAAGAACCCCAAACTTTTGCTAGAATTAGTGAGAACAAGGTGTTTTTATACTGGGCTTACTAAGCAGGTAAAATGCAAGCTATAGTGGCTCCAGGCCACCACGTTAGGACGACCTGCCTGGAAAGGAAGCCAATGTAGAACAATGCAGATAAAAACAGATGCCAATAATTTTGTTAGAGCGTTTAGACCCAGCTGTACCTGAATATCCTCCTATGCTATGTGGTTAAGTGAGCCTATTAATCTTTTTGTGTTTAAGTCTGTGGATGGGGTTTCTGCCCCTTGCATCTTAAAGAGTCCTGACTAGTACAGAGAAATAGGCCAGTTTCCACATCCTGTTCAGTTACTACTGACCACAGCAGGTAGTGTGCAATGACACTCAGGAGAGCTGGGCATTTCAAAGCCACACCCATGTCCTGGGAGTGTCTGTTAAAGCAATCCAACAGCTTTGCACACAGCTGGAGCTGACTTAAAGTGCTCCTAGGAAGGCCCGCCCTATGGCTGAAGGTCATGTAACACAAGTTAGGCAAAAATACCACGTACCTTCTTCTTAGAGGAAATAACCATGATCAAAGTATGGTTATGAGTCAGTAACTGACTATAATTAGGGGCTTTTCCCTCCAGTAATATCTGAATTAAGGCAGAGAGCATAAGCATAGCCCAGCAGTTGGCAAAGAAGTAACTATGTCTTTCTTGATATTTCCAGTGACTCAATTGCTGAGGAACAGGCCCCTGCAAGTCAGGAAGAAAGCTCCCTAGGAGAATTTAATGTATAAGTAATTGGGAATTTCCTCCTCTCTATCAGTCAATAATTCTGCCTTAGCTCTTTCACATTGGGCTCAATGTAACTCAAGCACCCTCTCCAGGAATTCCCCATCTGCTGGACTTTAGGTCCATTTTTATTTCAAAAATGTTATTACTTTATATACATATAATACACAGAGAAGAGTGTATAAAATGCATATTTATGTACACTTTAAAATAATAATAAGGCCACAATGCACCCACCACCTGCATTAAGAAAAACGTTCTGTCATGTGAAAGTCCACTGTGTGCCCCTCCCAATTGCATCTTGTTTCCCATCATGTCCCAGAGAATGAATCACTCCCTGACTTTAATGTTAAGCATCCTTTTGCATTTTTTCAAAAAATAGCTGTAATACAAATGTATGTGTCCCTAAACGATATATTATTTCCTTTCTAAAACCTCAGTAGTAAACACACCCCTAACCATGAAAGGAATGAGCAATACTGTCCCTTTTAGACAAAGGCTCCCAGACAAGAAAAGCTGAAGAGTCTCTGACTCGCAGTCTACCTTCAGCTTCCACCCGTTCTGGAGAAGATGGTGGGGCCAGGTCATGCGAGTGAGACCTCAGAAACACAGAGCTTGCCATATTTGGGGCACCAGGCAGAGCCGCAGTGTGAGCCAGGCACAGGATGTCCAGTGTTCTAAATGGACCATTGAGTATTTTCTGCTTTGAAACTCGTGATTTATTTCTAGCTCTCGGGAGTTAAGTGTAAACAGGAAAATCTGCGGGGTGAAGTGTCCTCGGCACATCTAAGCAGCAGTGCATCAGTCCTTGGTCAACATAAGCCGTGCTGAGAAACTAGGATGAAACTCAGACATGCTGTTCTCAAGGTGAAAGAAAAGTAAATGGGAAGGGGGAACTTGCTGGTGGCCCCACTCAACCTGTCTCTCAAGTTCACTTCTCCAGTCTGCACAGTTGCCCACTGTGCAAGCACAGCTCTCACTCCGGAATCTTCTTTTTCTATCTTCCACAGAACTCCTCATCTTTTCTAACTGGATATCCTAATTTCTGTGCCTCATGTCTCTCTTGCTTGGTTCCCTCCTTTTGGGTAGGGTACATCCTACTTGAGATGAGCTTCCAGAGAGAGGTTGCACAAGACTTAGAGGTTTTGAGACCATACACGCCTAAAAATGTAGTTTTTCAACTCTCCAACTTAAATGATAGCTTGGGTATAGAATTCCAAAATAGAAATAGTTTTCCTTCAGAATTTTGAAGGCACTGCTCGATTATCTTCTTGCTTTCAAGGTTGCTGTTGAAAAGTTGAAACCCATTTTTGTTCCCAATTCTTTTTATTTACCTTTTTTTTTGTCTTTGGAAGCTTATAGAAATTTACATTTGTTACCAGTGTTCTGAAATTTCTCAAAACATACCTTGTTGTAAGTCTATTTTTATCCATTTTGCCGTACATTCAACAGAAACTTTCAATCTGGCAATTTACATTCTTCAATTCAGGGAAATCTTGTTAAATTATTTCTTTGATGTTTCTGCCCCATTTGTTTTCTCTGTTCTCTCATTCTGGAAACTCACATTATTTAGCTATTAGATCTCCTGAACTGATCCTTTAATTTTCTTATATTTTTATTCCAGTTTCCATTTCTATGTTTTTTAATTCTACTTTCTGGATGATTTCCTTTTCTTCTGTTGAGTCTGTAATTTCCAGAAGCACATTTTTGTCCTCTGAATGTTTCTCTTTTTTTTTTATAGCCTCTTTTTCAAAGACGGCATGTTTCTCATAGTCACGGTATGTTCCTCTTTCCTTCTGAGGATTTTAATGACAGGTGGGTTCTTGTTGTTGTTGTTGTTATTTTTTTATGCTACTAATTTTGTCTCCCTAATTTGTCTCTATATGTTCAAAATTGCTGTTATTTATTTATTTGCTTTTTTAAAAAAATCTCAATTTATTATGATAGAAACTTTTCTCATATGTGAAGTACTTTTTTACCCATCTACTCATAATAACCAGTAAGCTGATTGGAAACTGAGCATATGATAAGCTTTACTGACTTTGAACTTCACTGTAGGATTGTGCGGGTGGTACCTTTTGGGGCAAAACCCTGATGTCAGTATCAATAGGTCTTTCCTCTTGAGCTGCTCAATTTCTCAAAGAAGAGCTTTCTGATCTCCTGCCCCGGTGTCAGTGGTCTGGGAGCCAAGCAGAGGAAGAGGGCGAAAGTTCCCTTCATTCTGAATTTAGTACATGTGGTCACTTAATCTCTCTGTTTTGGGCAAAGTTTTGGCATAGAAAAGTGCCCACACCTACAAATATGTCTGAAGTGCCCCATCCAGAGGCCCCCTGTCCTACCCTTCAGAGACTAACCCTGCCAGAGTGGATACAGGGCAAATCATGATGGTAGGACAGCATGGCTTTCCTGTTTACAGTTTAGGGAGTCCAGATTCTTCCACTGCATTTCTATGGCTCTGGTTTATTGTGTCCCCACTAACCGCTAAAAAGCTCCACACAAATGCTGAAATGCTGTTGATGTGTTTAAATTCAGGTATTCTGCAAATGCCCTCTGTAGAAACACCCCTACAAACACTTGTGCGAAATGTGTGTGAACACCTTCTCCAGTTGGGGTGAAAGGGATAGAGAGTCCTTGGCTTTAAGTCAGAAAAGAGAAATCCCTACGTTAAATGTTGTCTTGAAAAAGCTCTCCTTTTACTCAAGTCCATTCCATCTGAAGTTTCTTCCTGTGCTTTCTGCCTTTAAAATGTTTTCAGGTAGTCAGAAAAGTCTACCTGCTGCCTCTCTAGGGATTCCTCTGGCCAGATATTCCATGCCCATATAGCCATGATGTTCATGAAATGAACATTTCATGAAATTAAAATGTTCATATAAATCATTTCCTTCTGATAACAATAGCCTGTGAATTTAGGAAGGTTAAGTATTGTTATTATTATTATGCCTCTCTTACAGAAGTGAAAACTTAGGCTCAGAAGGGTTGCACAATTGACAAATGGGTGTCCAACCTGTGGCACAGGATGGCTATGAATTTTGTGTTGGGCCGCCCAACACAAAATCGTAAATTTACTTCAAACCTTTTTTTTTTTGCTCATTAGTTTTCATTAGTGTTTGTGTATTTAATGTGTGGCCCAAGACAAGTCTTCTTCCAGTGTGACCGAGAGACGCCAAAACGTTGGATACCCCTGTAAGATCAGATCATATGCAACAAGTAAGCCAGTGCTATAACCCACATATTGTGCCCCCTAAGTGCCACTATCCACTACATCACCCTAAATTAAATACATTAACAATCGCCTTGGGACATATCTACTAAGATTTTCACAGAGCAACTTCAAGTAAGAAAAAACTTACTGACCCTGAACAAAAGTTGAGATCTTGTCTCACAATTTGTGTCTTTGCTGGTATGCAAAAAATATGAGCAGTTCATTTCATGGATCTGGAGCTCTTGCCCTTGAACTCTAACACTGAAGCCACCATATGATGTGGTAACTGAGTTAACAGGATGCACAGTGAGAACTTATTCTGCAGTCAATGATTGTAACTTCACGGCCACACAGATGCCCAACAGTTTCCACTTTGCTCTATGCGTCAGTCAGACCAGCTTTGTCGCAATGTCTGACTTCTTTGTTTGAACCTAGCATAGTCAGCATGAGAAACAAGTCACAACTGTGCTGTCCTTTGAACTGTACTTAATTACAAAGCAATTTATTAGTATTGAAGAAGGACACTCATTTTATGGAGCCTCCAAACCCCTGAAGCTCCCTGAGTTTGACTCTCTAGATTCCATCAAAGACACAATCTGTGCCTGGAAACAGCTAGTGAACAGAGCATGTCCCAAAAGCCATGTGTAAAATTACATTTTTGGAATTTGGACTATATTTCCCCAAAGGGAAATTGTGTTGTGCTTTTTAAAGGCATGACTAAATGAAGAAATAAATGGACAAATCAGTTCCCAGGTCAGCACGCAAAAAGCCTGTGAGGCTTGTTTTTAACCCATAATATGCCTAGAGTATAATGCTAATGTTAATAGTTCCGATACATTTGGTTCTGAGCACTAAATGTTGTTCTTGTAGGAAGACACGTACTCCAAGTAGAAACACCTCTGATGCCTAAACAAAATAAGGAAGGGCCTTTTCGTATGCAGCTTTGTACTAAGTGCAATACGCGTTTATTGAGTTGTAACGGTGTGCTCAAGTAGGTGTAGGGAAAGTATGGGGCATGGCTCTCGTCCTCTAACAAGTTAGAGTGAGGCCTCATAATCAGTCTCTTGGGGAAGGAAGGGTGCCACACGTGAAATTCCCAGATAAGAGCTAACTCCTTCAAGTACAGAACCTTTATTTATTTGACCTGCATATCTTATCTTTAAAATATTTCTGAAACCTAGATCATAAAACATGGTTTAAATATTTCTTGATGATTCTAGGCCAATATTGTAGGTATCTACTTTTAGAATATGAAGTAATGACTGCAGGGTATATGGAAGAGTATGTGGATGTTTACCCCACATTAAAGAACCCAAGTCCAGTCTAATTATTTGGGGGGTTTCAGTTGCCACCTTATTTCTGCCTTTATTGTTCCAACTTCACCTCTTCTAAGTTGCTGTTTCTACTCTACTGTGAATTAGAAAATTCATACTTTGTAAGAAGCAGGACTGAAAGAAAACAACTCGGAGTGAGGGTCTGACTTTCTTACCTATGAATCAAAGAAGCTTTAGGGTCCAGCCTTTATTACTTAATTTCTGACAAGCTCCAGGTAAAGCTGGTCCAGGAATCACACTTTGAACACTCTTTAGAGCTTCCCTGATGAGTCATCTCTACAAATACAGACATTTCTTTCTTCTTTCAAATTACTCTCTGAGTGGGGGCCAGTTTAAAGGCTTCCAAATAAGCCTTCACTTTGAGAGGACAATTGGCCCAATATTCCCAGCCCTTTTCTTTCTCCTTCTGGACAAGCCATTTCAGAACCCTGTTTTGATCTTTGGAAATTTTCCAAACATTCAGTATAAGATCATATTCCCTGGCCCTAAACTTGTATCACTTATTTATTTAATGAATGAATAAATAATGTTTGAACACACTTATGTATTACTCAGCACTCCCCATAAACCAGGAATTACTCATAAACGTTCATATAGCTCCCTTAATCCTCACACCCACCTTACGAGCTAGGAATAAACAGCCTCTATTCCAAGCTGAGGAGATTAAATGGCCCACTCATTCAAGGTCATATTTAGTAAATGACATAGCTGGGATTCCAACTCAAATCTTCAGATCTCAAGGCCAACATGCTTTCCATTACACCACAGCTACTGATCCATTGAGAACAAACTGAATATTTGGGACATAAGGAAAGAAGGCAAGGTATAGTTTTAAACAAGACAAATCCATAACAAACATAATGGCCCATTACCCCACACCCATGCACAGGACAGACCATGTCCTTTCTGCTGCATATGGAATCCTCAGACTCCTCTTCAACCGAGTGTCTCTAGGAGCCAAAACTAATCAGTTGCAATCAGTACAGAGTACAATCCCAGGTGCTTCAGCTTCACTTATTTGGAAATTTCATTTTGTGGTATCCCACTTAGAAACATTCCACCTAGAAAGTGGAAAGTAAGATGTGATTTGAAAAGGCAGATAGATAATGTTGGGGAAGATAGTCATTCAGTAGGACTGGCAGATTATACCTTGTCCCTCGGTCAGTGGTTCTCAACCATCGGCAATTTTGGCTTCCAAGTTGGTGTCTGGGAATGCCTGGAGACATTTTTCGTTGTCACAACTGGGCGGTGCTACTGGTATCTAATGGGTAGAATCCAAGGATGCTGCTAAACATCCTTCAGTGCACAGGACACTCGGCCTGACCCATAGCAAGCAATTAGCCAGCCCAAAATAGCAGTGGTGCCACAGTTCAGAAACCCTGCCGTCACTCACGTCACAGGAGAAGGAGGGAGCAGCTCACCTCTTTGCAGATACCTGCTGCTTCTCTCCTGTCAGTGAAAGAGAGTTGAGGGAACGGAAGCCACTGTTTCTGGTTCACACACACATTGCAGAGGTCACACCGGTTTCACTTACTTTCTGGCTGCAGGACCCTTCTGTTTTCTTCCTGCCCAGATGACCTGAAGAAACATAAGGTGCTAAACATGAACCTGCCTTTTTTCTCACAGTTTCTCTTCGCTCAAAGCAACAGTAAAGAATATTTAAAAGAAAGGGGAAAGTCAAGGGAGGGAAGAGAAGGCCAGAATCACCAACGAAAACACCCCTCACAGCTGGACCGCCTCTCTGTGGGTACACACCAACACAAATGCTCACAATCCCTTTCTTCCTACGTTTTAACAACCTTAAAACTCTACTTATGGTGTCCAGAGCAGTGGAATTGGCACCACCTGGCATCTCCTTAGAACTGTAAGGTCTCAGACCTCCCTAGGCCTCCTGACTCAAAATCTGCATTTTAAAAAGATCCCCAAGTGATCTGTATGCACATGCATGTGTGAGAAGGCCTGCTCTAGGGTTTCCAAGAGGCAAAATAGAGCTGCAAAGTGAACAGCTGCAAAACAGATGCAAAGCTTAGTCACGTGGGTTAGCAGATGACTTCTCAGGGGGATTTATGACCCTCTGTGGACAGTAGCTTATAATATAGAAAACAGAAATTTGAAGGGATATGTGCAAAAAGCTAACGCCATGTTATATCTTTTCTAATTGTCCTAAAGGGACCCACCTTGGGATAGCGGAAATGTAGTGCCTAGCTCCTAAATCAGTTTCATGTGTCCAATGAGTGCTCAAGTGTTTGTTCGTTGTTGTTTTTTTTTCAAACGGAACAAAGGTGGAGCTTCTACTGACCTATGAAATCAGAGAAATTAATTTGAGTGGTATTTTCAGTATAGCATTTCACACTACTGCAATTTTGTAACAAGGAAAAAAAAGAGTCAACATCGTGTTTTTAAATAACTTAGGACATAGGGTAAAATGAAAGAGGTTCAATTTCAGGTCCTTTCTCAACTTACCCAAACTGGCTTGACCTCATATATTCATTCCATACAAGGCCCCAGAATCTGTGTGAAGAACTTCAGGGAAGGCAGAAACCAGGGCTGCAAACCACTGCCTGAGATTAAGTGTGCAGGCAGCCCCTGATAATTGAGATGGAAAGGGGACAGAGCTGGAGGAGGGGAGGGGAGGATTGAGGATCTGGAGGAGGGAGCAGAGAGAAACTAAGAAGCTGGGCTCACCAGGGAACCCAACCCAAGCCACATGGAGGGGCAGGGAGAGGGGGAGAAGGGGCGGGTCCAGTCTGACACACACTTGCAGGACAGGCCACACCTCTGCCTGGCTCAGGTTTTCCGAGGAAAATGTCATGCAGTCCTGACTATCTTTCCCACGGCTAGGGAGCTATGGCCTCGTATAAGACGAACAGACCCCAAGTGTGAAGACTCAGAAGAGCAGATCTAGGAGAGACCGCTAGAGGCCGCGCTTGTTCCCCTTAACCGAGGAAACCAAAGGGCCTGAGGAGGTTGGCTGCAGGCTTGGTTCAGCCCCCAACACTGGATTGCTTCCTAACATCCGCGCGTTCTGCTTGCGACTCTCTGAGGACCTGATTTGGAAGAAATCGACCAAGGGGGGAAAAGAAGCAGAGGTTTCCAGAGGCTGTCCACCCTAAAAGAGAAGTGTTCAGAGGCAGCTGAACTCTTTAGGTCACTGGACATTTTTAACTGTGGAATGCGGATTCAGATAAAGCCTTGACAAGACAAGCAGGAGAAAGTTGCTCCTAAAATGTTCTTGAGAAACTCTGAACCAATGGATCACAGTCTTGCCCAGGGCAGGAGACCTAGACGCTGTCCCAGGGAAGGAAAATCACCCAGCATTTGTAAGCACCTTCCCAGGTGTGCGCTTAGTCCTTTCTATGTTCTGTTGTCCAGTGACCTAACAAGCCAGTGGAGCAAGTATAACTAACGATCCCCAACTCCCTGGTGTGGAAACTGCGACTGGGAGATGTGAAGTAATTTTTCAGGGCCAGGTGGTAACAAAGTGGCAGAGCTAAGATGCATCTTTCTTTGATTTATTTGTGAATAGAAAATAGAGTCACATGTTTCAAAAATCATAAGGCATAGAAAGGTATACAATTCAAAAGTCTCTTGTCCCCACTGACCCCAAAATATCCAGTTTTCTTCATCTCTCACCTCCTTTGCCACATACACAGGTATCCACCATCATTTGTCCCATGTTGTAAACTTTTAGCATTTCTTTGTGCATTTACTAGTTAATAAGAATGTACTTATTTTTCCTTCATTTTTACACATAATAGGGCATTCCATACATACTGCTCTGTGCCTTGTTTTTTTCACCTAAGATATCTTGTAGATTGTTCCATATCAGCACACTAAGAACTTCCTCATTCTTTTATTTTTATAGCTACCCAGTATTCCATTGTATATGGGCATATGATACTTTAATTAACCAGTGCTCAATTGTTGGATATTGGGTTGTTTACAATCTTTTGTTACTATAAACAATGTTACAGTGAATAGCTTTGAACTTACATCATTTTGTACATGCCAGAGCCAGGAGCCACGTCTTTCTAGCTCTGAATAGTTTGTTCCTTTCACTTCAAAGCTAACACAGGACTGGTTATACACGTCAGCTCTGATAGATAAATGGCCATATCTCTGTCTTCCCCTCACCCCCCAATCTTTCTCTTTTCCTTTTCTAGTTATGAAGCCTACTCATATGTGGAACAGCTACAGAGACTCCGGACAGCGAGTACTTGCCATTTTATCTCTTTCTGTGGTTGCTTCACTTCATTCTTTAAATACCAAGAGTGACTATAACTGGGCCATGCTGGAGATAAAATCTGCAGATGTTGTTCTGCATAAACATGGAATTTCTGCTACCAGTTGGATCACAGTTTCATATGTATGCTAGGAAAGCTCAAACCCAGCATATCATAGCCTACACCAGCCTTAGATCCCAGCTTAGAACTGGAGAAAGATGAGCTGGAGCAGCCTGTATCTGCAGAAGCCAGCATCTACCCCCATTTCTGGTGGTTGACCTAAAGTAACATTAAATGATCGGAGGCAACACATCAGACAGCCGCAGGGAAGTCTACCCTCTGGGAAAGATAAAATGCATCACCCAAGCTTTCATCCTTGTCACCTGTGGTCATTTATGTCATCTCTTCTATACTTAGATTTTTGGATTCGCTCTTCAAGATATCTTTTTATTTCTCAAAACAGGATTCAGCAATTAGAAAGAATACTTGGTGTGGGGAGGGTGAAAGTCACTTATTTTTTAAGCATGTGATTCCAACTACCATCTGTGTGGTTAGCTTAGAGGTTTGTTCACTCTCTTTTGGATGCCGTTCAGTTTAAATCCTCATTCTTGAGCACTTACTGCACACCAGTCACTATGTTGATGAATGACAGAAGGCCCAGGTGCTCCTGTCCAAAAGGAGATTCAGACATACACCAAATAGTTTCAATGCAGAAAAAGAGATAAAGCCAAAGTGATATGAGCTATAACATAGGTACAGAAGTGAGCCCAGGGTCTCATCTAACTCAGAGAGGTGGTAGAGAGTGGGGGCACAGAGAAGTGGGGTAGTCAGTTCAGCAAGGCATTTGGGAGAAAATAACGCTGAAGTCAGCCCTGGAGGTGCTCAGGCAGACAAGGCAAAAGGAGAAAGCAGCACAGACAAAGGCCCAGCCTGGGAGAGAGTGTAGGGTGCTATAACCAAAGGTAACTTATTTTTTAAACACTTGAAAACTTGAATAACAAGCTACTAGCCCACATGGAGCAAGTTTTAAAGAGGAAAACTAAGTAAATTTGAATTTGATTCCACAGTCCTTAAATATCAGCCATTCCTCTGTTCTTAAGTTAATTAGATTGGTCTTCTGTAGTAAGCTCACCCCCATCCTTTTCTCCAACCCTGGGAACATATCAAGCAGACAGAGTTCCAGGCAAACCTTTCTCAACTGCCTCTGCCCTCCTATCTCTTATCTCTGAACCATGGCTGTTTTCTGTTCATCACAAGGAAGACCTGAGTTTGCCTTTTGAAAGTTGCCACCAGTACTCTGAACTGATACAATTCCTGTATCTTTCCTTCCAGCTGTTGACTGTGAAAGGACAAACCAGCCCTGGCCAGCTGGCTCAGTTTGTTAGGGCACTGTTCCCATGCGTCAAGGTTGTGGATTTGTTTCCTGGTCAGGGCACAGACAGGAATCAACCAATGAAATGAGTGAGTAAATAAGTGGAACAACCAATCGATGTCTGTCTGTCCCTTTCTCAAAAAAAATCAATTAAAAAAATAAGATGGGTCAACAGCCTTCTGGAAGCTCATATGACAGCACCAACCCTTTTCCCCCAAGAACAGAGACACTGGAAAGCTTAAGACGTAATGGGCCAGTGTCATCATCAGAATCATGGCCACCTTGTATCTCCAGGCAAGAGTCGATGTGCCAGATGTGGCTGAGAAACAAATTTATCAGGGACTCTCTTCAAAGGTGATTTTACAGATGGTCTTCCAGTAATAAAGCTCCTTAAACCTCTCTCCTTCAAGGTGTTATCTCCTTTAATTCCCAGCATTCCCTCTGAAAGCCAAAATTCATGTCCTTGGTTCAAATCCCGGCTCTGCCACCTACTATTATTGTAAAGTCTCTGAACCTCAGTTTTTTTTATTTAAATGCTTCTATTTTCAAGCAATTTAAGACAGAAGACCTAATGACAGTGTTGTCAATAAAGGTATAAAGTAATAACACATCATTCCTCCAAAGAACAGAAAGAAAATCTATGGACTGTATTTCTTCTTTGGGGGTCTTATTTCTTAAACAAGGCTATGAGTATAAGAAAAGAACATATGAGAGTAAGCCCAAGTGTTCATTAAGGATATATTTCCTAATGTGGGCTGTACCCACTCAGAGCTTCCTGCCTCACCCCCATGCCCACGAAATCATCAGAAAAGGAAAGAAACGCTTGGGCTCTGAGAGCCTGTTCAATTTTAGCTCTAGGTGTGAGGGTCATGGGAAGTGGCAGGTTTTTGAAATGCTGACATGCCGACACTTAAGCACATGGCTGGATCCTGTTATAGCTCAGAGAAAGCGTATAAAGCACTTGGCCCTGGGTGAGATTTCCAAAAATGAAAATTGCTCAGGATGATATAAGCTGTGAAGCTTGGGCATGCGAAGGCTGGGGTTTGAATCGCAGCTTCACACTTGTCAGCCGAGTGACCTTGGGAATGGATGAATAATATATTGTCACTTTATACCCGATCCCTTTGCTCACCTGTAAAGAGGAGATAACAGCATCCTTTCACAGCGGGGTTGTGCTGCTCAGCAAATGTCCACACCCCTCTCCCCTGTGGGCAGAGGGCTTCTCCATGTGAGTCTATAGGGACTCCCAACTCAGTCCTGAACACCCAGTAAATTGTTGGAAACCCACTTCCATATGTCACTTTCTGTCTTTTTTTCCCAGTGATCTGTGTTAGGATTATTTCCGGGCTCTGCAGCCTGTGTCTGCCCATGTAGAAGGAACAACTCCTACTTATACAATTTGACTTCAGCTGGCATCAGAACATGGCCCATGGCAGAGTGGTCACTGCATCATACTCTTTGCTTCCAACCCCCTTTTTGTTTCCAGCAGTGACGGGCTTTCATCTTTTGGGAAAATGCCCCCATCTCCAACTGGGAATACCCACTTCCTTTAGTGCCCATGCCTGGGACTGTCAGTCTCTGTCTATTTCCTACCCCTCCGCCTTTGCTTTCTCTTGCATTTCCTGAGGCGTTTCCCCCTCCTTTCAATGACTTCTGGATTTCTCATTCGCTTTGTGTTGTTTTTCCTTTGCTGCCTCTTGGGGACCAAGGTTGAAACCCCACTACCTTCTTTTTCCATTGCTCATCCTGCTATTTCTGTTCCCTTGTCCCTTCTCTCAAAATAAGACAAGAAAGAAGTGCCTTGAATACACATCAAACCACTTGACTGGAGGCATTAAGATTAAGAAATATACAACAATGGATATGCAACAATATTTGTGTTTTATACAAACTGACACATAAACATAAAATAGAATGATGGAAATTATTAGTATTAAAAACTTCAATAAAATTACATCTTGATAGAAATAACAAGTGTTGGTGAGGATGTAGAAAAAGGGAACCATTGTACCGTGTTGATGGGAATGTAAATTGATGCAGCCACTTATGGAAACGAAATGTAGGCTACTCAAAAAAATTAAAAATGGAAGTACCATATCACCCAACAATTCCACTTCTTGGTATTTTTCTGAAGAAAACACAAACACTAATTGGAAAAGATATATGCATACCCATGTTCATTGTAGCATTGTTCACAATAGCCAAGATATGGAAATAATCGAAGTGTTCATCGACAGATAAATGGATAAAGAAAATGTGATATATAAGTATAAATATTATTCAGCCATAAAAAATGAACTCTTACTGTTTCCAAGGATAGACATCATGTGAGGGCATTATATAAAGTGAAATAAGTGAGACAGAGAAAGAAAATACTGATTTATCTGTGAAATCTAAATTAAAAAACCCCAAATTTATAGCTACAGAGAACAGAACAGATTGGTGGTTGTCAGAGGTGAGTGTATGGGCATGACTGGAGTGGGTGAAGAGGGTCAAAAGGTACAAACTTCTAGTTATAAATAAATAAGTCCTAGGGATGTCATGTACAGCATGGTGACTATAGTTGATGACACTGTATTGCATATTTGAAATGCTAAGAGAATAGATCTTAAAAGTCCTCATCATAAAAAAAATGTGTAACTATGACAACAGATATTAACTTGACTTATTGTGGTGATCATTTCTCAATATATGCAAATATTAAGTCATTATGTTTTACACCTGAAACTAACATAATCTTATATGTCATTTATACCTCAACAAAAGTTACATCTTGATAAAATTTTAAAATAATAAATATATCAATACTATTTTATGACATTTTAAACTCACTAATGGCCCAAACCAGTGAACACTTCAAAGAAGCCATGCCCATTTCTGCAGCATATGCCAGGAACCATCTAGAGTGAACGGTTTTCTTGGTCTTAGTTCTTAACCACTTACTTTACCTCCTTTCTTATGCTTCATTTCATCCAGGTCCAAAGGTCAGGGGCAAGACCACATCCAAGGGAGTGAGGATACAGGAAATAGTATTGGAGCAGAAATAAGTGGACTAAACTCAGGATTCAGGGGCCAGAACAGAGGAGGTTACGTTCCATTTCTTTTGAATGACCAGAATCTGACCCTTTTGCTTTCACGGTCTAGTAGGTCTCCGAAGTAGCAAGTCTTTCACTTGCTTATCCGCAAGGGCAGGAAGTAAAAGGTTCTAGGTGAAAGTTGCCTCTAATGGGGACCCTAACACCAGTAACAAAACACACACACACACAGGCTTCCCTCTTTCCCTTCAGAATCCCCTGCACTCAGACCAGGCGGTCGTTCAATTCACCTTGCATCTAAATACTGCCTTGTGACAATCTTCTCCTGTAAATAAAGAAAACTGTTATTTATGGTCTATGGTGCTCTTTACCTTGTCACAGGAGTGCGTCATAGTACCGTCATTTTCTGTACAATGCCAACATAGAAGACCTTGCTCTTGGGAAGTACAGGGTTGATGTTTGTGGCTCGTCAACTATTCACTTCAAAGATGACTCTCTGGCTCTGCTGGGTTTTGCCTCTCTTCTTTCAGAGAGGGCCTGGTAGTCTCTGGAGAGGCTGCTAAAGCTTGCAAAAAAAAGGAGCCAATTAACGAATGCTTTAGGGTTCCTGCAGTCTGACAGGGAAGAAAGCCTGGTGGCAGAAGCTTGGCTGTAGTATATCCCTGTTTTAGAATGTATCCACTATCTATCTGGAAGCTGAAAGAAACAGAAGAAAATAGGAAAGGAGATCAACAAATACTGCCACTACAAAACATTTGCTCAGAAAGGCCTCCTCTCTTATCCTAGAGACCAAAAAGGAAGTAACTCCTCCCTTTGGAAAATAGGACTCCCAAAGCTGGGAGACACCCATGGCCTTGGCCCAAAGCTTGGGAAGGCCTAAATGCAGCCTGTGTAGGAGCCCTATGCTAGAGGTGGCCATAAATGGTGAAATGGTGAAATGGTGAATGGTGGGTGGGGTGGGGGAGGGGGGGCGGAGAGAGAGAATGAATGAGAATTGGAGAGAATTTGAGAGACGTTGTTGTGCCCCACCCACAACATCCTCATGGCACCACAGGGAGCCAGATCTTGGTGCTAAATTGAGACAAGAGAAAAGTATTCTACTCTAAACAAGTCATTAGCTTCTAAAGAAGCCTGATTTTCCTAGAGAATTATAATAATAACTACAAACATTTATTAAGTTCTATCTATGTGCAACACATAGTCATAAATCTTTCCATGTATTGCCTCATTTCATCTGCACAATCCTTTAATGTGGATTCTTTTACGATCTTTGTGTAAATGAAGAAATTTAACACAGAGAGGTTACATGATTTTCCCAAGGTCAGACAGCTAGTGGTGGTGAACCTGGGAATGTGGAGGGAGAAACATAGGATCTAACTGTAGGGAAACTTGGATTGGAATCTTGGCCCCATCATCTATTAGCTGTGTGACCTTTTGCAAGTTCATTAAACTCCCTGAATCACATTTGCCTCATTGGAAAAATCAGGTTAATTGGGCCTACATCATAGGGTTGCTGTGAAAGTTGGACGAGTCTTAGAACTTTGAGTTTCCTGTAGCTGAAGGGCTAGTAATTTGGACCAAACCTTCTGCTTAAAATAATTAAGCCTACTGGATAATTTTTCTTTTCATCTTCATAAAAGCATCAAAGAACTGATGAAATAATAATAATAATAATAATAATTCTGGGCCTAAATCTAAAAGAAAGCAAGAACCCAAGGAAGTAAGCAGAGTCTCTAAACCACTTTTCCTCTGAAGGCATTTATAATTCTGTATTATCTGATTTATAAATTTACCATGGGTTTTGACGGAGTCTCAGGACAAGGGGGAGCAGAAGTGAAATCCAGCTGATTGCCAAGATTTCCCCAGGCACTGTTTCAAGTACGTGTGAAAAAACAGAAATAAAGTGCCCTTCCCACAACATCCCCATGGCACTGCCAGGAGCCAGATCTTGGTGCTAACCTGAGTCAGGAGAAAAGAAAAGAAAGAAAACCTGTCTTTAGGAGATCATAACCATGGGCCAGCACTTTTGCATATTAGCAGCCTAAATCTGCGTCACTGGTATGGTTCAAAAACTAAAGCTATGAATTTAAAATGGTACTACATGACGAATATGATGAGAAAATGGGAGAAGAGGCACCGATAATTTGGTGGAAGGGCAACAAAGGCGGAATGATTTGCGGACTATGCTCCAAACACCCAGGCACACCTCATTTTACAGCAGTTGTTCTTTCCATTGTAAGCATCACCATGGTCTCCGGACTGGGATGGCCCAGGTTCAAATCCTGACTCTGCCACTTACCAGCTGGGTGACTTTGGCTAAGTCATTTAATCTCTCTGCCCATTTTCCTCCTCTGAAAAATGGGGGTAATTACAAAACCTCTTTGTGGTTTATTGTGAGGATCAGATGAGTTCATGACTACAGAATGTTTAGAGTGGTGTCTGACATACAGGAAGTAATTGTATGGTAATCAGGTAGTACTGATGATGACGATAATTTTCTGAAGTGATCATTTCCCCCTTATTTATTTGGCAAGATTATGTTAATCCTTTACGATTTGGCTAAAACATTACCTCCTCTGTCAGGCTTTCTCTGCCTCAGTGTAACCACAAAACTTTACACATAACGCCTCTCCTGGAGCTCTTATCACAGCCTATGCAATGACTTGTTTGTTTGTTATTTTTGCTGTTTTTTAATCTTTATTTATTGATTCGAGAGAGAGAGAGAGAGAGAGAGAAACATAGATTTGTTGTTCCACTTATTTTATGCATTCATTGCTTGATTCTTGTATGTGCCCTGACCCAGGATCAAACCTGCAGCCTTGGATTATCGGGACAGCGTTCTAACCAGCTAAGCTACTCAGCCACGGCCGGCAATGACTTGATGGTGTTTCCATCTCCTCCCTGGGGCTATCGGGTACTTGATGGTGGGAACTTAGTCTTATTCATCATTGCATTCCCAGTTGCTAATAGCGAGCTTGACACATAATAGATGCTTAATTAATATTTGATGAATATAAAAATGTAATGATGACTTTAACTTGCCTCATGGAACATTTTTTGCCTAGAACATTTTTTTTAGCCTCCTGCCTTTTATTCTTTATTAAACAAAAAAACCATAAAACATTGTTCTCTCCCTTGAATTGTTTCTCTGGAATACATGGTAACCTTCCTGTGAGCAGCCCCCATTATCTAATCTACGTCATTTCGTTCTGTACGAGATATAGGTGTCAGGAAAATGACTAAACTATGATAAAAATGATATTGGCAAACAAGTTGGGCCAATGAGTCATGAGATCAGTGACTGAGAAAAGTTCACAGAATTCTTCCTGCTCAAGTGGGGATGTGGATTTGCATCAGCTTCCTGGTTCGGGTGTATTCATGGAGAAAACACTGAACTCAGGATTAGAAGACTTGGCTTTAGGTGCCCAGATTCGCTCTTTATTTGTTACGTGAATTTGAACAAAACCAATACTCCCTAATCTTCACTTTCGTCGTCTGTTAAATGGATTTAATAATACCTACCAGATAGTGATGTTGGCTTGCCAGAAAGACAGAGATTTGCAACCTTTTTCATCCCCTGGCACATAACTAATTATTAAAATTCTGCAGCACACCAAAAAAAATATGTCGTATTCTTTGCCAATGTGACAAAAATTAGGTTTAATTTTGATTTATTCACTCCAGACAGCTATTGTGTTGACTGTTGACACTTTTTTGTTGGACGATCTAAGGGAATAGAAGTCAGTGCCCCTGACTAAATGTCAGGTATTGCATATTTAAAAATTGTTGTCACACGCCAGTTAAAATTGCAGCAGCAAGGCATGTAAAAATGTTTCTTCGGCAATGGTCAAGCTTTAAAAGAATGTAAAAATGGTAGATTATGTTTGCCTATGCTAGAAAATGCCCAGTTATATTCTGGACAGCAGTTCTCACCACTCTGTGGGTGGCTTCTCTCAGAAGAGGCCTATCAATTTTATAAACACAACCAAAGTACTTCACCTGGGAACAGACAATCCTCATGGAATTTAGAGACTCTCTGTTTCAAGACTTTGTCAGATCACGGAGCTTGAGTCCAGAGAAAACAGCCTTGGGGGACCTGTTTGGGAAGCACACAGAAGAGCTCATGCTTTCCCCATGACTTGACTTGCTCTGACACATCCATCCACCATCCCAGGAAGTCGTGGGCAGCCCCAGCCTGGGATCTGAGCAGAGGGAAACCTCTCTGACATGACGTGGACTTGAAAACCAACTCAGAAGACAAGAGGACAGTGTTGGCCAGAGAGTAAAAAAAAATTCTTCCCAACCCGGAGAAACCCAACCATAGGGGTAGGGTGTTAGAAGCAGCAGAGGGTACCTCTGAGTCATTAAAGACCAGACTCCGGTTCCTGGGTTTAGTGACATATTTTCTCATCCTCATTATTAATCTGGCTGAACTCTCCCCCGTCCCTTTTAGAAAGCCAGAGACATTTCATAACAGAATGAAGCAATTTTATTTTGGCATTGCTTTTGTCCATTAAGACCATATTCTTCAGCCAGGAAACAAGTTACACATTCGTGAAATTATAAAACACTAGAACTTGGAAGGAATTTAGAGAATGTCAGTTAGAGCTCGCGGAAGCTGAGGTCCAGAAATGAAGTGATATGTCCATGGGTGAGCCGTGAGTGGGACCAGAACTCAGGTGTCTTCACTCCCAGCTCTGGCCTACAGAACTCCACCCTCTCGGCCTCCCAACCTTGAGAATCCAGATGCTTCCATTTATCAGCTGCGGTCCAGAGAGAGGGTGGATCTAGGTCATAAATGCAATCTGCTATCCAAACAACCTAGTTCCACTGCCAAGGCAAATCATTTTGAAACCTCCTACCAAGATAGGCTGCATGACATCATTATCTGTCTGAAGAAAGTTCCGGTTGTCATTACATTCATTAAAATTGCATCAAGGATCAAATATGTTCGCCCATCCAGTTCTCTTCCTCACCAAGTCTTCCCCAAGCAGGCTTTCTCTTATGTATAATTTTTTCCAAACTGTCCTAGCGCATAATGGAGCTGGATAAGATGCTAAGATTTTGTTGACCATGTTTTATATTCCAGTTTATCTTTTATTTAACATCTGAAATAAATAAATAAATACATACATACATACATACTGCTACGTGCCAGGCGTACTCCAATTGGTGTTCCATTTAATCCTCTGATTTAGATACTTTATCCACAATGTGCAATTGAGGAAGCTGAGACAGGAGATAACGTTCTCCAGATCACACATTCAGCAAGTGGTGAAGCCATTGTTGTGTTATTCTGCTTCCAGGAGCCATCCGGTCCATCATACTGAAGATTATGTGTAGTTCATGTACATGTATAAACGATATGTATATATTACTTAATGCCTAACAGACATACACATAATGTCCATTTCTAAGCAATACCTTGAAAAAGTAAGTGCACTTTGCATAGTCAATAAAAAAAGTTAGCGTGCACTCAGGCCTCTGTTTCACTGAGTCTTTCCATGAAACTTTCTACTGAAGAATGTTTCAATCATTGAAATCACCATAAAATTAAAGGCAGAAGATTCTTCATTCCAGTGTGCTAGAATCACATCTGGATTTAACTTGAGTTCCAATGCATTCTGGGCCACATAAACCTGCCCTTTGTACTGTACAGAAAAATAGTATCCCAACATCACCAAACTCCAAACTAGTTTACAACAACAAAAAGTTACCCCTTTGCCCTGACCAGTGTGTCTCTGTTGGTTTGGCATCATCCTGAAAAGTGAAAGGTCTCCAGTTCCATCCCTGGTCAGGGCACATGCCTGGGTTCCGGGTCAGGTCCCTGGTCAGGGTGTGTACAAGAAGCAACTGATCAATGTTTCTCTCTCTCTCTCTCTCTCTCTCTCTCTCTCTCTCTCTCCCTCCCCCTCCCTTCCCCTCTCTCTAGAGATAAATAAAATCTGTTTTTTAAAAAGTTACTATTTAATAAGTGATTGCTGTGTGCTAGACACTTGTGCGCCTTTTAAATTAATTACCTCCCAGCAGTCACAGGAGAGAATTACCATTATTAGCATCATCTTTATATTTAGCTAGCTAAATTCCACCCAGCAAGTAAGAGACAGAGCCATGCCCATAACTGCCATGCTACAACTTCACCCAGCTGTAGAGAATAGCACAGAAGGTTTTCTGTTCAGAAGCTAAGATAGGCTTGGGAGTCTAAAACTGCAGACCAATGTCCAGATGCAGGAGCCTCACGGACATTGTCAGTGTCCTCCATCCTCAGATGTGTAGGTGGCAGATCCAGTGATCTAAGTAAGCTCCAGTAAGAGGTGGCACCACGACTTGTCCTGTGGTGCCATGGGCATCTGAGGGAGTTCCAGTTCTTGTGCAGTGCAGCCCTACCCAGAGAAAAGTAGCCTTGCCACTCTAGAGGAATTGCCAGAAAGTTCACACGTAGATAAAACTATGATAACAGGGATGGTCCCCACCTTGTACGGATGAGAGTTTCAACTCTCCTACCAACCGGTCAGTCTGCAGAGATGGTTTGAATTTGTTTTTGCTACCAGTGCCAATAGTAACAAGTAATAACACCAACTTGTGATTGACCTCATTCAATTGCCCAAGAGTCTCTTGACTTATCTCATATCCTCCACACAATGCCTTCCTGGTGTGCAGATGTTGGGGAGGCTACCATCCCACACCAGGAGATTTTTCTTTCTACTTCTGGGCTTCTGCTGAGGCCTCTGCTCCCTGCTAATCTCTGCCTTCAAGAACCTTCCTGACTTTTCACACCCATCTCTGCTCACACCTTCATGGTCTACTTTGGCAATTGGCAAACGGACTATTCTTTTGTTCATGAGTGTTTTAAATGGCCTGTTTTGCATGTTTTATTTCCCTTCGTTAAGTCAAGGACAAGGATCGTGTCTTTTACTCATTTGGCTTCCCACCCATAACACATAGCATTCTCTTCATGCACAACATGTCAGCACACCTTTGTTGACTGACTTTTACTTCCCCTGCTCAGCCTCCAACATAAGGAAGAACAAGCATAGGCAAAAAGGAAGGAGAATAAGGCAGAGGTCTGAATTTGCCAGTCTTCCAAAAAACAGATAATTCTCTCTGAGAATTCTCATGTGGGTTTCTTTATATATATATAAATATATATATAAATATAAATATAAATATATATATAAATATATATATAATTGATTATGTTATTAAAGTTGTCCTATTAGCCCCCCTTCATTTCCCTCCACCCTCCACACCCCCTCCCACCCACATTCCCTCCCTTTAGTTCATGTCCATGTGTCATAAGTTCTTTAGCTTCTACATTTCCCCTACTGTTCTTGCCTTCCCCCTGTCTATTTTCTACCTACCATCCATGCTACTTATTCTTTGTATCTTTCCCCCCTCTCTCCTCCTCCCACTCCCCTGTTGCTAACCCTCCATGTGTTCTCCATTTCTGTGGTTCCATTCCTGTTCTAGTTGTTTGCTTAGTTTCTTCTTGTTTTTGTCATGTGGGTTTCTTGATTGTCAATCAGATGTCACTCAAGCATTGCTTACTTTTGAAAACAAGCAGAACTAAGACTCACTAAAGACTTCTAGGCCAGCTTCCTTGCATATATTATTTCAATTAATTCTCACAACCACAAATAGCAATACATGTTTTTCTCATTGAGAAGATGAGAAAAACGACTCTAGGATGTTAAGTCATTTTCCCAAGGCCTTCTGGATTCAAAACCCAGCCTAATTCCAAAGCCTGTGATTTCCCACTCGGCGGTACAGCCCACAGTTCCAACACAGGGTTTACTTCCCTATCCTGTCCCTTCCATTCCTTTTCTTTGTACATGACAGTTTTACCTGCAATTTGTATGATGCGGACTCCAAGGGAGATTGATAGTAAACTCATGAGCAAAGGGGTCAGGGAAGAGGAAAAATGAAGAAAATTTTCTGAGCCCTCCACTGTATGCCAGGCTGTATGCTAGCTTCCTTCCACAAGGTCATTTATTTACACTTCTTAATGTATCATCATGCAAATGAGAAAAACAAGGCTCAGAAAGACATGTGACTTGTTTATGGTTGCACAGCAAGTAAGTGGTGGGGTCAGGATTCAGCCCCAGGACCATCTGATGCCAAAGCACAAGCATGGAACTTCCTAGAAAAATAGCGGCATTCTACTAATGCAGTAAGCTCTGTTTTCAGAATTTAGGGCTGTGGCCTTCAAATGTTATCAGGCTCACTGGGTAATTTGTCAGCATGAATGGAACAAGACTCTAAAAGCCATGAACTTTTGACATGGGTGATGTCAGACCCTTGTGATGTGGCTCACTGGAGCCCATGGAGGAAACACAAGAGGTCACAGGCCAAAACTACACATCCAGCCATCCTCCAGGGGCTGGTTGCCTATGAATATGCTGCTCGTACATTCCGTATGCTGACAGGAGACCCCAGAAACCACCAGTCCCACGGAATAAGCTTCTACTCCGCAGACAATCTCCGAGGGAGAAACCTGTGCCTAACCATCCTCTGGGGATAGAGCACCCTGAATCCACGTTACACACAGTGGATTTTTTAAAAAAAGCTTTTAGAACAGAGTGGTTGTGGAAACTCATTCCTTTCTCCACTCTGCAGTCATTTGTTTCCTTCTGGCAATTCCCTGAATTTCCTTTGAACCCCGCTCTCCCCTGCTGTTGGTAGATTGATTCTCCTTCTGACTCCCAGAGTAGGTAGGTGACCAGATGCAGCCAATCAGAGCCATATGTCCCTTTCCTGATCACAGTAATGTGTCCAGATGAGCATGCAACCCAAAGACATGCAATGAAATCTTTGCCTGGACTGTAGGTAGAGGGGCACTGTCTTCCCTTCTGTGTTTGAGCCTGGCCTGGCATGATGTTGGCCTGGAGTTACCAGCAGCCTTTTTACTTCTGTGTAAAGCTAAAAAATAAACTCACCACAGAGGAAAGCAGAGAGACTGGTCTGGACTGAATATCTGTGTCCTCTAAAGTTCACGTGCTGAAATCCAAATCCCAATGTGATGGTATTAGTTGGTAGGGACTTTGGGAGGTGATTAGGTCATAAGGGTGGCTCCCTCATCAGCAGGATTTAGTGACTTTATGAAGGAGACTCCAGAGAGCTCTCTCACCACTCCTGCCATGTAAGGATACAGTGAGAAGACAGCAGGCTGAGAATGAGGAAGCCAGTCCCCATCAAACACTGAATTTGCTGGTGCCCTGATCTTGGACTTCCAGCCTCTGGAAGTTGGAGAAACAAATGGTTGTTTTATAAGCCACTATGTCTATGCAATTTGCTTACACAGCAGCTCACATTGAGTAAGACCGACATAAAATGAAGACGTTTGTATCCTAATGACATTTTTTGACCCCTGAATCCAGCCTCGCTTGTACTTTTCAATGCCCTGATATAATAAGTTCCCACTTTTGCTTAAGCCCATTTGTGTCTCTATTATTGTATCACTTACAAGAGAAATCATCCTGACACAATGGCTTTTCAAGAAAAGTCACTCTCCCTTGAGCCTTTGGGACCTGCCTCAGAATTAATGACAGTCTGATAAAACTAACCTTTTCACATCTTTGTTTTAACTGTCACCTCTGTAAGGTCTTTTCTGACCAATGCATTTTCAACTGTGATTTTCTCAACCCAGGGAGCCTTGTCCCTCTCCCCTGCTATATTTTTCACTTGTCACCATATAATATACTAGTTATTCTGCTTATTTGTTTTGTTTATTATCTGTCTCCCATCCATGAAAAGTAAGTCATAAGAGCAGGGTTTGGGGGTCTGTTTTATTCATTACTGTATCTTTATTGCCTACACAGGGCCTGGCACATGGTAGGAGCTCAGTGAATATTGGCTCAGTGAGTGAGTGAATATTTGGACAAGAAGGCATTCCAGATACACTGAAATCTTCCCAGGTTGTTCACGAGAAACAAGTAATTCAGAATGGCTTACGTGAAGAAGGGGAGAAGTTCAAGAGAGAGATGGACCAGGTGCTGACAGGCCTAACCAAAGCATTTATCCTGAGAGCTACAGGAGCCATTTGAAGGTTGTAAGGAGAAAAGATTTGGTTTTCTTGACAGCGGCTGCCAGGAATACCCTGTTAGGGCTGCTCATCCCCATTCTTGGGACTTGCTCTGGCTGCATTTGGCCCCAGAGCAGCAGCTGTGATTACTGATGGCTGGAAAACAGGGTCTCTCTGGTATGGAATTCAGGCGACTGTAATTACAGATAATGGGACTCAATTTGCCTGTCAGGAATGTGCACAGTTGGCTCTATCACTGGAATTTAAATATTTTACGTCCTGCTTGTGCACCGTAGTCAGACAGCAGAAGAAGCAGAAGTGGCCGCAGTTTTCTACCAACTCATAAGTTGGCCTTGGGAGTGGTTCTGGCCCTTCCTTGAGGAGCAGGCTTTCCCTGAGCAAGCCCATTCCCCAACTCCTCTACCCTCCCCTTCTCCCACCTCATTCTCCTTGCCCAGCTCCCTGAAAAGGTTTAGAGTCACTTTTCTCAGGTACCAGGCTTGGGGAGCTAAGGAGGCTGGACCTGCTGTTACAGTGATACTATGCCATTCTCCTGGAGTCCATGGCTAGTTGGAAAGGCTGTATCCACCCAGATCTCCCACCCACCCAAGGCTATCATACCCTCACACTTTACTGACTGCTGCTAATTTTTAAAAGAAGTTGGATTTTGTTTTATTTTGTTTTGGTGCATCTACTTCAAGGATGAAGACCATTATCAGTATTCAGACTGTCAACATTCCAACATATACCAATATCACTTGGAAGGGGCACACAGTTTTTGTGAAGGGCCCCAGTGGCACCCTGCAGAGGGACTTCAATCACATCAATATAGAAGTCATTCTCCATGGAAAGAAGAAGAGGATCCCGGTTGACACGTGGTGGAGAAACGCAAAGGAACTAGCTATTGTTGGCACTATCTACAGTCATGTGCAGAACATGTTCAAGGGGGTTACAACGGGCTTCCATTACGAGATGAGGGCTGCGTATGCTCACTTCTGCATCAGTGTTGTAATTCAGGAGAATGGTTCTCTTGTTGAAATCAGGAATGTCATGGCGGGGCGCGGGGAATACATCCACAGGGTTTGGGTAAGGTCAATATCTCAAGCCCAGAAAGCTGAGCTTCTAGTTGAAGGAAATGACGTTGAATTTGTATCCAGTTCAGGTGCTTTGATTCAGCAAGCCACAACAGCTAAAAGCAAGGATATCAGAAAATTTTTGGATGGTACCTATATTTCTGAAAAACGAACAGTTCAGCAGGTTGATAAATAAAACCTAAGTTGTTTGGCTGTAGAAACAGCAAGATGCCAGGTGATTCCCTGACTTTTTTTGTGATATTTTAAAGATGTGGTAAAGGCCACATGTTGAAAAAATTGTCTTGAACATGAATATCTCAGCTCTACTTAGGACAATTGTCTTATAAGTTCTTATCTCACTAGTTCATTTGTTCTGTTTTAAACAATTGATATTAGAGAGAAAAACATCAACTTGTTGTTCCACTTATTTATGCATTCATTGGTTGATTCTTGTACATGCCCAGTCTGGGGATCAAACCCATAACCTTGGATTATTGGGACAAAGCTCTAACCATTGGAGATACCTGTCCAGGGCACTTCTTTTTTTCTTTATGCTGCTTTCTGGTCCAGGGCCAACCAACTTCTTTTCCCATTCTGGCTTTGTCTTTGGTTCTTGTTTCACTACTGACTCCTCTATTTATCTATTTAACGAGTACTTATATAGTATTTGGCCCTATATCAAGTAATATTCTGAATGCTTTATGTAATATTAACTCATTTATCTTCTGTAACAAACATGTGATAAGCACAGATAAGGAAGTTATGGTTATGCCCATGTTACAGATGAGAAAATGAGGCAGACAGTGGAACTGAATGAGGTAGAACTCAGACTGGAACCAGGCAGCGTTTCTCCAAAGGCCATGCCATACGTCACTTGGACTTTATAAATTCCAACTTGTCTCTTCCTAAAATCTAACATAATTTTTTATTAACCACTTTCATTGTTTTAAGCACTTTAAATGGGTGATCTCCTCTAATCCTCAAGACAACCCAAAGAGATAAATACAGATAAGAGAACCAAGTCATAGTGACTTAAGCACCTTGGCCAAGATGATTCCAATAATTAGTGGGACAGCTGCTGAGCACAGAGCCAGACGGAACTCTTCATCCTCTCTCTGTTGTCTGATTCTCCCCTGTACTGACTGCTGTAGGATTCTCACAGCTTGAGTCAGTCCCTGGGACTCAACCACCATGACATTAGACACACCCGGGCCCCACTCAGAGGGAGCATACAACAAACTGCCACAATCTCGCAGGAATGAAATTTCGATGTGCGGTCTACTCTGTAAAGCCACATTCTCACTGCTTCAAGGGGCCACTTAATACAAACAGCTCTAACAAGTATATTTGTCACTTATGAAATGTTTTCTAACATGCCAGCCACTTCATATAGAGTATTCCTAACCATCATGACAACCCTACGAGATGAGCATTATTATTGCTTGTCCACAGATGAGAAATCAGAGGTTCAAAGAGGTTAAATAACTTCACTACCATTACATACTTATTCAGGCATGCTGACTTCAAAATCTATACTTTTCTACTGTACTTGGCTTCCTCTCTTGTGAATCAAATCCAGGACAAGCTTTTCCAAGGGCTTGGAGAAAATATATACAAGGTGGAAGAGGGTTGGTGGAATATTTCTTTTTTTTCTTCCTTCCTCCCTCCCTCCCTCCTCTCCTCCCTTCTTTCCTTCTTTCCTCTTTTCAGTTAAGAAAAATGACACAGTAAATGACAAAGCTAGCAGAACCCTACTCTTGGCCTCCTGTCATCTTTAAAAGTCAAGTTCTACCCATGCACAATTACGACCGCTGACAATAAAATCCCAACCCAGTGTGAATCAGCACAGAGAAAAAGCAAGAGAGGGCAAGGCTGGGGCTTGGCGCTCAGAGTTGGCCCCAAAGTTATGAGTCAGAGAAGTCTCTGAATAACCTTGGGCCAAGTTAATCCCAGGCCAAGGCTTGCCAAGGTACAGCTGGTTTCACAACTCCAGAGGACTGGAATGGACTGCCCTGGAGAGAAAGGGCAATTCCCCTGGGCCCGAGAGAGATGCACTGGGCAGGTCACTGGAGCTGTTGACTGAACATTATTGGTAGCACCATGGCAAAAGATACTCCTACAGTCACACAGGTAAAAGTGTGCCAACTTAGTTCTGCTCTTCACTGTACCAGGCCCTCAGTAAAAGTGTCTAATTCATCCAAAATGGAAGCACAGGTTTATTCAGATTGTTATACAATATCTGCCATGTGAACTGTCATTACAATTGATAGCATGCTATACTAAAAACAAGGCCACGGGTTTGTAGAGACTTAAGTGAAATGAAAAAGGTTTGCACAAGTTTGTCCTTTGTTCAGGTCCACCCATCATCTCTATGTCCACTTCTCTTTCTGAATCTGAACTTTGCGAGTAAATTTGGGGTGGGAGGTGTGTGTCAGAGGGTATCAGGAACACCTTGTACTCCAGACAGACCTAGGCTCCTATAGGTCTCAATAATATGCACTTCTTTCTTTTGAAAGACAGAAATTAGGTAATGTTTGCCTTACACAGACTCTCCTACAGAAAGAAGAGGTTGTTGGTAGAATCATAAAGATCTATAAATGAATCTCAACGAGGCTTCTTCCTGGATGCATGGGCCTTAGGCAGCTTATTCACCTGTAACAAAATCGAAGACTTATACTGGAAAGGTATTGAGAACATTAAATGAGAAAATGCAGGTTTAAAGTGTGCCGGACAGTGTTTGACTTATAGTTGATTATATCTGGGTCACCCAATCTCCTTGACTGACCTCTACTTCTTTCCCTGATACCAAGTTCTTTTGAGAGCCCTGGCACTTTCCCTTCTTCCTAACATAGGACTCATTGATTAGAAATGCAATGCAGGGCATTCTGGGATACACTGTGTTCCAGAAACAGAATGGGTAATTCCATTTTTCTCTGATGAAATGAAAATGATAAGCATGTTTTCTGTGTCAGAGACTGAACCAAGAACTGGGGAATATATAAATGAGTTGTGGGTCTCAACTTAGAGAGGGAAGCAGACAAATAGGACTATTGTTGTAAGATCTATAAGGGCAAAAGTAGACTGCTGTGCACACCCCAGCAAGAGTGTCTAAATGGGATGCTCAGGAAATTCTCAAGGGGCATGTTTTGCTGGGGAGTAAGGCATGAAGGGAAGTGGGGGTAGTTGAGAGCCTGAAAGGCGAGCAGGAGTAGACCCAGTGAGGAGGGAGGGTGGAGATCGCCTTTGCCCATGGACAGAACAACACATGCCCAGGCACAGAGCGCCCAGTCACCATTGGTTCTGACCTGCAGGACCAGAGGGCTTGGGGGGGAAGAGGGAATCAAAGCAGAGGCTGGGGAGATGCTTGGAGGTCAGAGGGAGCTAAGTTATGCAATTTGGGCTTTAACATGAAATGTGTAGAGTCTTTGAAGCAGTCCAAGTGGGAGGGTAACATGGTCAAATTCACTTTTTAAAATTGCCATGAAAATTTGTGTCCACAGGTGGGACTTGTTTTTATGAACTCGTGACGCTACCTAACACCTACCCCCACCCCCCATGGAAAAGAGAAAGTTACATCTTCAAAATTTACAATTGTCAAAGACCCCATGCTAGGTGGGTTTAGGTTTTCTTTGTTAGGGGTGAGGAGGCTTGAACCTGAAGAGAATGATCAACATTACGATTCAGTCCTTTGGCTTTTTACGTGCAGAACCAAACATGTGGTTGTCATAATGTGCACTGGAGCTCTGAGACTTTTACCTGATCTGGGGACAGTGATTTTCACTCTGGCAAACAGGTTCTCAGAGGCCTCTCAGGCATGAGAGAGCATGAGGGCTGTAACCCAGCCCTGAAATTTATTAGTAGAAGCAGTGTAGGACTATAAAGCCTTGCTGTTAAGTCACCCTGGTGCTTGCCTTCTATTTCTGGCCCTAACCAAAGCTGTCAGCTTCTCACTTTCAAAAGCATTTCGTTTATTTAATTAAAAAGATATTATGATCGTGAAAAGCCTATAGAAGTGCTCTGAAAATCTTATGACCTCATTTTTTGGTAGCTCCACAACATTTGTGAACATTTGTTTTTAATCACTGACACTTCTTTTGATCAAATTTACTGTCAGGGTTTTGGAGTTTCAAGGGCGCTTTGTCCTACCAATCAGGATCCATTTATCTGAGGCTCCGTCTCTAACCTGAACACACCACGCCTGCATATAATAAAAACCCCACTAAGCCCAGCAACAGGCAAGATCTGGAAAGCTGACTTCGAAAGTGGATTAAAAGAAAAAGCCCAAACTTTCTGTGTTGCAATCCTGTATTGCCCTCATTCACCAGAATGCTTTTCTAATATGACATTTGTCTTGGCAGATAAAGTGTCACATACTAAGCAGGTGATAAGTGGCATAACTTGATGGAAACATTTGGGAAAGCAAGTCAGAGACAAATGACAATTTGGAATGTGTAACTGTCAGCACAGACAAGCCAAGGTCCCAACACAAAAGTTATTTTGAAGGCTCCTCTGTGTCTTGGCAGCGCTGCCAAAGTGAGACAGGCCTGGGCTTACATTTAAAATCAGTCTCCTTGTGAGTGTGAGTGTGTGTGCCTGTGTTTTGCACAGCTGCTGTCTTTCTGCCACTGAATACTTAAAGTAGAAAACCAGGAGGTAGTGTTATACTTAAATGAAAAGTGAGAGACGAAGATCTTTGAGAGAAAAAGAGAAGTAAAGCAGATTTTCAAATAGACCTGATATCCACTTCAAGAAACGAGCTAAAATTACCCCAGCTACAGAGTGTCTTGTGTCACAGCTTTGTCCTTAATGTATGCTGAGGCCAAGGCCTCCCCATGTGGATCTCCAGTCGTAGCTCAGCTGGGAATTATACACCCACTGGGGTCTGAAGGTCAAGATTTAAGTGCATTAACAGAGGGGCTCCTCAAGCTAATGTGACAGAGACCCATCAAACTGAAGCCTGAAAGGGGAAAGAAAACAAAATCAAATAGCTCTTTTATAAACTTCAATGAAGTTTCACAAACTGCGATGCAGATGTGAAATTTTTGAAAATTTAAGAGACAGAGAAACATTGACTTGCTGTTCCACTTATCTATGCATTCATTCGTTCTTTCTTGTATGTGCCCTGACTGGAGATCGAACTTGCAGCCTTGGCCAATTGGGATGATGTTCTATCCAACTGAGCTACCCAGCCAGGGCCAGGTGCGAAATCTTAGAAGCATTCCTTGATGCCAAAGTTGTGGATGAATAGATTTCTGCATTTAGGCAATTTTGGCATTTGCAAGGCACTCGCTTCGTGTGAGGGGACATGAATGTGTAGATGGAGGAAAGAGAGAAGAAGTGCAGGGACAGCTTTCAGCCTGCATCTTTCATGATTTCCTAAGCTTTGAAGGTCTTGATTTAGAGCTGTATCCGACTGTGAGAGCAGCTCTCGAATAAAAGTGAGACGAAAAACTATCTTCCTGTAAGTCGGTGACTAACCTGACTCCCCCCAAGTTGGGAGCTTCGTGGCTGTGATATTCTTGAGCTGGCTTTCAGGCCCTGCGGAATCAGTCAGGAGGAGATACAATGGGAGGCATATTCTGAGCACAGGTAAGCATATCAACAGGGGCAGGAGAGAAGAAGCCACAGGACATGTTTTGCCATGTGACGCTAGAGAATCAAAAGCATTTGCTTTAGTCTGGTTGCTTGGGGCAGGGCAGAGGGAGGTATCGGAGGTCTTATAGGTTTTAGCCCACCTGGTAACATTTACTGAAGGGTGGAAATTAGCAAAAGAAATGAATGTGGACCCTGACTGGTGTGGCTCAATGGATTGAGTGCTGGCCTGAACTGAAAGGTCGCAGGTTCGATTCCCAGTGACGGCACATGCCTGGGTTGCAGGCCAGTTCCCCAGTTGGGGGCATGCAAGAGGCAACCAATTTATGTATCTCTCAAAAATCGATGTTTCTCTCCTCTTTCTTCCTCCCTTTCCCTCTCTCTAACAATAAATAAATAAAATCTAAAAAAAATGAATTTGCGAGGGAAGGTGATTGAGACGAGCATCTGTGGATTTTGCCTTCCCAGCATCCTCCCACCTGCTTCTGTCCACAGTACTTCAGTTTTCCTCCATGAAATACTAATGCGCTTTCCAAGAAAAAATGGTTTCATGTTCAAACAAGTTTGATGAATATGGAATTGACAAAACTAAGCAGTTTTTTTTAATGTAGTACTTCTCAGAGCATTAATATGTGATGATACTATGCACAGCAAGGGAAGGAATATAGAATAAAGGCATTTTTTTTGTATTCCCTTAAACAGATAATGTTTTTCTAAAGAACACCTCCAGAAACTAATGTTTCAAGGAAAACACCTTAAAAGAAACTAGTTTAATACGGGTCAAACAAACCCTTGCGTTATGATGTGATGTAGAGGATATGTAGTATTATTAGTAATAATACTATGTAGTATTATTGCAAAAAAAAAATTAACCTGATTCTACCAGTGATGGACCAATCAGACAAATCCAAGTTGTACAATACAACAAATTACAAGACAATTGACCTAGACTAAGGCAATGTCATGGAAGACCAAAAGAAAAAGAAAAGGAAAAATGATAAGGAAACCTTTCTAAATTGAAGGAGTCTAAATAGACATTATTAATAAATACAATGCATGGGCCTTAATAAGATCCTCTAGGAGAAAAACAAGCACAGCCATAAAGATCCTTATTGGGACAAATGGTGACGTTTGCATGTGAACTGTACATTGGTTAATAAAAAGTAGGAAAAAATAAGATTCTGACTCAATCATATTCTAATTGACCAGCTCTTTTCTGAGGTACTTACATATTTGGGAGTTTATGTATTGTAAAACAAAAAAAAATTGCTATATTTGTTCCATTGATTTAAAAAAAGAAAAAAGAAAGAAAAGCTGATTTAAGCTGTATTGAAACTGTAGTTATTGGTAACAGTTATGTGCATATAAGGACTTCTGTTCTTTAATATTACAAGCTCCATATAATTTTGGGATACAATATTGTATTAGAGAGGAAACGAAAATTTTTTCAAAATCTGCCCAAGAAAACCCGAGTTTAGGGCTCACATGAGTTGTTAGAGTCCATTTCCATTAAAGAGGGTTTAGGGTTCAAAAAACATGGTGTTTCTCTAACTCCAGCTTCAGAAACCTACCATTATAAATAATTGGGGATAATTATGAGAGCAGCTGAGTAAACTGGAAAAGGCTGAGCATAAAGAGAAAAGCAATCGGATGAAATGTGCAGTCCTTGAGCCAGCCCATAAATCTCTCCGGAATCAGAGTAACAGCCCCCATCTTCTCCATTGGAACCTCCGCTTAAAGTAAACACCAAGCCCAACCTGACCAAATCAAAAAATAACGTTACCCCAAAAAGTGACTCTGGTTTTCTTTTGCAGTTATTGGGAGGAAGTCTCTGGACTCTTCTACATCCTAAAATTGAATTCCCTCCACGGCCAACTGAGAAATATGGCAATAACTTATTTTTGAGGTCAGGGTGTTTCCTTAATCCTGAGGCTTTGGTGATTCCCTTCCTTTCATCAACCCCACAGCCCCTAACTCTTCTACCGTCGGAAATATAATGACTTTAGAAGCTTAATTTGATCCCATGAGCAGACTTAAAGCAAACCTATTACTGGAAAAGGCCATCACGGAGAAAAGCAAGGGTTTCAGAAATTAAATAAATTGTCCCATCACTAAGTGGTACATCTGGCATATATTAATTAAAGGCTAGGCAATCTCCTGAGAGCAGGAGGCTAGGTGGCTGCCATATCTACTGGGGGGGTCAATACCTGACAATACATGACAACATGCAGTTTTGGTTGGAAATTCTCTATTACAGTTGTGGCAGAGTCCATGTTTTCTGACATTTCTCTAGTAGCACTTTTTCTGTATAATCAGATCTATACCTGGACTGTATTTTTTTTATTGTCTGTAAAGGGGGAAGTCGAGGAGAAAGTTAAAGTGGGTGGAGCGCTTGCATTGTGCCAAGCAATATGATAAGGGTTATGCACATGTTGTTTTATGTATTTGTCATTGCATGGCTATTAGATGGGAGTGATCACTTTACAAACAATGAACTTGAGCATCTAGGGTCCAAACCCAGCCCTGGCTACTTTGAGAGCTCTGGCCTTTCTGTCTAGTGCCAGAAGAACTTAAATCTTCTGGTGTTAGGGTGTCAGAGGTTAGGTACTCTGGCACCCTAACAGCAAGGACATAAACCAGCATAACCTTTCTGGATGACTGTTTGAGATGAGTATACATCAAGGTCCCTAAACATGTTAATATTGTCTGATCCAGTAATAATCATGATAATAAATGCCATTTACTACACATTTATCTGTAACCCAGCCTATAATTCTAGTTCTTTTCTTTGACATTGTTTCATTTGTGCTGCAGAATTTCTGAAATGTATTACAGGAATATATATTCTAAAGAAGGGATTCGTTTAGCCCTTTACTGAGCATCTACTGTGGATAGGCTGAGCACTCACAATTTTGAATGCAGAAGGAGAGCCCCGGTGAGGGAAGACCTAGCCAGTGTGCTATTCTAAATTGGATTTAGTGTCTTTCCCTTAGTTTTCAACCCTTGGAAGATAAGCTGTACCAATCAGGTAGCTATGTGATTTGGAGCAGATTACTTAATGAGTTACTTTAAAAAATGGGATAAATAGCACCAGTCCAGGGTTGTAAAAAAAATGAGTTCATGCAAGTAAAGGAGGCAGAGTATGGAAATTAAGACCCCAGGCACATGCCGTGGTTTGAAACCAACTGCAAGATAGAGACTGTATCAGAATCCATGGACCAGATGAGCTGACCTGTATGGCAGCCACCAGTCACATGTGGCTTTTGAGCATTTGGAATATGGCTATTCTGAATTGAGATGTGCTGTCGGTGTCAAATACTGGATTATTTTGAGGACTAGTATGATAAAAAGAATGTAAAATGTCTCAATATATTTTATATGGGTTACATGTTAAAAAGATAATATTTGATGTATATTTCATGCAATAAAATATCCTTAAATTCATTTTACTTTTTTTTTCTTTTTAAATGTGGCTACTAGAAATATTTAAATCACATATGTGATTTGCCATATATTTCTACTGGACAGCATTGGGCTTGACACTGAGGAAGGAAGAAAGTTTCCCTCTGCCACTTAAGAAGTGAAAATTTCGCTCTGAACTGCAAAACCTCCTAGCTGGAGCCAGGTATCTCTTAGAGATTCTTCTGTCCCCCATCCTCATCCTAATCCCCCACTTAAATACAGGCTAAGTACATGATGTTAGCATGATCTAAGATGAAAATCTGTTCTCAACAGACTGCTTACATCTTTTGAGGGTTTCTCCTGGCCTTTTGGAATGAACACTGCACTCCTCAGCAAGCCAGTGTAACCTGGCTTTGCCTGCCTTCCTTCAGTTTCACCTGCTACCTGTTTCTTTCCAGTTTCTTATGTGTGTTGCATTTTCAACAGAGTCTATATGTTTGTATTTGCTCTTCCTTTTTCTGGAAAGGTCCTCTGCTACTTGTGCACACATATACCCAAGGATTCTACACACCTCCACTGTTCTTTACTGGGTTGTCTTCCAAGACCTACTTTATCTGTCATGTCCTCTGAGATGCTGCCCTTGAACTTTCATCCTCTGAGTATGTATCCTCCTCTTTGTATCCCTAACCCCCTACCTTTCCCACTGTGAGGGGTATTTACATTTCTGATGTCTTGCTGGTTTCCCTGTTTCCCTTACATGACTGTGAGTTCCTTAAAGTCAGGAACCTTGCCCTTTGCCTCTAATGTCAGGACCAACCCTAAGGCCTGGGACACACAAAACTCTCAAAAGTTATTTGCTAATTGAATTGAGAAGCTGATCAGGGGACTGACCAGGAATCACCAGCTCATGGATCATGTGTCAGTTAGAACTCTTGTGGATGAAATTGACAGACACTCCCACTCTGGCTTTATTGGCTTCCTTGAATGAAAAGTCTGTGTGTTGTTGGAGCTTCAGGTATTGCTGGATTTGATGGTTCAGTAGGTGTCACCAAAACATTGTTTTTATTTATCTGTCAACCTTTCCACTGTGCTGGTTCCATTTGAAGAGATTCTTTTCTCATGTAACAAGATGACTGAGGCCTGGCTGGTGTGGCTCAGTGGATTGAGCTCTGGCCTGAGAACTAAAGGGTCACTGGTTTGATTCCCAGTCAGAACACACGCCTGGGTTGCAGACTAGGTTCCCAGTAGGGGGCGCACAACAGGTGACCACACATTGCTATTTTCCTCTTTCTTTCCTCCTTCCCCCCTAAAAACAAATTAATACAATCTAAAAAAAAGATGGCTGAGAAGCATATTCCTGCACGTTCCAGTTAAAAATAAGTCATCTACTTTGAGAGTTCAAACAGAGAGTAGAATTTACTTCTGTTAACCCTGACTGGCCTGTTTGGGGTCTTATCCCCAACTAATCAACTAATCATTGCTGCCTGTAGATAAGATAAATTGATTGCCTCAGGTGTGATCATGTGCTGAAGCTATGGAATTGGAATTGAGGTCTCAGTAAATTTGACTTTACCCAAGCAAGGGGCTAAAAGCGGAAGCTCCCTCAAAATAACATCAGGGAACTGTTTGCACCACAAAAGCAATAACATGGTCACGTGTGAAAGAAAAGCCTTGGGACAAGTTTGTTCTGATGCTTCTTCTTTTACAAAAGTGGACAGTTGAGGAACCATGGGTCTCCAGAGAAATTTATGTTGTCACAACTGTATTGATTTTGTTTTTCGTTTGTTCTGGCATTTCCAGGCACTCTCTGTAAAATAGGGTTTTTCCTTGTGATGTTTTTAGGTATTATAACCTATGTATATCAATTAGAGAGATATAAGTCAACTAGAGAGGTAGTTGGGAGATACAAAATCTGTTTGTTAATGCCCTGGCATCTTTCTTAATTTGTAAACTCACTAAAAGTGAGAAATTTACTAAACTCCACTTCTCTTTGTGGTGAAATGGGGCACACTGGGTAGAGATATTTGGTGTACTTTGGAAGAACAAATCTTTAATATCAGGGACCCTCAGTCTGAGAGCATCTCATAGCTCTTTCTGTATAAATTCACTCATGCAAAACTTAATTGAGTTCCTACGGTTCCTACAGGCACTATTGTAGGTACAGAGAGAGAGAGAATCTGTAAACAAAACAGACTTCAGGGAGCTTACATTATAGAGGGGGAGATAGTCAACTAACACAAGATAAATAAGATAGTTTCAGATTGGGATAAATGTTATGAAAAAAATTGAAAAATGTGAATGAGAGGGACTGAGTAAGAGTGGCTTATTTTAGCGAGGGTGGCTGGGGATGTCTTTTCTGAAAAGTGACATCAGAGCTGATGCCTGAATGATGAGAAAGTACCAGTCATGCAGACAGGACTTTCCCAAAGAAGATGAGGGCTCAGCTGTCTCAGCTGCTCCTCGAGGTGGGGTCCCCGACCAGCAGCAGCACTACCAGCTTGGGGGGTGGTGATGATAGAAATGGAGACTTCCAGATTCCACCCCAGACCTACTGAGTCAGAATCTACATTTAACAGAATCTCCCAGGTTATTTGTGGGCACAGTAAACCCTGAGAAGTGCTGGACTCTTGACCCTTTCTCACCCCACTGGAAAGGTGTACATTCTGGAATGAGGCAGGAAGCAGAGAATGATGCTGTCAGGTCATTAGAGAGATGGCAAGGTAACATTTGCTGCTGCCTCTGTAACAGACCAGCCAGACTCTTAAGACCACAGTATTATCACAAGTTGGGGTCCAAGCCATTTCCTAGGTGAGCGCTTTTGTTTTACAGGAGACTGAGGTTCTTCGAGGAGCTCCTTTGTGGCAGAGTTGAGGATCTAGGAGTCTAGGAGTCCTCTCTCTCTGTGCCACCTTCTAAATATTGACAAGGACAGGTTAGAGCGAGTGTGGAGGAGGGTGAGCAGCACCATGAGGTGGTTGGGAAGATTTCACACGAAGCACTGGAAATGTTTGGTAATGGTTTATCATTCTGTGATGGTGAACTAATAAAATCTCTGTGGGAACCAGGTCCACTTACGGGGAAGCCAATTTCAGCTCAAGGCTAGTATCATTTTTGAGGTTTAGAGCTACTTAAAAATGGAAGTACCTGGCATACACAGTGAGTATTCACAATACCCGCCTGTCAAGTATTCAGTCACTGGTGGGGTGCTTGCCTGGATCAGGGTTTCCAAAATGGCAGTCATTTGCATCTTTGCATTTTTAGGGCCATACCCTATACCACAATTTTTTAAAAACTGACATAAACATACATGTATAAGTTCATGTAAAGTACACTAATCTTAGGTGTACAGCTGGATGAAGTTTCACATGTCTATATTTTTGTTATCCATCATTCAGATCAGAATACAGAACCCTTCTAGCACCCTACCCTGTCAATAACCCTTCCAGCCCCTAAACACTTCAATACTGTTGAAATACATACTTCAATAACTATCAATTTGCAAGTCCTTGAACTGCATAAGTGTTTCCACTTTTCCATATTTATCTTTAAGTAGACTCATTTTTTAAAATAACTTTCTATTCGACGAATTAGTTTCTTCCTGTACCAACAGAACACATTTTGTTTCTCAAATGCCACCAGATTTCTGAGGTCCTTTGCAACTCGAAGACTGTATGATTTTGTGGTGATTGAGTAGCCTAAAGTTCTTGGAATACGTTATCGCCATCCTGATGCGGTCATAGATCCATCCATCTCTGTAAAACACTTGTTGAGTACCCAGCAATGGCTCTACTAGCCACTGGACACAGAGCACACTAAACTCCACTTTCTGATGTTAAGTGGAGGGAAATAGAAGAGTAAATCATTTCAGTATGTGCGGAGAGTGCAGGTAAGTACCAGCACACAGAGGAACGGCGGTTTCTGGAAGGCGAGGACGAGAGGGTGGGTGGGCATTTTCCAGGGCAGCCCCAGCCAACCACCCCATTTCGATCACTTTCCTATCACTTTGCAGCTGCACAGCAGCGGCGAGTAACCTCAGCTTTCCTTAGCAACCTGTGCGCACCGCCCAAGTGCCTCTCTATTGGTCTCATGGAGCTTGACGGGCAGCTCTGCTGTACAATCTCAGGTCTAAACCCTTGGCTCCGCGCTTACTCACGGGAGGGCTCGTCGGCGTTACCGCCCTCCGCTGGTAGCCCGCCCATCCCCGAGGGGCTGGCGGCGCATGCGCGGGCGGACTCTGGTTCTGTGCAGGGGCAGCGCGGAGCCTGAGCAGCAGCTGCAGACAAGCTCCTGGGCTCCGCGGAGACCGCCGTTCTTGCTCCTTGCCTCCGCCGCCGCAGTCTCAAGCCGTCGCGCCGGGGGAGCGGCTGCCTATTGTCTTTCTTTGCGGCGAAGGTGCGGAGCTGCTCCGAATCAGCCCGTGGGGGATCCCCGGGCGCCGCACGGTGAGAGTGCAACTTAGTTGGTGGAGTTGGGGGAAGTTTTGTGATTTGAGGAGGGGTCGGGCGGGGAGTGCCGGCCCCTCCCCTGCGACCGCTGCTGGGGCGGGGGAGGGGAAAAGGGACCTGGGGGCGGGGAGGGGGCGCCGGAGCTGGCGGGCTGGGATGAATGGGCGGTGGCGGAGCGCCTCCGCCCCACCCCCCAGCTCTGCTGCCCCCTCCTCCCGCCGCGTCCCACCTCCCGCATTGTCTGCTTCGTGGCCACGGCGCGCGGTGCGGGGCCCACAGCCCAACTTTGGGGGCGTTCCACACATCCTTCCAGACCTGGACCCTTAGCCCTACGTTTCCCTCGGCGGCTCCGCAGGGGTCTGGGAGCGTCGGCTGCCCCGTAGGTCCCTCTCGTTCGACCAAGTCCGCTTACAAGTGTTAGGGACGCGAGGGAGCAGCTCTCTGGGGCGAACGGTAAACACGCTCGGCCGTGCCCGCCTTCGGGGGGCGCTTTTGGAGCCCGCTCCCGGGGGCGCGGCCGGAGATCCTTGCGGGTCGGAGACTTGGGGCCGAGGGGATACCCGTGCAACGGACTCCACGGTATACCGATTTAAACTGCAGCCTTATTTTGAGACCAACCAAAACTTTTATTTTTTGTCATTATGGCTTACGGACACTTCTTTTTCAAAGTCAGCGAGTATGTGAAGAGCTTAAGAAGAGCTTAAAAACAATATGGGGAAAACCATCAAAATGTTTTTTCATCAGAAGAAACAATATATATTTTTTAATTTTTGATTTTTGGAAGTAGTTCTTGGAGCAAAATGATTCCATCACATTTACCTTACTGTGAATTTAGGATTCACAGTGCAAGTTGGATTGTATTTCTGGGGTTCATTCTCCGCTTTTGCATTCAGTGAAGTTATTTTGAGAGGTTATTGCTCCAGGCATATAGAAGTAAAAGAAAAGGCAATGTGCCCTTTAAAAAAAAAATTTCCCCTGTCCCTTTATTTTCAGAAGAAGCAACTTACTCTGTTTTTCTAGAGCATGGGGTTGCCCAGATCAGGACAAATACTGCTGTTTTTGAAAGATGATTTTCTTTTCGAGTTTGTAAAGGAGTTAGGATCAGCTGAGATAAATCACTGTTAACAGTTCTTGTAGTCCTTCCTGGTCTCTTTGGGATTTGCAGACTGCAGTACGTACAAGCCTTGTTGTTAAGTTTTGAGTGCATGAGTCTGCTGAATTTGATTTATGTAGCTTATCATGTGAGAGTAATTGTGTTTAAATACTCCAACTGGAACTGGCTTAAATGTCGATCAAATTCATAGTGGAACAAAATGACCAGGATGGTTAGTATCAGTTGTTACATCCCTCTGCCATCTACTAAATTTAAAAGAAATTTGAGAGAGAGTGTGTGCGCGTCGGTTTGCTTTGATTTATTTCTCATGTTAAATGAGTAATGTGGAGAAGTGTTCTGGGTTTTTCTGCTTGGTTGCCTCATTTTGCTTTTAAAAAACCAACTTTCTTCTCCTGACAAAGCCAAAGAAAAATTATGTCCTTATGTCATAAGCATTGTACCTTTTTCTTTAATGCTTATATCAAGTATAATGCATATATCAACAAATAATAAGCATTGTACTTTAGAACGAGAACAACAAGGTCACTTGTAGGAGTCACAGTCCTTGCTTTTAAGGCTTTCCTGTTTGGTCGTGTGCACCTTGTGCAGGGGGATTGTGGGGCATGAGGTTGACAGGATTGGAAGGAGCTGTCAGGGAAGGAGAAAATGTAAACACCCACTATTACAACATAATGTGACAAATAGGCCAATTGCTTTCCTTCTCTCAACTGTGATAGCATGCTGTACATACTTTTGTTTTAGGGTTTCTCACACCTGATTTACTTGCCTAACTAATGGTAACTATGTATGTAGTAGAAGTGAACTCCTCTTCTAGTCTGATTCCACGAGGCTTGTGATGGGCCTTACTATTTAACTTTGTACCCTCGTTGCCAGGAAGGAATCTTAACACAGTGCAGGTGTTCAGTCTGGGTTTGAATTGGGTGAAGTGCTTTGTGCTCACTAGTGCTAGTGCACATGGAACCACTAACTCTGGGGACTTGTCCAAAGTGACAGTTCCCTTGCGGATCTCTGACGGAATTTACCTAAAAAGGTTTCTGACTTTTCTTTTTACTCTGTTAATTCTTGAAGAGCTAGGAGGTTTATATAGTGCACTATGGATTTCAAAAAGTGGTTCTGATTTAGAAATGTTGTCCCCGTCTTTTGGTGAAATGATTAAGACTGCTGGACGAGTTTATTTGCACTCTGTTTATTTCTCGCAGTTTAGAACAGACCTTCTCTGAAGGTAGGTAAATCTGAGTTCAAATCCCCATCCTTCCACTGACTAGTGTAGCCTTTAGCAGGTCATTTAACTTCTCAGAGCTTGGCTTTTCTGTCATGGAAGGCATAGTAGCTACTTTACTGTGTTTTTAGGAATAAATGGAATTGTGTGCCTAACATTATATGGGTGTTTTACCTGGTCATTGTAATGATAATAATTTTGATACATTTTATATGACTTAAAATGCATTTTTAAAAGTCTGATGCTTTGAGTGTAGGAGTTTAGCTATTTCACAAATAAGGAGTCCTGAGAATTGAGTCTTAATTAAATGCAGTGTTTTTAAGGTGTTACTTGGACTCAGTGTTAATAGAAACAACTTTTGCTTTGTCAGTCACTTGTTAGTCTTTGAGTGGCATTTGCAGAGTGGCTTGGTTGGGTAGAACTCTGTGCATTTATAGCGTTTAGGAAATGGAATGTTTTTAACATCTGTAATAGGATATCTCAGTTATTTAGACAGTGCCAGCTTTCCTTCCTTATTTTACCTTAGTCTTGAAAAGTAATAGATATGGATTATGATCACATTTCTCAAACTTGCTTAAGATAGAACTGGAGTGAGGGTTAATATAGTGTTGTTAGTACAGTTCAGAGGCATGAACAAATCACTCACTTCCCTTTCAATGTAACATTTTTTGAAGGTGCCACCTTTTACGGAAGGAAGCAGTGATTTGAATGAGTCACACCAGCTCAGTTTAGAATATTCAGAAAACCAAATGGAAGCTATACATTCTAGAAATACTAACCTGCAGTGGACATTTTTGCATATTCAGTCTCTTATTTCCATTAGTTTTCTTTCTTTCTTTTTTTTTTAAAGATTTTATTTATTTATTTTTAGAGAGAGGGGAAGGGAAGGAGAAAGAGAGGGAGAGAAGCATCAATGTGTGGTTGCCTCTCACACACCCCCACTGGGGAACTGACCTGCAACCCAGGCATGTGCCCTGATTGGGAGTGGAACCGGCGACCCTTCCATTTGCAGCCTGCACTCAATCCACTGAGCTACATCAGCCAGGGCCCATTAGTTTACTTATAAAATAAGGATTTTATGTTTTACTTTGTATCTTATAATTAAGGATTTTTTAAACATAAGGTTATCCATTAGTTGTTTTATAAAATAAGGATTTAACTATGAAGGATTATAATAAGCCTTTAAAAATTATATTTGATCACACTCACAGATTGAGGGGGAAAACATTCTTGACAAAGTCAGATGAACAGACTTGGATTTTTGATAATCCCTTTATGAAAGTTAACATTTATGTGGACTTGAGCAGACTTGGCTTTACTGGTCAGGACAGGCATCCATTGGGAGGCAGCACCCCTTGGTCACTCTTTGTCAGGCTGTCTCAACACTGTGAATGGAGAGAGATGAGGAAGCTGTCAGTGGAAGAAAGTTTGTTTCATTCCTATGTACTCTCATTTATGGTCTCGTAGTCCAGATCGATTGGGACATAAATAGAAGATGATGGGGAAGGTGGATGTCAGTGTGCTTGTGTGATGTGGGTATGGGGAGGTGGTGAAGGAAAAGGTGTGAGTGATTCATGATTTATTTCATTCTGTACGTTCTTCTGTTAGAAATCAGCCCTTTTCAATTTTGACTTCAGATTACAACATAACACCTATATTTGTTGATAGCCTCTACCACCCCAATGGCCAGTTATTCCTGAACAGTTAGGGATTAAGACAGTATGTCACACTGTAGTTAATTTGTCTTTTAGACAACTAAAGATGTCACATTAGGGAAGAACACCTACAGGTAATGTAAAGAATTCCACAGGGCCCAGGTGATTCCTGATGGTGATGGATACTAAAAGCACATGGTGTGGAGCTACGTACCTGACTTCAGATCCAAACTTCATTGGCCGTGTGTCCTTGAACAAGCCACTTCATCTGTCTCAGACTTACTATCCTTAGTTATAAAATAAAATGAATTTAATATTAATCTTGTCTGCTGTGTGCTGCTGTTGCGAAAAACACATGGGATAGATCACTAAACAAGTACTTTGTTGTTTTGTAATTTTATTGGTTGGACATTGGTTTGGATAAAATTCAAATCCTAGTCTAAAAGGGAAAAACATCCAGCTAACTTTATTGGGTTTTCTTTATAAAATTAAAATATTATACAATTTCTATTGCCATCCTTCTTGCTTGGATAAATTGGTACTTTTACTTTTGGTGCTTATCATATCTCCTTTTACAACGTATTTTGTCATGAAATGTTTTTTTAGAAACTCTAAAGAAGTTTTGGTTCACAGTGCTTGCTGATAGACCCCAGTTACTGTGAAATCTCAGGAACTGACATTGGACGCCAGGTGAAACCACAATAAACAGTGAGCAAAGCATGTCAGAATATTTCAGAAGAGTATGAAAAAAGAAAGTATAGTTGTGAGTCTTTTAAAATTTCAGTTTCCCGAGTGTTCATTGCTGGTATATAGAAATAAGATTGAATTTTGGATGCCAATGTTGTATCTCACAGCCTTGCTAAATTCACTTTTACAACAGTCCTAAAAGCCTTTTCATAGATTCTTTGGGATTTTCTACATAGATAATAATGTCTTTGACAAATTCAGGCAGTTTGATTTCTTCCTTTGCAGTGTGTGTGCCTTTTATTTCTTTCATTTTTTTTCCTTGCTTTATTGAACTGACTAGGCCCCTCCTTATGATGTTGAGTAGGAGTTTTGAGGGAGGGCAGCCTTTCCCGATTAAGGGGAAAACATTCAGTGTTCCACCAGTAATACGTTATTTATAGTTTGTTTGCTTGTATTTGTAGATGTCCTTTATTAATTTGAGGAAGTTCTGTTCTATTTCTAGTTTGTTGGGAGTTTTCATCATGAATGGTTATTTAGTGTTGCCACGGTTTTTCTACATCTATTGAGATGATCGTATGTTTTTTTTCTTTTTTACTCTGTTGATATGGTGAACTACATTAAGTTTTGGATGCTGAAGTAGCCTTGCTTTCTTGTGATAATCCTCAGTTGGCCATGATATAGTCTTTATATATCGTTGGATTTAATTTGCTACTGAATCTTTTTTATTTCTTCTACTGGTCTCCTATTTAGGTTCATTTAAAAACATTTTTGATCATATGCATAATACTCATCATATTTGCTAATGTCCTTGTGTGTTAGCCCCGTTATTTCTATTTTCATGGATGATTTTTCTCTCATTATGGGTCACGCTTTCTTCTTCGCATGTCTGATGATTTCTCTTTGGATTCTGGAAATGATGCCTTTTAAGCTCATTGTGGGATTTTGTATTCTTTTAAAGCAGGGTTTCTCAGCTTCGGTTTTACTGACGTTTTGGGCCAGATTATTCTCTGTTGTGGGGGCTGTCCTGTGCACTGTAGGATGTTCAGCAGCATCCCTCTACCCAGTACATGCCAGTAGTACCGCCCACAGTTGTGACAGCCCCAAATGACTGTAGATAATGCTAGATATCCTGGGGGAGGGGGAGGGGAAGCAAAATCATCCCTGATATGAATGAGAACCATTGCTTTAAAGAGTATTGGATTTTGTATTGGCAGGTTATTCACTTGATACTTCCGAGACTTATTTAAATAAAAAATTGTTTTTAAAGCACATATGGCTGTTTATTTCATACAGGGCCTGAGGCTTAGTGTTAAACTTTTCCAGATTGGCCTAGAGTAACTTGTAGTCTGAGCTTGTTTCACCCCATTACTAAGGGCCTGAAAGCCTCCTTAGTTTCATTGAAGAACTGGATGTTCTCTGCTCTGACTGGTCAGACTATGAATGTCCCCCAGCCCCATGGGAGCTCTGAGATTGTTTAGCTCACAGTTCGTGGGTCACTCTTTGCCTGCCCTCAGAGATTTTTTACAGTATGCGTGCATGATTTCCTAGTCACTGACTCAAGGAGGCCTCTGTGCCGATTTCTGGAGCGCCTTCCTGCAGCTCTCTACTTTCTGGTACCCTGCAGTTTTTAGATGCCTCTGCCTTCCCAAACTCTTACGTCTGATTCTCAGTTCACTAGACTGCCCTGTGCGCATGGGATCCTCACTGTACAGAGGTCCTGTAGGTGCCTCCAGGCTGAGAAAGCTGGTGCAATCGTGGGGCTCCTCTCATCTGCTCCCCTCTATTAGGGATCGCAGTCCTGTTCTGCTGGTTGCCTGGTGTCCTCAAGATGTTGCCTCATATATTTTATCCATTTCCCTAGTTGTTGCAGGGAGGGGTGTGGCAGGATAAGTCTGGGTTCAGTTACTTCATCGTGGTTGGAAACCGAAGTCCCAATAAAGCAGACTTTACTGGTGGTGCTGAAAGTCTTGTTACAGGATTCATGAAATCTTCGGGGGATAAACATCAAAGTAACATTTGTTAAATGTCTGCTGTCTGCAGCTTAGCCCTTATTCTCTGGGGATTACCAAAAATGTAGATATCTTCCAATTGAAGAGGTACTCACATAGTACATACGTACGATTCATCAAAGACATGAAATGGTCTGATGGTGAACAGAAAGGTCACTGTGGTCTAATATTTTCATATAGAAATGATTTTTTTACATTTTTATGTCTTAGCATATGTGTAAAACTCCATTTTAAGGCACAAAATGTTATTGGGCAGAGTATTGGCTTTTTCAGATGCGTTTGGTGACATTTTGCTCTGTGGCTTTGGGTAAGTTCTTTGCCTCTGAAGTTCAGTTTTCTCTTTTGTAAAATGGACATATGACATTTGTTATCTATGTAGGGTTGCTTGTTACTTTAGTCAATATATATTTGGGTTAACTCTAGCTCATATGAATTCTACTTTTGAAGAATTAAAACCAAAGAATAACTTAGAATTTCACATTCTAGAGGCAATAACCAAGTTGGTCTTTTAATTAAAAGACTCTCTGTACAGTGGGTACTGTCTTAGATGGTGGGGATTCAGTGGCAAATAAGAGGTCGTTGCTGCCATCAAAGAACTGCCATTCCAGCTAGGGAAGCAGAAAATAAACCAGTGAATAAAGAGTTTCGGTGATGTCTGGTGGTGATAATTTTAGGACGACTGTGAAGAGTATCAGCAGGAATTGGGGGAAAGGTCAGACAAAGTGTTTTGGAGCAGATAGAATTAAGCAGAGATCTGAAGGAAGTGGAGGGCAAGCCACTTGAAGGTCCCTGGATATTCCGAGAAGGAACATCAAGTCCAGGAGGGATTATGAACGGGGAGGCTAGTGTAGCTGGGATGCGGTGAGAAAGGAGAGCTGAAGGAGATAATGTAGTGTGCGTAGGCAGAAGCCAGTCCAACAGGCTGTTAAGTATGATGGGAAGAACTGAAGGGTTTGAGCAAGAAGTGATTTAGATGTCAGAAGTTTCACTGGAAACGTGGAGAGCAGGAGTGGAAACAGGGAGACTGGTCCAGAGTTTTTGCAGTAGTAGCCCAGTCTGGAGAAGATGGTGGCATTGTGGGGAGACTGTTACCTTTTATGAGCTGGAAGAAAATGTTTTTTAAACCCCTTTGGATATTTTGTGCACAGTGTCCAGGCTCAGAATAGTACCCAGAAACTCTGGATGTGACCTTGCAGTTGGAGAGTTAGGTAGGAAAAAAATGAGGCAACAAGTGGAGACCTAGAGTTCTCACTGTGTGTTTGGTCACATGAGGCCCTCGGGGCCCGGCTGAGGTTCTCTCTCTGTTTGAGGATTAAGGATGTATATGGGTCAGTGGACAGGAATGACCTAAGCTTTTGCCTGGGCCCTCCTGCCAAAATGGGTCTGTATGTATGCTGAGAGCATAGGGTGGTGTGTATTTAAAAGACTTTCCCAGTCCTGACAGACCTTTTGAGAGAGGCTCTTTCCTGAAAGGTATTTTCTAGAAAGGGGAGTCACTAAACGGAAGAAGAAACTCTTGCTGGGTGCCCACCTGCATATTATGTATTCATTTACATTATTTTAATTCCTTACAGTAACTCTATAAAATAATATTCCTCCATTTTTTATGAGAAAACTGGGGTTCGGAGATTTTAGTTTGCTTTGCTCAGGTCTGTAAACTACAATTTTCATCCAAGACTTTGTGACTATGAACATACTCTAATTTTATTGTATATGCCTTAAGTCACATTTCTCCCCACTGATACAATTACATCCAAAATAGCCAGTTTAAAATTCCAGCTTTTTATTGTTTTAAATAGAAAATCATTGCTGTTTGCCCTTAAAGTTTTCCTAGAATTCTTAAAAACCTGCAGGCCTTTTGTGTTTGTCCCTTGAAAGTAGCAGAAACTTGCCAGTATAGAATTGTATTTCCACATGCAGGAGCTTTGTAGATCAACATTAATAATTAACATTTACACACTCTTTCACATCTTCAAAGTGTTTTTGCAAACAGTTAATTAGTTCATGTTTAACCTATTTTGGAAGTTGAAAAACCAGTTTTTTAGGTTCATTTTAGCAGTACTGAGGTGTTAGGGGGATAAGTAGTGAGAAAAATGCAGGTACACACCATGCAATATTAAGTATCTTTTTTCAGTCTCCAGCTTTGTGCCCAATCTAGCTTATTACATCAAGCATTTTTTAGGGGACAGGGTGTGTACGTTTGCTTCATGCAATGGGGATGGAATCGTGTGTGCTAAAAGACAGACACCGGGTTCAGGGTAACTGGGGTTAGTGAACTGTACTGTAGCTTTCTTTTCTGTGGCCCCGTCCATGTGAATTGTCCTTTATTAATTCCTGTGGGGGGTTTGAGGGTCAGGAAGTGATTGGCACAGACTCTTGGCGAATGAACAGAGTTGTTACACATGCTAATTTCTGGGAAAACACTCTTTTCTTTTTCACTCCTGGTTTAGGAGATAATAACTGTAACTGAATACTTTGCTAGTTTCCTCACCACCACTTGTCACCTGATGCCATCTCCTCTCCCCTGCACCCCCAGCAAAATGGCTTTTACTTGGCAAGGTTGTGGAGTTGGAAAAGGATTGGGAAGGAGACACTGGTCCCAGTTCAGCTGTGTGACCTTGAGCAGGTTACTGCTTCTCCTCTGCCCTTGAATTCTTTTGTTCTGTGAAATAATGCGGTAATGACTCATTTTGCATTGCATCCCAGAAGGGTGGCTGCAAGAGAAGCTAAAGCCTGTGATCTTGGACATGAAATGGGACAGAGGAAGTTCTCACACGAGTGAGGATTCCTCCAAGTTGCATCGACTTCTTCCTTCCTACTTTGAAATAATTGATTTGTTTTCTTACTGTTGTTGCCAACCACATTCCTATACTTTAAACATCTTTCTTTTTCTAATACAGAGCAATAAATAGAACCATTTAATAAATACTGAGTCTGGGTGACTTCCTGAGACAGGACACGCAGGTTCCTTTTCATCATTGCGTGTAGCCCGGTCATTCAGAGGAACCTGCTCATGAATCTTGTTCAGACTGACCTTGCCAGAGAAATCTTAGTAAGTGATGGCAGAAAGAGAAGAATTCTCAGAGCTTGGCATGTATATTTAATTAAATCTTTATCATGAATGGGGATCAGCTCTTTTAATGGGTCCAGCTGGGAATGGCCCTGAACTTTTCCTTTTATCGAGTCTTTCTCCCCACACCCCCTTCCTTCACTTCTTGAAAATCTGAAAACTTAAAAGTGTGATGAGATGGCTTGTGAACCTTTTTGTAACATTAAACACACCCAGGTTTCAGCTTTTAATCCTTTTCTATCGAGATTTATGGTAACTTGAATGATTGGTTTACACCTGACCTTGAATAATGCTATATGTGAACTATGAATAATTGATAATGACTTACTGAAATGTTTAAAGCCACCTTTTTATACTAAAGGTTGTCTGTAGGAAACATTTATTTACTTTTGAGAAAGAAGACTTTTTTTTTTTTTTGCCAGGGTAAATTATGTATATAAATTAGACACGATAGAAGTTTTCTTTTGAAAACACCTAGTTATTTATGGCAGTTATAAGCTACAGAAATAAATGGATTTTTAAGTTGAATTTATTGTCGTCATGTTGGTTAATACAATTTTATAGATTTAAGGGGTACACTCTATAAAGCATCATCTGTACACTGTATTGTGTGTTCACCACCCCAGGCCATGTCTCTCTCCGTCACCATTTATGCCCCCTGCGCTGTCTCCTGCCTCTCCCGGCCTCCTTTCCCTCTGGAATCACCATAGTGACCATACTCTTGTCTGTCTACCTAGGAGGGTTTGTTTTGTTTTTGCTGAATCGCCTTTAAATGGATTCTTTAAAGATATTATTCCAGCAACTAGCACGAAAGATTGTTTTTCCTATGTGAGTTAGGTGCTTTGGGTCGTACTGTTCTTAGTCACCTCGTTAATTTTTTCATAGTGTCTTTCCCCGCTGTCATTTCCTCCCTTCCACCTAACTCACTGGGATTCACTGTCACCTTGCTCCCTGACTAGGTAGGGATAAGGTGTACTCTATGCCTGTATTTTCTCCTGGAGCAGTGATTGCCAGCCGGTGCGCTGCAAGAATGTTTAAAACATGCAATACCTGACTGTTCAGTCAGGGGCACTGACCTCTTTTCCCTCAGATTGTCAAATAAAAAAACGACAACAGCCAACACAATCCATCTGGTAGTGTGAAGGAATCAAAATTATACCTATTTTTTTTTCGGATTGGCAAAAAATGTAGTTTTTGGTGTGCCACAGAATTTTAGTTATGAGTTTGTGTGCCATGAGATGAAAAAGGTTGAAAAAGCTGTCCTACGTTGTAAATTCCTGGAGGGCAGATTTTTATCTGCTGTCGTGGCTGTGTTCCCAGTGCCTGGCGTCGTGCATTGTATGTCAGTTGCTGCTTGGGAAATACTTGGATTGATGTATGGCAGAATGAATTTGTGACAAAACTATGTCTAATTAATAGTATATGCATGTTATTAGACTGTTAATAAAGTCAATCCTATTGAGAATAAACAGATTGTAGTTTTTTTCTCCTAGAATCAGTTGCAGTGTGGTTCTGGTGAGTGAAATCATCCCTTCTGGGGAAGAGATTCCCATGTTAAATGGAAGGTTGGCCCGTGTGGACCAAGTCTGGTGGTAAAATCTGTCTGTAGCTCTTCCTGGTTTTTGTGCTCGGTAACATAGGTGTCTGTCACTTTACATGTTAACCTGTTCAGCAGCTTCCTCACTGACGTATGGGTGATTAACGTGAGAATGTAGGTGTGGCTTGTGTAATTAAAAAAATGTTTTATAATTTAAAACTTATTCAAAATAGAACAGTGGAATTGATCCCTATATACCCATTACCCAAATTGTAGAGAATCAGTAAGATTTTGCCATTCTCGGAAAGTCATTTTTTAAAAATAATAGTTTTATTGAGATACAATTCATATATGATAAAATTTACCTGTTTCGCTTTTTTGATCCCACTTTAAGTGCCGTGACTGGGGATCGAACCCACAATCTTGGCATACGAGGGACAGCGCTCCAACTAACTGAGCTATCCGGCCAGGGCTATTCCTACTTTACTTGACTATATTTACTCTGGTTGTCTTGAAAGTCACTACCAACTATTATCTTCTCAGTAGTGATTTTAACATGGCATTTTTACTCCAGTGTAAAATACTGTGAACCAGGAAATGTCTGTAAACCATGGCCTGGTGTGTTTCCAGGGTACGAATCAGACAACTGTAACTCAGAGCAAATGAGTGCTGAGTAGCCTTTTTTCCTTTCAACAGAATCATTACAGGAATAGGACCATAAACCTCATATTAAGCACTTTTATATGAAATTTGAGGTTTCTGTCAAATCAGACATGGAAAATTAAACAAAGCTGCACAAATTACTGATCTCTGCAGTTTTTGAGTTCTGTAAGTTTAAGCTTTTTTTTTTAGATGACTTTTTCTCTTAAATGTTAGTACAAGAATGTTATGATTTATAAAACATTATGTTTCGTTTCATGTCAGTAGATTTTTTTCACCTCCCCTCCTTCCCCCCGTAGAATTTAGTTATTTCTTTTTTCCCCACTGCGGATCTGTTTTTCTTCTTCAAATGCATTCCCGTTTATTTTGATTTTGGTGAAGAAAATACCTTCAGGTAATTGAATACCTTTATAAATTTTGTATTTCCTTAATAATTCATTCGGCAATGTATATAAAAAAAATGTTGCTTCCTGATTCAGATCATCATCTTAAAAGCCTTCATGGAAAGCCCCAAGAACAATCGACCCATTGTTTTTCGTGGCCCCACTTGTATATATTAGGTCCTAAGCTCATGGATTCTCTGAAATACCACACTTTTTTTTGCCCTCTCTGTGGTAAAGCACTATTTTGGCTGCTTTGCCAAAAGTGCCTGTGGCAGCCTGAAGAGTACCACTTTAATAGTGAGCTCACCGGGATGTGTGCCCGTAAGTGGAGAGTTTTCTGTCCTGAGTCCAAACAAAAGTAATGGTTCATCTGAGTGATACCTCAGGACCCAAAAACTAAAGGATATTCGGAGGGAATGTTAATACTGTTCTCTCCCTTCAACCCTGATCTGATGCCTGTTGAGATCTACAGGGACAAGTTCACGGATACAAGAGCTCTCATTTATTGGGGACCTCAGTTGAACCCTGCGTGTCATATTGATCAGTTCTCACCTCTGCAAGGTGTTTTTATGATTTTACCAGAAGAGGAAGTGGAGGCTCAAGGAGCTGAAGTAATTAAGTTTAGGTGTAGTTCATCCAGCAGACGTGTAGTGAGGGCCTGCTGTGTGTCCTGCACACTGGGGGGTGTCAGGGATGCAGGGATGGACACAAGTAAGACATGGTCACTGCCCTTAAAGCACTGAGGACTTTGGTTTTGATTAATAGGATGGTGACCGTAATAATAGAATAATTGCCATCAAAGTCTTGCTTTCTGTGTGCCAAGCACTGTGTGCTCTCTATGCACGTATTTCATTTTAGTCCCCACAAGACTCCTTAAGAGGCGCGGTCTGTTATTGTCCATACCTTGCGGGTGAGGGGACTGGGACTCAGGGAGGCTAGCTAACTTACGCAGGGTCCCCGAGTATGTGGCTGGACTGTGATTTGAACATGGGTCTAACTCGAGGGCCCAAGTTCTTTTTTTTTCCACATGCATCAAGAACATTTCTAGCAACAGCTGAAATAAATCACTGTGTGAAGGGACATCCGTTGTGAGTTGTTTGGCAGAACTTCATGTAACTTTCAGTTTGCCAGTAGATTTATTTATTTTTATGGTTAACTTTCTACTGTATAATCTCTTATTCTAGAAGTCATTGCCTAGTTTTCATGAAAGGCATTTTTTGGTCATATTTTTATTAGTAGTAATATACCGTGAGTCCCTCTAGAAATTCAGTAATTACACATATACCCCCAAAAAACTGCACATAAGAATAAATGACACTACCTAAACTTTTTTGGATACAATTTTGGATTTTTATTTTTATACTTGAAAATTTTAGAGGGGTGTGTGTGTATTTTATATATATATGCCATCATATTCTATATAATTTTGAGTATGAGATTATAAAACATTTTCTGACTATCCCTTTATATGCTATCAAGTAACCTACATAATTATTTTAATAGCTATATAGTATTTCATTTTATGGTTTTGGAATCACCTTCAGTTCACTGATTTTCCTCTTTTTGAATATTAGGTTGTATTTTCTTTCTTTCCCTCCCACCCTCCCTCCCTCTTTCCCTTTTTTCTTTCTGTTGTAATGAACATTTCTGTGATGAACAACTGTGTGCATAATCTTTTTTTCCTGGTTTACCTTTTTCTCACAAAAATGGAATTGCTAGGGCAAAGGGTGTACATTTCAGCAGCTTTTAATACTGTGGAGTTGCTACAGAAAGCTTATATCCTTTACTCTCCCACTGGTGGAATATGAGTGGCTGTTTACTATTTCTCCATACTTTTAGGAAGTTTTTAAAAATTGAGCATTTTAAACGGATGTTTTAATGCCATACTGGAATTACTGGTAGAGTTGATGGAGTACTGGCCACCAATTACAAATGAAATAACTCCGTATTTCTAAAAGAATATGAAGAAACTCATGAAGTGAAGTCACTACTCTTTTTTAAAAAATCTTTTACTGATTGATTTTTAGACAGAGGGGAGGGAAGGGAGAAAGAGAGGGAGAGAAACATCAATTTGAATGCCCCCAACTGGGCACCTGGCCTGCAACCCAGGCATGTGCCTGACTGGGAACCTTTCGGTTCCCAGGCTGGCACTCAATCCACTGAGCCACATCAGCCAGGGCCAAAGTCACTACTCTTAAGCACTGAGAGTAGATTCTAAGATCCGTTCTTAATGTTAAAAGGCACATGGAGGAAACTTGCAAATAAAGAAGTCACTGATGTCGTGTATTTTTGATCTACTCCTTGTCAGTCCACATTCACTCCATAGGGAAGTGTTTGAGGTGAGATTTGTAGCAAGAAGGTTTCCTTCTGCCCAGAGTGCTCCATGAGAAATGATCTGTGGCCATTCTCTTGCACATCCAAGTGCGTATGAAAAGCTTTTAAAATTAATGTCACATTTAATTTGGTTGTGAACATGCATAATCCATATATGTTCCCCAGATCACAGTCATGTGTTGACATTATGCTTTAAATAATCGAGAGAATAAGCCAATTAAACATTGGACTGAACCCTTGACTTGTAAATATTAATACAGCCAAACATTTTTCCATGGACCCAGGATAAGGTCGTTGGTATCAGCTGTGATAGCAATGATTTTCAGTGGGGTTATGTTTTCAAGGCTGTCTGTACTGTAAGTAGGAAGTGTCAGTTGCATAGCAAATTATAAGTCAGACAGGTGGTGGTACACTGTGGTGTCTCTGTTCTGCTGGGCGTTGTTAAGAGTATTATCTTGCAGATCTTGAGCCTGTTCCTGGTTAGAGAAAGAGCTGGTGTAGTACATGAATGTGGCACTAGAAGTAGAAGAGGTGATTTATGATGACTATAATAATGTTGTCCTGGACCCGGTAGGTGGTTATTCAACTGTGAGAGGACTTTGCGATCCTCTTGGAATGTCCCAGTTTTTTACGCAGCGTACCTGATTCTTTAACTGTTCAGGTTTCATTGATTAATCAGGGTGTTACTTTGGTGAGGTAGGAGCCCTCTATGTGGATGCTTGAGAACATCCTCTGTGATTGGCCCAAAGGACCTCTGTTTTGGAAATCAGTTCAGCTCTTTTTTTGCAGGGGGAGTGGTCAGGGGAACTCTTTTATTTACTTTTTTCCTGTTATAGCCGCATTATTTGGACTTGAACCTCAGAAGCGTGCCATCCTGCTTTCTCACTCTTTCTTCCCTCTGGTAACTTGTGCTATGATCTCTTTGCCAAAGAAGCGAGTCATTTTTATCCCAACATTCTCTTGAGAAACTGCCCTTTTGGAGATACAGAAAATGTAGTAATAACATTTTTAGCAGGGCAGGCAAGAAGTAGGATTTCAGCATCTAACATTTCAGAGAATTTTTCTCTTTGAGTGTCATTACTTTCTCTTTCCTGTCTTACGGATCTGGGCATAAGCATAACAGGCTTGGTAAATCGGTGTTAAGAGTTAAATGTTTCCCTGCAGTTGTTCTGAGACACATTTGACAAGACTAATGGGGAGCAAAGTAGTAAGAGAATGAATAATGTGAGAGTAATAAGAGAATAATAAGAAAGTAAGGATGCCAGATTAAATTGGAGAGTTGAAACTCACTGACTGTTAAAGATGATAAGGGTACGTTCTGATGAAAAGCATTTTGTCGCCTAGAACAGAATTGATTGTTGGTGGTCAGACATGGGGTTAGGATTCAGTCAGTTGGGGTTCTAGACTTAGTTTCATGCTAAGGACCTTGGGCAAGTCACTTAGACTCCCTCCACCCCCAAATTCTGCCATTAAAAGTAAAGGGCATCCACTTTTGTTTATTTGTTTTGCTTAGTCCTCCCCACCCCCAAGGTTGTCTCATTAGAATTACATTAGGGTGCAAAATGGGGTTGGGGAAGGCCTGAGGAAGAGACCAACTTGTCCCCCACAGAGAAGCTCCACTTTTTTTCTGTCTTACTTTTGTGGGTTTCCTGTAGTTTTCTTTGAAGAAAGCCCCATGGCCAGAAATCAGTTTGGAAACATCTAGACTGAGACATCTTGAAATTGCCTTTTTGATGCTAAGATTTGGTGTTAATGAATACCCTCCCGTGGTCTTCGTTTCCGGTATGATTCTCTCAGGGTCAGGGAAGTACTGACTCAGTTGCAAAGTAACTGTGCAGCACAATGGGTAATTGTGTTGGCTGACTCCTTGGGTGTGTCCTGATGTCAACCGCCTATGAGCTGTTTCTCAACTAAACTATTAGAAATTAAAGTGCTTTTTATTTCTCCTAATAAAAAGGTAAAAAAATTATATTCCTTGCTTATCAAAACATTTAACATTTTTACCACCTGCCACTTTTTTGGAGCATCTGCCTTGGAGTGTTTTAGGTACATGGTCGCACTTAACTCTGGGATGGTCTTGTGAGGGAGCTGGAGGTAACTGTGCCGTGAGGAAATAGAGGCTTTGCAGCGGCTTCTTGGTTTTGCCCACAGTCTGTTCTAGAGTTCATCTCTTCATGAAGAAAACATCCCCTTCTTACTGTACACCAGTAATCTTCATTTTTTAAGTAAAAAATTAATTTTGGTGAAATATGCATAATGACATTCACCAACCATCTGACTCATTTTTAAGTGGACAGGTCAGTGGTATTAAGCACATTCATATTGTGCGACCATCACCATCATCTATCTTCAGAACTGAAACTCTGTACCCACTGAACATCATCTACCCCTGGCCTCTGGCACCCACCATTCTACGAGTACTTTCTTTCTCTACGAATCTGGCTCTTCTAGGTAACTTGTATAAGTTCAATCATACAGTGTTTTGTGAGTGACTTACTTCATTTAGTATAATGTCTTCAAGGTTCATCAGTGTGTTAGAATATCCTTCCCTGTTAAGATGGATAGTATTAACATCGTATGTATGTGAGGTCTGTCCAGAAGGTATCCAGCCATGTAGTATGAAAAATAGAGACATTTATTGAAGAAGATTTAAGATACAAGAAATATCATACATAGGACAGTGATGCCTCAGTCCCCTTCAAAGTAGGCACCTTGGGACCTCACACAGTTCTCCCAATTGCCATCAGCCACCCCATCATATTTTCCTGAATCTAATTGATGGTCTGCAGTCTCTTCCCTTCCAAAGGTGATTTTTGTTTTGGGAAAAGCCAGAAGTTTCAGGGAGCCAGATCTGGGCTGTAGTGGGGCTGAGTCACCTGGGTGACTTGATGTTTCACCAAAAAACTCCGCAGGAGACGTGCTGCATGAGTAGGCATGCTGTCATGATGAAGCTGCCAGTCACCAGTTGCCCATAGCTGCGACCTTCTGAATCATCCGAATAGTTTCTGCAGAGGAATGTCTAAGCTTAACACAAAATTTGATGCCAATTCGTTGCTCTACTCAGTCATTTTGAAAGTGACGGCCACATAGTACACCTGCTCACTCAGTGGCATTTGCCACCCCCACTGACTAAATACAGTGAAGTCCTCATTGTTCACACATGTGCATTCTAGTCCGCTGTCCTTGCCTGCCAGGTTACACTGATGTCATGCAAACCATTCTCGTTTTATTAACAATGGCCGGACTTTTCCCGGACAGACCTCGTATACCACGTTTTATTTGTTCATGCATCCATGGATGGAGACTTGAATGACTTTACCCGCTATGTTGCTGTGAACATGGGTTTGCAATATCTCTTCAAGTCCCTTCTTTCAATTCTTGGGATTCTGTTCAGCAAACAGTTGAAACAGCGTAATATGGGCGAGGTCCTGAAAGAGCCAGTGACCGTGAGGTCATGCAGTAATTCTGTTCTTAACTTTTTGAGGAACGACCATGGTGTTTTCTAGAGCGGCCACACCATCTTACATTCCCATCGGCAGTGCACAGGACTCCCAGTTTCTCTGCATCCTCTCCAGTAGTTGTAATTTTTTAAAATAGTCGTCATCCTGATGGGGGCGAGGTGGTATCTCATTGTGATTTTGATTTACATTCCTCTAATGCCTAGTAATATTGAGCACCTTTTCATGTGTTTGTTAGCCATTTGGAAGAGTGCCTGTTGTTCAGCTTCTTTGCCTGTTTTAGTTGTGGTGTTTGTACTTTTGTTGAGCTGAAGGTGAGCAGAACTTCAGAACAGGCCCTTACTGGGAGTCTACAGGCTTAATTTCTCATAGATTAATTAGTAGTTAATGTGGCATAAATGTAGCTCGGGTTTGGGGAGATGTCTAGGATGGTTTTAGGTCAGAGGCTACTGCTTGTGTTAGTTACCCGTCTTGATTTCATTCAGGGATGCAGAACTCTTAGATCGTCTGAAAGTATCATTTTGGATCAGAAAGATGTTTTCCCATTGGGACAAAAGGAAATGGGGATGGCATTGAAGGCATGTGGAAGTGTCTGGCACTGTCTGTCTCATGCCAGGCTCTTGGGTTGTTCTGCTGAGCGCATCAGGTGACCCAGAAGAAGGCAAGTGTGCGAGCACCGGCTGAGAAGGGGGCAGCGCTTGGCCCCGACACCTTGCCCAGGAGCACGAGTTGCCCCAGTTTCATCCCTCGGTGGTGAGAACAGCAGTGCGGGTTGTCAGGCCCTCTTGCTGGGAATCTTCCGCGGACACGTTGCATTCTACCTGGCGCTTTGCTGACCCGGGAGAACCTCGCAAGTGTTTGTATTTTCAGTGTCCCACATGCATAAGCAAGTTGACCTTCTACTGCTAAGATGGTTTAACATTGTCTTTGCAAACTCGTTTTGAAATTATATGCATACCTTCATTTAAATTACACATTATACCTCTTTACTGAAGAGTGTATATATATATATATATATTTATTATACTTTCTTATAGTCATTAAACTCATTATTTTCTCTTTCATTTTTACCACCTCAGTGGACATGGAAATACGAGTACCTCTTTTAGCCCCAAAAGCAGGGAAGAGAGGTGTAATTCTTTTATATTTTGGTCTTGATAAGCTTAAGCTTTATCCCCAGATTTCTCTCTGACTTGCTCCCTGTGCCGCCAAACCCAGTCTTCCTTTCACTCAGCGCTGCTGTGGCTGGTGTGTAATTGGAACGTGCCTTTCAGATTTGTATTATGTAAATAGACTTTGACAGGGGGCATATTTAAACTGTTGTAAAGTTGCCTTTCCTTTGTAAAACTGTATTTTGTGGTAGAATTGAATTGCTAATTGTGTGAAGGAGCCTTAAAATTAGGGGAAAACAAAAACGAGAACTTACAAATAGTTGCACAGTAAAAATATAGAAGAGGAACACGATCGTTTTGCTTTTTCTTTCTCTGAAACAGTCAATAGCTTTTATTCCGGTGGTATTTAACCAAAAAGATACCCCTACATAAATAGAAATGCAGTGAGATACAGATGGTGATGTGCAGAATGACGTTAGGAAGTAGACTTCATACCAATGTTACAGGTAGAGGGTTTTCTTTTATTGAGCAATTTATAAAGAAAGGGAGCTCCAGAATTGGATAAACAAGTTGGTGGACGACATGTTTTGTTAGTTGTGACGTCAGAATGCCTTCTCTTGGTGTGGATGCATTTCCACGATGAATGGTTAACTTGTTCTTGCTTTTTTTCAATGTCTGTCTTTGAGCAAACGGCACATTGAAAAGATGTCCACTCTGAGACTGTTGGTGTCTGCTTGAGACTTCCTCCTTTCAGTCTTGCCATTGTTTTTGGGAAGTATGTGACTGGATGCAATGAAAATGGTCTTGGAGGATGGTCAGTGTTCCCTTTTCTGACGTGGATGCTGTGCTTGCGCCTTGGGACATGGCAGCCTCATGCTGGGGGAAACCCCGGAGTCTCAGAGTGTGACAGGAGGGGCTGTGTGAGGTTTTTTGGTTCTCTCGGGTTGGAGTGTTCCGTTTGTTAGATTTTACTTTCAGTTTGGGGCTGGTAGTCAAGTTACTCTAGAAACTTGTTAATTTTCCTTTGGTTATAGTCTGCTGAGATTTCACAGAGAAGTGACTTTTAAAGTGAGACATAAGCATATTGATTATTAGTGGCTAAGAAGACAGGTTTCAGCACTGTAGTTCAGTACGTGTAGTAACTCTTCGTGAGCTTAGAATTCACAGATCAAGGCAGATTTGTAAACAAAACTGTTGTCAGTATGGTAAATGTCAGTAGAAAGATCTGAACAAAAACATGTGAACAGAGTGAGGTGGAAACAGACGATAGAGCAACAGGATCTGCTGTGAGGAGTTGGGGAGGGAGGGACGTTCTGAAACCGAGAGCATTGATGAAGAATGGGGTGGGATTACCCTTCTGTAAACTCAGAGTTCGCTGGACTGCCTATTTACGTAAGTGGACACTTAAGAGTTAGTCTAAACAACTCCACTCATTGTGCAGTTTTTGTTTAGCCCTGTACTCTGTGCTTGGGGAGGGAGTTAAAAGAGCTATATATGTGGTCCCACCTGAGTAATTTTAGGGGGTGCTTTGTGAGCAGCTTGAATAATTGGTTGGAGACTCAGCTATGGGTAGCCAGGTGCCGTGGCAGGCTTGTGCCTTTTTCTTCACTGTGTTTATTTTTTTCCCCTCCCTGCTGTTAAGCCACTTGGAAATCATCCATCTCATTAATGTACAGTCATACCTTATGCCTCTCCCCCGTAGTGCCCCTGGGCATGACTGATAGCCACAATAATTCTGGGGACTCCAGTGGTTAATGAGTATGTCCAAGGTGCTTAATTTCTTCTACAGCTAACTAGTTTTTAGTGGAGAAAAGGAAATTTGAGAGAAGTTGGGTAATTTGCTTTAACTTGCTGGACATGTAAAGTGTCCAATTACATCTATTGCAATTATGGGACTTTCGGTGTATGTTTGAATGTTGGAGATGGTGTCAAGGTCATTCTGCAAAAATGAACCCTTCTGAACACCAGTGTGTTCACTCTACTCCACGCTCGCCGAGGCCACAGTTTTCCTCTCCATTAAAAGGTCATAAATTTTACACACACTCCCTTAAAATTGTATTGTAACCTGAACGAGGTCCTGTCCACAGAGGGTTCCGTACTTACGGAACTGACATTTGTTATCTGTCGTGGGTTTGATGTGTTAGAGTCGTGGAACTGTGCTGTGATTCAGTAGGAAATACGGGATTTTATTCACCCGCCAGTTTAACTGTCTTCCTTGATTCCTTCTCAGAAGAAGGTTGATGCTTAACTTGACCTGGTTTTGCATTCAGTTTTCCTTCTAAGTATGCTAACTAAGGAACAAAAGGTAATTTTTTTCTTGCTTTTTTTATCTTTTGCTGATTGATATTAAAATCTAGATTGATATTGGAAATACTAATATAGCTATCCTAGGTAGGAGCCAAGCTTCTTTTGAATATATATCAGCTGAGCTTCCAGAAGTTTTTGGACTTTGAGTGTGCATCCTTTTCAGGTAACTTTTCTTGCATAACATAGCGAGCTCCTGACCTCCTTCAGAGTGTATCTCTGGTTCCTACATTTTACCCTCAGCAGAGTTTTCTGGCATTGTGTTCTTGTGAAATAAAGTATTCCCCCTCTATATCCCAGTTAGGGAATTAGTTTTAATTATTTCAACTTTGAACTTGTATTTATTTGTCTTTTGTATCTCAAGAGATGGTCAACTGCTTGCTTTATAAATAGCTGGGCAATGGTCTTCATATTGGATACAAAGATAATTACTCTGTACCTGTTCATATTTTTAATTGCATTTATTGGAGTGACATTGGTTAATAAAATTATATAGGTTTCAAGGGTATGGTTCTGTAACACATCATGTTTATTGTGTTGTGTGTTCACCACCCAAGTCAAGTCTCTTTCCATCACCATTTACCACCCCGCCTCCACCCTGTACCCACTTCCACCGCCCCCCATCTGCATCCTGTCTTTTAAGTGGGAAGGGTAACAGACTAGGATAAAGGGCCTGACAATCGTTTGTTTCCAAAGTCATGGGCCAGCTCTTCCAAGAAGCTGTTGTGAAGATCTTCATAAAAATGAAAGTGACAACAGACGGCATCTTGAAGCAACCACTGCTCTGTAAGAATATTGTTTCAAGGGTTAGACACTCTTAAGCCATCTAGAAATGACGTAAGAATATGAAAGATGTGTTTTCTTTCTCCCATCTATTCACTCTTTGCAACTCCAGAGAGAGAATGAGTTGCGCAGTTTCCCTTCTCATTGCCCTGCTAATAACCCTCAAGCAGTGACACTTAGCAGCAGAATGTGACAGGCGCATATGTTTGTCACTGACAGAGTCTTGGTTTAATTAGAGCCTTAGTTGACCTTAATAAGCATATTTTAGTCATGAGTGATATGTGTGTCAGAATCGCTAAATTGATCTTGAATTGCAGCAATACAAGTTTAATGTCAAAAGAAGAGGACATCGATGGCCGGTCGGCGGAGAGAAGGACCACACCAGATTTGGAGCGTAATGTGTTTAGTCTTGGATCGTCAATTTTCGGAGGCGCATTGATAAGCCAGTTTGTTTAACCGTTCGGCTGATACTCCTGAGCAGGCTTTGAAACCGGAAGCCCCAGCCAGGTTCCCCAGGTGCTTCTGCAGAACCAGCTCACCGTGACTGGCTTCAGGTCTTGTTCCTGGCCACGTGAGCAAGTCCGGCTTTTTACTGCTTTTCCTTAACATGATTCTCTTGCCTCTCCTACCACGTAAAGATCACAGTAGCACCTTTTTCTTTTCTAGAAGCCTGCTCTCAGGGCATGGTGCCCTTATTTAAAGCTGTGAAGATCAGAAGTTGTTGTGTCTCAGTCTCTTGCAAAGTCAGGCCCTGAGCCTCAGTAAAGATGATGTCTCCTTTTTTTCCCAGGGTGGCAAGTAGGTTTCAGTGGCCATTGGTGGGTGTGTACCCGTGCCATTAAGGTCTTGTTTCTAAAAGGGACTGCAAAGATTTGTGGGCATTACAAACACTTTTTAGCTTCCCTGCGATCTTGCATCTCAGAGACGGAAGCTTGAGGGTAGCACAGAGGGCTGGCACACCTACTGGAATGGAAAAACCAGCAAACACCTGAGAAAGCACACCATCAAACATGGTGCAAGAACGACCAGTTACTCTTTTCTACTAGGTGATCATTGTTTTTATTATCTTACAAGTTTTCGCTTGAGGAGGAAGGGAACTAATTTTTATTTAACACCCAGGATGTGTCAGCTAGTGAGCCAGATGCTCTATAACTATGTCATTTTTCCTCACTTTACAGTACTATTCTCACTGTAGGGCAGGATGAAGAAACTATGGCGCATGAATGAAGTATTGTTATTAGCTAGTGGAACTGGAATTTGAATTCAATTGTGTCTTGGCTCAAAAGATCTTGTATGACATTTATTTTACGACCAGAGAAGAGGTTGCATTTCTTTTGTTTAAAATGGTCTAACAACCACCAATTCTTTTCTACCTAGTTATTTCCTTTCATACTTCTCCGGCTCTTGATCTCTGTTTTCTCTTTTTCCCTAGGGGATTTTCTTGAGCTCTTCATTTCCTTGCATTTCTAACTTAGCATCATGTGCTCCTTCTAGAGTTTCCCCAGATGATCTTCCCCCTTCCTCTCTCCCTCACATGACTAATGGTCCATCTGGGAGTTGTTTTTCAGGTCAGGGAAGAGGAAAGCATGGGAGGTAATTCCCTAAGCTGTTTCTTAATATTTGTTTTTATTGGACTAATTTACTTTACTGGTTGACCATTCACTGGAGTGCTCTTGCTGACATGATGTGGTGCTAGGTGCCCAGGAGAACACCCAGGAGAACAGTAACCTCTCTTCTGGCCCTTGGGAAATTTAGGAGTTGGTTTGGGAGTTAAAAGTATACACAATTGGCATTGCGATAGGTGTCACAAGGCCATAGATTTTCTAACCAACCAACCAACCAAAACCAAACACACTACTCTCTGATCAGAAGAGGAGGGGAGCAGACATGCATGAAGTTACTACAAGGAGGCTGGGTGGCGCTCAGTCCTGGCTCGGGATCACAGTGTCCTGGGGAGCCTCTAATTCGCTAGGTCTGGGGTGGGGCAGGAATCTGGGGTTCTGACAGGCACCGGGATTTATGCCATCAAGGAGAGCCTTTTATATTAGTTCTCAGAAGCAGGTTTGTTTTTATCTTCTGAATAAGCCTTTGCATGTTCCCTAGCCTACTGTGAAGGGGCAGTAGTTGAACTTGGAGTGCCTTTGGTCTAGTTAGGTCTGCTCGTGTAATCAGTGATTGACTTAAGCAGAATTTCTGATGTGGAAGTAAATTGTCTTTCTGGGCGTTCATTGTCGAACCTCGTAAAGTAGACTTCATTTATATGTATATGTTTCTGGGGTAAATTTCTGTATACCAGGCATCATGCTTAACAGCTTTATACTTCTTAGCTTAGTGTTTATAATAAGACCTATGTGAGTGGTACTTTTGTTACCATATTTTGCATATAGGAAAATGAAAGGTTTTTTTTTTAGGCTTAAATTTTTGCCTTAGATCTTAGAGCTGACATATTAAAGAGCCCAAATGCAAATCCATGTCTGTCTTCAGAGCCCATACTTGAACTTGGCTGTGCCAGGACCAGGCTAGAGCTTCAACCGGGTTCTCCTGGTGACACTGAGAGGCAAAGGTCATAGTCAGTGACTCGTCAGTCGACATTTTTTAGGATCATTGGGGAATTCGACTCCGGGGAATGGAATAACCCTGATTGTGTTACTTCCTAGACATTCACACTGACAGTGTAGAGGCCCATGCTCAGCCCAGGACAACAGCATTGTTTAGAAGGACGTTTGTTATAGATTTAGGAACCCGTGTATCAGAAAAATCTGAGATACCTCTGGTTTTGCCAGTATAGTGATTAAGAGCGTAGGCTGGGAGCTGTTTACATTCACCCCTTAGCTCTGCCAGCTCTGTGGCCCCAGGGAAATAACTTCCCAGTCCTCAGTTTTCTCACCTGTCAAACAAGGATAGTACCCGGATCTTCCTCAAAGAGAGAGGAGGATGCAGTAAGACAATGTGAAGTGCTTAGCAGAGTATTTTCTACTTAGTGAGCTTGAAATGTTGCTTTACTATTGTGAGTCAGTAGGATAGTTATGCCATATTTAATTTAAAGCTTATATAGATGCTCCGAGCGGAGGTGGTCAGGTGATGGTGTGCTCGTCACTTTGCCTCTTGGTGTTGAGCAGACCTGTGTCGGTGGTGCTAGGGTCTGTGTCCAGCCTTTAGGCAATATAAATATACTTTAGAAATACAAAAATTCAAAATTCAGAAATACTTTTAAACATTTCAAAGTGGTGGATGTTTCAAAATATTCTTTCTTGTAGGTAATATGAAAGCGCATTAGGTGGTGAGAAAATTGACTGTTGCATTTTCTTAGCAGACATGCCTTCGGGTAGATGGGACTTGAAAATACGAGATGGAGTTGTGTGTGCTTGTGTGTTATATTTGGTTGTGTGGAAGCAGGCGAAAGAGGTGTGAAGTGGTAGTTTACATTCACAAGGAAGGTTTGGTATAATCCTGCAGATCTGGGGGTTGGTGTATGAAAAAGATGCCTTTAATGTTAAAATGACCTTTAAAAAATAACATTTATTTAACCAAACCCTGTTTTGTTTATTTTTTTTCTATAATATTTAAACTCATCCTAAGTTTTCAAGAGAAAGCCATTAAGGAAAACTTACTGCATAAGGTGGAGGTGGGAAGCCATTTATTTTTTTTAACAAGGGCTCAGAATTGTGCAAACACTTCCTGATAGGATCTTCTGAGTAAATGATTTAATTAGCCATTATTTGTTTTTTGAGGTCATGAACATAGACGGTTGGACATTGTTGAGGGGCAGCATGCTTCTGTTATCTGCTGTGGTCGGGTCAGAGAGAGGGCAGTGGAGAGGGCAGCGCGTGGGCCCAGGTGGTCGGAAGCCTGTGGGTGACTTTCTGTGCAGGGACGTGTGTTCATTACCTTCCCTGTACCAAGAAGTGACCGAGCACCATCCCACCCCCATCCTAAGTTCTTCTGTGCTTAAGCTGGTCCTGCACTTTCTACGACCACAGCAGGAATGTTCTCCTCCTTCGGTTGCATCTGGATCAGCGCATGAACTGGAGCCGATGCTGTCTGAGACGTTTTCCCAGGTCTGAGATTCTATGATTCCTTGTTATCATCCGATAGTGCTGTAATAATGACTGAAATTAACAGCTGAGCGCTTGAGAAAACATTTCAGAAGTTCTTCAACTGATGGAAGCCCTCCTTTTACTGAGGACTTCTGAACGGCATTGAGAGGTGGCTGAGATGAGTAGCTCTCTCCAGCTCCTTGGGGGATCCTGTGTGTGTGAATGCCGAATGTTACATGCCAGGTTAGTTCTCGTTTCTTCCTCTTCAGGGGACTGTGTACTTGAGCCTAAGAACAATAGAACACAGCTTTCTCTTTTAGCTGTCTCAACGCATTCTAACCTCATTCCTAGCTTTGCCTAACTTTATAGTTTGTTTTGGCTGCAAAATTCTGCCCACTTTTTATCCGTTATAAAAATGTATTTTTCCTTCGGTGAGGGGAAAAAATGCAAGCTATCACATACTTATTTTGGATTATCTTTTTCCCCCCATTATTTTCCTAACCCCTTGAGCTTTGTTCATGCCTCTGCCAGTCCTCCAAAAAAGAAAAAAAAGTTGGCTGAGTTGGAGGCTAGCTGAAACATTTTTCATGTAGGGGTGGTTTGTACAATGTGGGAGGTTTCTGCTGAATTCTCTCTGAAGGCATCACGCAGTAGCAGCTTACTGGTGATAACAGAGATTACTGTTGATGTCTTCACTATTCCGGGAAAGCTCTAGGTTTAGAAGGAGTCTGTTATGAATTTGGGCTTCAGTACAGAAACCAGGAAAAACTTACTTTGTTATTTGAAAAAGACCTAAGTAAATATAAACCTCGTTATATCACTAGATTTTTATTCACTTTGCTTTGCAGAATTGGACTTTATTAAGCTGTTAGAAGGTGGAAAAAAGGATCTGTGACCTGCCAGTATTGTCACAGACGGACCTCTGTCATGTAGAGTCCCATTATTCTGAAAGAGCAGAAACTGACAGAGGGGGGCTCTGGGCAGATTTCCGGCAGCTTTGTTTCTCATGGCTGAACGAATCTGCTACCATATTTTTATAAGGTACTGGGGGTGGGGTTATCTCCTCCCCCTGCCCTGCCCAGTTATACAGGTGATGAATAAAATTTGGCAAATATATAAAAGAAAGTGATTACCTATAATCCCATTACCTAGAGATAGTTAACATTTTGGTTTCATTCTAGCCATTTCTCCCTTATACATGGTTTAGGAAATACATAGTAGAGACCTGGGGAATGCGATTGATGGTGTAGAGGCTCATACTCAGCCTAGGACAACAACATTGTTTAGAAGGACGTTTGTTATAAATTTAGGAAGCTCAGTGGATTGAGTGCAGGCTTGTGAAGCAACGGGTCGCCGGTTCGATTCCCAGTCATGGCACATGCCTGGGCTGTGGGCCAGGTCCCCTTTGGGGACACCTGAGAAGTAACCACACGCACATTGATGTTTCTTTCCCTCTCTCTCTCTCCCCCTTTCCTTCTCTCTAAAGGTAAATAAATAAATTTATATATATATAAAAAGAAATACATAGTTGAGAAGATCAGATTTACGTGCAATTTTCTGTGTGTGTTTTTTTTTAAGAATGTTCTTGTGTTATACAGTTTTTGAAAGTTATTGTAAGGGATAGCATAATTCTATTGCTTGGAGCTATCAGTTTTAACTAATTCTCTGTTAGTAGATATTTAATATTTTTTTCAAAACAAGTTTTTCCCCTCAATTCCATCATTATTTGCATATAATAAACTTATTTGGTTAAAATTTGAACATTTTCAAGTTTCTTTGTACAGCTTGTTAAATTTGTTAAATTTTATCCAAAATGCTTATGACCACTTTATATTTTATGCCTGCCATCTGAGTATGGAGTCTTTTGCCACATCTTTGCCAGCAGTAGGCACTTTCGCTGGCAAAGTTCAGGTCAGATAAGCTTCCCTACCCTCCCTTGATTTATAGGTGGAAAACTACAGTGAGATTATACCTGTCTCAGAAGGGCTGTGACTGCCTCGTCAGTGCATGAGCTCCTTGGCCTTTGTTTAGTCTGAACCCAGTTCTGGGACTTCATGACCATTCTTTATAAATATTAGCTAAGCTTCCTAAATACGTGAATGTTTGTGTTAAACCGGATCTGGAGGGCTTTTATTAAAACCAGGTTGTCATTGATAGTTAAGCAAGCATCTGGAAATTCCCTGTGGAGGAAAAAGAACACCCAACAAAGCTGTCCATGTTTATGGTGTTGTCCGCCCATCCTTTGTGTATGTAGCAATTACTGTGGCTGGACCAGTTTGTGCCTCCAGAAGAACCAGTCCAGAGCATTCTCACCTTCCCTTCATCAAAGCAAACAGCTGGGTCATCTCCTTCCCGTGGCCCTGTCATTTGACCATCGCCAGCGGATTTTCGACTAGTTTACAGGTTACAGACTTCTTTAGGCATCTTTAGCTCCATGTTTATTGGCTGTATTTCTGTTTTGTAGGTGAAACATTTTCTTAAGTTAAAGTTTTCTTTTTCTGGGATTTATTTGTGTGCTCTGGAATGCTGCTGTTACTGTCGCTGACCTTATTATAAACTCATGGAACCTAACAGGAGGGACCTGACTTTGGTAGTGAAGAGAAAGCTGATGCAGAGTCTTAAACAGGCAGTTGTCATTACAGGTAACAGAGCTGCTTATGATTCATAGAGAGAAATTGTTCTCTCTGGTGTTGCCACGGTAAGTCTTTTCTTTAACCAGCTGCCACTTATCCTGAGGTCAGCCCGGCACCCGAAAGGGAGGGGAGAGTCCAAGGGCTGAGTCACGAAGGTGTCACCTGGGTGGCGCATCAAAGCTCCCACACGCTTTTCTTTTTGCTAGGAAACTCCTTTCTCAGAGCCATTCTGTTTCACCAGGTATGCAGTTTGAAGAAATTTAGCCGTCTCTTTTCCTGGCCTCTAAGAAAGTGATCATGACCATTCAAAAGCCAAGAAGTAAATCTGGGGATGGATTAGTGTGGTGGACATGAACTAAAATCTAGAGTGGTTTAAACTCTGCAGTTGGATTTCACTAAAGCAGTTGATATAGCAGTTATAAGAGCCATATATATATATAT
>CM052550.1:55812883-55838253 GCA_028533065.1 Trachops cirrhosus
TGATTTATTATCTACCGGGTGCCAGGCACTGACTGTAGCTAAGCTTCTACTTACATTTTCTGCTTAATCCTCCCGAAAGTGTTGTAAGAAAGTATGATCTGCTTTTTTTTTTTTTGACTCACCAGGAACCTGAAGCTTAGAGAAGTTAAGTGAATTGCCTCAGAGCTCATAGAAATAATTGATATCGGCATTTTTATCAATCTTCACCAGTAATTTATAGTAGGAGGCACACCTAGAATTCTAATCTAGGTCTATTTGCCCTCGAAAGTGGGTGATTTTTCTCACTGCCATTATAGGCCGTTGTGGTACTGTGCCAGGTACTTTAGAGAATAGGAAGTTAAAATACATTCTAGACCTTTAAAGGCTTAAAAAAAAGAGTAGGGGGAGCCCATCAAGAGCATATTAGAAGAGAGGACCTTTCATTCTTCTGGGAAGCAGTCGGGTGAAGCTGATCATCTGTGTTCAGACTCGGAGCCACAGTGGAAGTGGGTGGACATTACCTGACTCAGCACCGTGGTGTCTTGTCGTCCCCGGCTCCTTTGTGATCGGAATGTCCCTCTGCCTGGACATAGTTCTTCCCTCAGACTTGTGCAGTGCAGACCTGTGTTGCATGGTAACAGACAAAATGATCAGCTTTTATATTAGGCTCCTCCATTTACTGTGTCTGCCTTCAATACAGAACTGTAGCCCCGGGTCAAGGATGACTTTGAGTTGTGACTACATTGCTTCATTTTAATGAATGCCCTACTTGACCTCTCTAAGTCAACGTGCCATGAAAAGAGATTTGAGTGTTTGCCAGGTAGAAGTAGGTCCCTTCAAGGGGAGAGGCATCTGCTTTAAGCAGTTATGGGGGGAAAAAAAACAAACCCACTAACTGTTAAGTATCCCTTCAAAGTAAGTATCCTCTTTATCCTTTTAATAACTTGTGCTTATTATGGAAATTCTAAATATGTAGAAATTAACTCATTATGGGAATTTTAGAACTCGAAGTAGAAAAATAGAAGTCACCCCGAATCTCACCTTCCAGGAATACTCACTGAACGTTCAGGCTGTCCGTACATGAATGGGACAGCTAATGTATGGCTTCATCCGAATGGACATTGGCTGCCATCTGAGAGCCAGAAGTTTGCCATGTGAGTTCAGTTAACCGCCTGCTAAAACAAGCAAAAATTAAGATCCTTTGGAGGAATAGAATAGTCCAGAGTCACCACAATATCCAGGGTACAGTGTATAGTTATTCAGATCATGGAGAAACAGGAAAACGTGACCCATTCTGAAGATAACACAATGGAGATCGATCCCGGGATGACCAAATTTTGGATTGAACAGATAAGGATTTACTATATCCTAGTATTTACTATACTCAGCTAGTATTTGCTGTACTCAGGAAGAACTGTTTGTAACGAAAAGCTACGCAGTTGTGGCACAGAAATAAAAATGTGAAACGAAAAATTATCTGAAATAAAATTTTTACAGGATATGCTTAACAGAACTGAGCTGACAGGAGAAAAAGAAATCACCGACCTTTTAGATCAGTAAGAATGATCTAATCGGAAGAGAGAGAAGAGATCGGACAACAGTGAGCAGAAACCCCAGAGGCCTGGGGGCAGTTTTACAAAAGGTGTGCAGTGTGTATGTAATTGAAGTTCTAGAGAGAGAGAGGAGACGGTGAATAGGACAGAAGAAAATCTTTGAAGGAATTGGGATAAACATTTCCTAAATTTAGTGAAAGAAGTCATTACTGTTTGGCGTTGTTTATAACGAGAAGAGTGAAAAGGATGAGTGTGGGGCCTAGGAAGAACTGAGGCTTGAATGGCCTACTTTCTCCCAAATGTCTGGTCTTAACAAGCCTGACTGATTTCCACCCCTGTCGTGTTTCTTTCTGGGCCTTGCAGATCGCACTGTTATGAGATCGGGAGATTAAGTTGCAGCCAAGACTAAATTGCACAAAATGGTAGAATATGGTGGCTTTTTGAAACGTGCCAGGGCTGGTTTCATTTGGAGGTCTGCAGCGAACACTGGCCCTTTTTGTGTGTGCTGCTTTTCCCTTTGCCTTTCTTCTTTGCTTTCCTTCCCTGCTACCCTCTTCTTGTTTCTGAGAAAGGGCAAAAAGGAGACTGATGCATTTGAGCTGGACTGGCTACATCAAAGGCAGTGAGTTCTATTGACACCCGAATCAGCTTTGGCAGAGAGCAGCCTCTGGGGAGGCTTTTGTTGGGTCTCTGCTGTTCTCTCCCAGCTGATGTTGGTGGCACTGCTGGGAGTCACTTGGCAATGAGTCATTGTTAATGTGCCTCGGATAAAACATGGCAGCCAGAGTCCTTGCTTTCTGACCTCAACTCTTTTACAAATGCATGCTTGCACACTCACACACAACTAGTGTGCACTGATGAGGCATGTTAAATGCTGTGTATTAGGCTTCATCAGACTAGTGACCATCAATATTTAGACTTCTCCCTTGCCTGTCCCTCCTGTCCCTGTGCCCATCCATGTGGGTGCCCCAGGGTGTGTCCTACACAGGAGTCAGGGGTCTGGTTACGGAGTCTGGGAAGTAGCACAGTCGAGAGTTAACAAAGAGAGAGCTTTGGAGTCCAGGTGCCTGCAGAATCTGTCACTCTTGAGCAGGGAGTCCTTACACAAGTTCTTTGAATCCGATGTCATTTTTTTTTTTTTTTGTAGAATGGGGATAATAACTACTTCCCAGGAGGTTTTGCAGCTTAAAAAAAATCTGTGTAGTAATAAGCCTTCTACATAATTATTTATTCCTTTGATTTCCTTCTGGTTTCATCATAACCAATTATTTTAGATCATTTCTAATTTTGCACATGTTGTGTGCCATTCTGTTTCAAGGAACGGATTTTGTAGAGGGAGTTGGAAACTGGCAGTTTTCGTATTCATGTACCTTTACAGAGTGAAGAGTGAAGCTCAGAGGTCCCAAGATTGTACATCTAGTAAGTGGTGAGGCCGTTGTTCGCCCGTATCTGAATGTTAATGAACCAGTGTCTCCTTGGAGACTTCATAACTGAGTCTTTAGATTCCCCAGCCCTGGGGTGTTCTTTTTTCTCTTTTCTGCATGCTTTATTTGCTCCTCGCTCAGACCTGGGATAGTGATCAGGGTCTATAAGGAAGGCTGTGGTGTATGTGTCTGTAGCCTCCATCTTGCTTTGTAATTGCTTTGTTTTATGATTTTTCTCTTCAGCTTTGTAGCAACCTTCAAGATTGCTAATTTCCTGTATGAAAAGTCAATGTCCTTTTCAGTGTATGCCATGCAGTGATAGGCTGGCTTACTCCTTATTACAGTTGGTGAAATTTAATACAGTATTGATAAAAAACAGTATCATTGCCTTTCACTGCAATTTTGAACATGAAAGACTCTGTGTTCACTCTCTTTAACCTTGGGTACTGGTTTTGCAGCTTGATTATTCCAGAGTTTTGTACACATTAGAGGGAAACCATTCTCAGAAGTTCCTGTTTCTTATGTAACAGCAACTCAATTTCGGGGGCTGCAGATTGCAGCTGGCGGATATTAGCCTGTGTTTGTGTGGAAGGGAGTCCATCCCCAGCTGATTCTCAGACCTGTAAACATTTCCATGTGAATGTGGGTAAGAACGTGTCAGTGTGTTGAGTTGCTTTACTTGTTGGGTAACTGTGCAGCTGACTTTTCTGTAGGCCATTATCCACTACTTTGGAAAAACAGAACAGGGCACATCTGTAAGTTAGTTTGCAATGGGAAGTTTGGGGAGAGATGAAGCAGGTGAATAGTCTGCCGAGAGGCCTTGAACAAGCTTACGTCTCTGTCTTCCTCTTCTTCCTTCAGTCTTTTAATCAGTGAAATACTACATCCTCCACCAAGACTTTTCCATTTAAATGAATGAGAACTTCTCTTCCTTCTTGTCCTGCTGTGTTCAATCCCCAACTCACGAAGTCGCCCTGCCTCATTTGTTTCTATATCTAAGGTAGCCAGTATTCTGTGTGTGCCATTATGGCGTGTTCGAGATAGGGGGAACTTTCACAGCGACATACAGTCCAACTCCTTCCATTCACAATATGAGAGGTCAGGAGCTTCGCTGCAAACTAGAGGCAGTAATGTAGTAGTTAGAGGTTAAGAGCTTGGGTTTTTGAGTCAGATCTGGGTTCACATTTTGGCTCCCACTATTTACAAGTTGTGTGACTTTATAAACGTAACTTTAATCATGAGCCTCTTCTTTTGTAAATGGATTAATGTGAGGATTAGCAGGTGCCTGGAACAGAGTAAGTGCCAGTGAAGATGGTGTTGGTAGTTAAGTCTTTGTAGTTGACAAGCCGTAAGATGTCAGAACTGTTAGAATTAGAGTGTTCACTTTTTGGATAAACCAATGAGAAGAACACCTATTGAGTGAGACAAGAGGCTACAACTTATTTGTCAGTTAGTTACATGTATATTGTGTGGTTCTTGAGGGATGAGTTTGGAAAGCCAGTGGGTACATATGTTTACCACCTGGCATGTGTCTAGTGTGTGCTTGAGAAAGAGAGAGCGGTGGGTGGGACATATTTTTTAAAATGCCCTTGAGTTTCAGAAATGGATTTTACATGCCAGGAGGCAGCTTGTGACAAGAGGGTGCAATCAGTTGGTATAATTGGAGCTTGTCGCTAATCCTGGTACTCTGTTCTGTGAACATTTACAGTGTCCCTATTTCTGTACGAGCAGATGAGATAGAAAATGACCAGGTCTCCCCATAGAAACGTCACGTGCCAGGCTGGGGAGGGCGGAACCCAGGGCGAGGAGGGCGTGGGATGGAGCCAGCAGGCAGGCTGCAGCCTTCATCTTTGCTTGGCGTTTTCCTGTAGTAGGTGCTGGAGCAGCTGCGTTCTGCTTAAAGCTCCCAGAGATGACTTCAGAATGTGATCTTTAGTTGGCTTGTACCAGCATTTGGGAAGGGGAACAAAGGAAAAGAAAGAGGAATCAGAAATATGTTTTTTAAAACTATGAGCAAAGTTGACCTATCAACTTTTATCTCATGGGGTGGGGGCTGAGACTGGGTTGGCCTGTGGTTTTTACCATTCTGCTTCCTGCCGATGGAGAGCCAGCCACAAAGACAACTGTTTGGAGCCCAAGTTTGATCGTTGAAAAGACTTTTTTCCTCTTGGGCAGAGAATTGGTATTACTGAGGTTTTAACTTTAAAGTTCCAAAGCGGTGCTTTGTTCAAGTGGAGTCTTACTTCCTAAGGATTCTGCTGTGGCTGGGCAAGTGAGGAGTAAGGACTCTGTTTCCTGGTTTCCCATCTTGTGTGGCTGTTTTTTTTTTTTTTTTTTTTTTGCCTTGTCGGTGTCCTGAGTGAGTTCTGCCTGTTTGCTGGGCTGCTGTCAGTGACCCACAAAGCCTTAGCACATCTCTGCGGTGTGTCCCCGTACCCCAGCAGTGCTGCGCGGAGTTGACCTACAGCGGTTCTCAGAGGCCAGTGCTTGGTTAACTCAGTTTCCGACCGGGGAGAGAGGCCCTAGAGCTAGCAAGGGGTTGGACTTCAGTTCCCTTCTTCCACATTGCCGACCTACAGTGGCCACAGCAGTCTATCCTTTCGTCAGTTGGCACTGGATGGTCAAGGTGTGACACAGATTTTTGGAGCAACCTTGGTTCTTCCGTCTTCCAGGTCAGTCTGGATTTTGGCCATCTTCTAACCATGAATGACTGTCCTACACTGAGCCAACTGTGTGCTGTGTGTGTAGGGGGTTGTGGGTGGTGCAGGGTGGGACCTATTTAATTTATGTGTAGAGTCAGCCAAGATCTCAGCTCTCTGGAGAGTTTATTTGGACTATTTATAGTTTGTTGTTCTGTCCATAGTCTCTGTCTGGAGCACACACTGAAGTACTTGTTCAGTTGGATGAGTCCCCTTTATTGCCTTTCATACATCCCTTGTTTGCACGCTTTCCACCTCTTCCCCTCCCCTTCCACTTTGATTTGCTTTCTGGATGGCCTGGGCTCTCTTGAAGACACAGGCTCCTGCTTCTCACTGCTGCCCTCACTCCCAGGGAGCAAAACCTGCAAGGGGACAACTTTCCTTTTAGGACAGTGTGTTTGAAGATCTTTATTTTTTTTTTCCTAAATTAAAATATATGTATTGTAAAGATTCTCAGGAAAAGTATTCAGTTGAACTGCGCTTTATGACTCTTGGGTCTTTCGACCATACCATGGATTTTATGAGAGCACCTTTTCTGAATTTCGAAGTGATATACTTAGAGGAAAGGGTACTGTGTGGTAGAGGTCTGTTTCTCCCTTAACCACGTTGCATATTCAGCATCTCACTCGCACAGTCGTGGCACCCGCTTCTGCTTTCACTGAAAACAGCAGTCACCGTGCCGGTCTGTGTTGTGCCGTTTATCTCCTCACACACAGCAAGAGGTGCTCAGATGTTTTAAAGCAACGGGTTTGTCTTTCTCCTGACAACTTTATTTTTTTTAACTTAGTTCAGCTGGGGAAATTAATTTTCCATCTCCACATTGTTTGGTAAGTCATTAACATATGTGGCCCCCTAAGAGTTTCTTATTCAGAGGAATTCCGACAGTTTGAAATTCAGGGAGTAATCTCTAAAGTTTCTGATGCATCAGTTATTTCTAATTCCACAGCAGCGAAACGTAGATGGCAGTAACTTTTTAATAATTTGATGAAAAACTGCCCTTTTAATTATTCTTTTAAAACCATTTTCAATGAATTGATCAAGGCAGGAGAAACTGCTGAACATGATTTTTTAAAACCTAGTAGTCTATTTTAAACTCAGGTGAGATCTAATCTTACCCATTGCCTTAGTATTGTCACCACACATTGTGTGTGTTTTGCAAAGCAGTATGTCTGAATTGAAAGTGAATTATCTTTATTAAAGCCAAGCAGAACAAGTCACAGCTCCTGTCAATCACCATTTTCAAAACACAAACCAAAGTCCTCTTCTTTCTCTACTGTGTGTGCGCTTCTGAGTGCAGGTTCGGGTTCCTGCAGCAGCAGCTGCTGAGAGGTGGAGAAACAGACTGTTTCATTGAAGACAATGTCTCAAAATTCCTGTGACAGAATAACTATTTTAACAATTGAAAACATTGAAACATTTCTCTTATTTGTTTCTAACACCTTCTGCCTGCCACTTTAGGAGGATAATCTGATAGTGCTTTTGTCCCTTAATGTATCCAGAAGGCAGGCTATGTGTCACTGCAGTAATTCCTAACAGAGTAGCCACTCCAGGCCCTGGGCTTTGTCCAGGTGAGGTCATCCAGCTCAGGAACGTCCACATTTCTGCCTGTATTTAGTCTTTCCGAATGATTTATAATCACTTGGGTTAATCCATTGGGCTGCTTGCTTTTTGGAGGATGAAGGACCTATAAAGGCTTGAATTTGGCAGTCTCTTTACCGGATATCTATTTTAACCCCCTCTGAAGTTAATTTACATAAAGCCCAGCTGTGTGTGACTTTTTCTAAACTTAAAGTCTCTTATTCTTATAACCATAGGGATAAGAGTGTCAGCTGAAGAGTGTCACTCACTGAAGTTAAGGCCTTGCTCTCCTGTGTCACACCTCCTGGCAGCCTGCAGTTCTGTTTCCTTTGGATAACAGGATACAGCTGGGGGCAAAATTCTCACCTGTGGGCGAGCCGCCATTTGGAGTTTTCTTCTCCACATAGGTCTTTGCAAAGCAGCATAAACCATTTTCGCAGGAAACCACAAGCCTGTGTTGAACACCAGAGGAGAATCGAAATAACAGGTGCCCGTGTTCCTCTTCCCGGAGGCAGCAGCCACCGAGGGTGAGCCTGAGCACAGTGCTGAGCAGCTCTCGGCCTGTCCCTCTGCTCTGAGCCTGTCCAGTCAGGTGCCGCTGCGGCCCCCACGCTGGTTCCGGGTCCACCTCTCTGACCCACTCAGCACATTGAGCAGGCTGGGTTCCTAACACTTGGCAGGATCCATACCGCCTCTAATAAGCCACTAGATAGATTAAACTTCTGGCACTAGACTGACCTCAGACATTTTGATTTTTATAGCTGTGGATCCTTTGCCATTAGATGGTACAGAAAAGTGCTGATTATTTCCTGTTTCTGCCGTTCATATCAGTCAGGTATTTCTTCAGTATTTATTGGGCGCTCGGCTTGTGCCAGGTGCTGCAGCAGGAACAGCAGAGGTGTGGAGTGCTGGAGACCTCTGCAGCGTGGTGGACTAAAATAAACAAGGAGAAGAGGCAGGAACAGAAATAAAAAGAGAAAAAAATGTAGTACATTATGTGACTTACTGCAGGTTGTGTGGGTTAGACGATCAGCAATAATCCTAATGCCAAAATCAGCAAGGGTGGACGGCATTGTCACGAACCGAGGGGTGAGGACAGGACTGAGCACGGGGCTTGCAGCCCGTGCACAGAAGCTGGATGGAAGGTGCGGGAGGGGAGCGGAGTGCTAATACGGCTGCACGGATGATGCCCTGAGCACTGGGCACAGACAGCAAAAGGGGGCGTGGGGAGCCTGGATGGCTTCTGAGAGTTTGCCAGAGTTGTAGGGCACATTTAGTAGAGCACCGCGTCTGGGTGGGGTGGGGTCTGCATTTCCCTCATCAGAGCCCTTTCTCTAGAATTAGGGGGCAGCACAGCAGCCAGGATGGTGCAGGAGACGTGGCAGTTGAATGTGATAGAAGGTTAGTGCTCCTACCAGGCAACAAGAACAGGAACTTACTGAGTGTTTTCTTATTGCCTACCACTGTGTTAAATGGTTTACACACCACTTCTCCTTTTTCCACCTGTTTTACAGATGGGAATAAAGCTTGGCACTGAAGTAACTTGTCCCAGTGATGCAGTCAGTGACCACTGAAATCCAAGTCTATGTCCTCGGAATTATATCGCCATTTTCATTTTTATCTTTACATTTTCCTTCTAAGGCTTGTTAGGAATTCTTAGACACTAGAAGGTTGTGTGGATTACAAGCTGCATGGGGACTCTGCGGTCATCTGCTCCTCTGGTATCTTCATTACTCATCAGAGTGGCCTGCAGAGAGTTGGTGTAAAATAAATATAGTACTGAACTTTTTGCAGCAGGAGAGGTGTCGAGCTTAATCTCTAAGATGCACATGTGTGTCTGCGGGTGCAGGGTCTGGGCTTAAGAGCCCCAGGGTGCAAGGCTCCACCTTTCAGCTTCGGAGGTTGGAAGCTCTAGAAAAAGTGAGCCCAGTTAATGTGTCCCCAAGACTGCAACCACATTTTATTTTTAAGCCTTTCTCTCCCTGTCTTGACTCGTGGCAGATCTTAGTGCCATCTCCTAGAACTTCCTAAGGAAAACAGGTTGGTACCCCCCAGAGAGCCTCTCTCAAAGATTGTTTACTACTGCGGTGGCTGAGGGGGAGCCACAGAAGATAAATAGCACTTAGGAAGGTTGAGTCAGAGGTACTGTTGGAGCATGGGGAGATTTTCTCAAGCTGATAAGGCCCTGGCACTGGAGTCTGCAAGCAGAGGCAGGCCAACTGGCAGTGAGTCTGGCTTGGGGAAGAAGGGTGCTGGGGGCACGTCTGAGACCCCTTCTCATTCTCAAGTTCTGTGGCTGATGGGATTTGGCCGGTGTTTGGGATGCGGACCCCAGGGCCCGTGGAAGTTGATTGGGAAGCCAGCCTCCCCTCGCAGTACCTCGGGGGGCTGCAGTGGGTTCCCCGCTGGCCTTACTGTTTGTAACACACAGCAGATCCATTGCTCTCTGTGGGTTTGAGTTCATGCTGCACGATTACAGACTTCTTCCAGTGCAACCTGTCGTAAATCTTTGAACCTGCACTTGTGAATGGATGAAAATTTGAGCTGAGCTTAAAAAAAAGGAAAAAGAAAAAAAAAAAACAAAGCAGAGATTTGTTGAGCAATGCCATAGCCGTTGTTTGGCTGTGATTTCTTTAGGGTAGATCTGTACACAGCGCTTTGTATATTTTCTTCTGTCTTCCTTCTTTGCCTTCTAAGGCCACACAGCTTTGAGGTATGTGAATTCGCAGGGGTGCCTCTCCTGACTCCTCTCTCGTCGTCTCCTGCTTGCACTTCTCAATCTTAACAGTTGGCGGAGGGGGCACTAGAGGGTGGAGGGACCGAGCAAAAAGGAAAAATGACTCATGGACATGGACAACAGGGTGGTGCTTGCAGGGGGAAGGGGGCATAAGAGGTTAAGTGGTAACGGAAAAAAATACAATTAAAAAAACATAAAACAAATAACTCACGGTGCTGTGTTGACTCCTGGCATGCTGTTCCTTCTGCGTTGTGCTTCTCTTCTTGTGTCCACTTTGCGGAACTTGCCTCGGGGGTGGCCTCTTCCAGTAAGCTCTCTCTGGGCCTCCACCTTCCAGAGAGTTTATTGCTCCTTCCCGATTCCTGTAAAAGTTTTATTGTTATACTTATCATACTATAATATAACTATCCGTTTACATGTGTGCTCCTTATTAAGTTGGTAGGTGCCAGGTAGTATTTATCCCTAAAGCTCAGCAACTAGCTGCGTACGTATAGTATTCTTGGGGCTCAGAGTCACGAGGTTACCTAGTTCGAGGCAGATATTATGCACGTATATAAAGAGAAGCAGGCCCTGGGCACAGAAAAGGTTGTGGTGTACTCTCCTGTTTCAGAGTCAGCTCTGCGATGAGTGTAAGAACGCCAGGTTTCTGATTTTTAAATTACATTAAATTTCTCTTGTAATTATCATGAGAAGAGTTCTGATTTTTTTATTCCACGATAATTATTTTGATTATTTGCATGTGTATGTTTGCCCTAAATTTAGGATTGTTCTGCCTATTGAGTAATCCATCACTGATAAAGAATAAAGTAAAGAGTGAATGTGGTGGTTAGTGTTTTTTGTTTTTTATTTTTTTTTATTTGCTGTGTTGTTTCATCTTATGTTACATGTTGTCCCGTATGGACTCTTCATTCTCGTCCCATCCTGCCCACCTGCTGGAGGCCCCCTCCCTGTCTCACCGCACTTGTGACCAGTGCTTCGCTTCTTTCTTGGTGATTAGTGAGTACCGTGTCATGTGATCCTGGAACAGAGCAAGGCTAACTATACCGTCAGAGAAACGAGACATGTAACGGTTCTCAGCACCCTTGTTCCCTAAAGTGTGGGCCAGGGTTCCAAAGAGGAAACATCGCCAGGTCTGCTCTCCTGACGTCGAGGGGGTGGGGTGGGCAAAGAATCGCCGTTACTTAATGGGGTCTCCAGATTGATGCTCAGGTGCACCAAGGTTTGAGAACCATGCTAAAGCTCAGTTATTAATTAATGCAGTGTTTTGACAGTTGTTCTCTACCTTTTATTTCATAGCCATAAACTTAATCCTGCAATCCAGCTAGACTTGGAGAAGGTAAGGAAAATATAGAACCCAATGAGCTGTGGCGAGAGTGTGAAGATTATAGAGCATTCCAAGCAGATGGGGGTAAAGGGGTACTCTCCTGAGCTACCAAAGGAAAGGTCTGGTGGTTAAAATAAAACACAAGTCAGGTTTATTGAGGCGGTCCACAGTCAGCAGCGGTGATTTTCTTGCTGGTCTTGTCATTCCTGGACCCAGAGCACTCTGTGGCTGTCACAATACCCATGCCATCCTTCACCTGGCCACTCAGTCTTGGCAGCGCAGGTGAAAAACTGGGAACCGTTGTATTGGGTCCAGTGTCTGCCATGGACAGATGCCAGGACCTGTACACTTCAGGGTGAAAATCTCATCATCAGAATGTCTTCCCTTAGATGGACTTGCCGCCCATGCCACTGTGCTGTGTGAAGTCCCCACCCTGGCACACGAATCCCGGAGCAATTCTGTGTGCGGGAACGTTATAACCAAATCCTTTCTCCCCTGTGCTCAGAGCCCGAAAGCTTTCTGTTGTCTTTGGAAGTTTATCTGCAAACGGCTGGAAGGAGATGCGCCCCAAGGACCTGCCCTTGGCAGCGATGTCGAACACAGTGGGGTGACTGTGGCCGGGCCTGGGAGGCTCTGGCGTGGCTGCGTCTGCAAGGCCTCATGAATGCAGAAGGTGTCAGACGTTCCTGAGGCTCCTACACGATTTCCTCAGTCCTTCACTTAGGAAATACTTGGTACATGTAGCCTCTTACACTCTCTGCAGAACCTGACCTCTGCACCAGGAAGGCCTGTTTGCCCTTGGACCCTGCTTCTCCTTCCGTGGTTCGGAATTCCCTGCTCCCACCCCCAACCACTACCTAACATGTGCACAGCCACCAGCCCAGGCTTCTCAGGAATGAAGGAGCCTTTGGATCTGTGATCTCCCTGGAGGAACTGCCGAACACTGACTGTTGTACAAGAATTCAGAGTATGCATTGTCATTTTCACGTCATTCCTCACCCCAAGTGTCTGTGGGTTTCGGATGCTGTACTGCAGTGCAGTCTTAGCAGGGTCCCTGGTCGTGGGAATCTGTTTGGAGCACAGTCTGCCATGCAGGTATCCTGTAGGTAAAAATTTTCTGCTTATGTTTGGCTGGATCCCAAACAGCTGCACTCCTCATATTGAGACTGGGGGTGTGGGAGGGGGCGGTTTGCACATCTTTTTTTTTTGTCCATTTGGAAATTTCCCTGTTGTGTATGACAAAAACCATGTGCACTGAAGTGATCGGTTTGTCAGACCTGGACAGCTGATTCTTAGGAAATGGGTGGAGATTGCCAAGCTAACAGGTCAAGAGAGTTTGCAGTTTGCAGTTTGCAGTATAATTACCTGGTACAGTGTTGGGAGCCTGTGATTCCCGCGCACCCCCCCCCCCCCCAAACCATGGACTTTTCATTACTTGTGGAGTTCTTGTTAAAGTCTTCTCTAGTATAATATGTGGGTATAGCCAAAGAATAGTGAGTTTGGGACAGGCATTTTTGTTTTAATTGCCTTTATTTTATTAGCTTTGGGGACCATTAATTGTATATTCAGTTTGCACATGTAGGGAAAAATGTCTTTTTACTCATTTTTAGTTTAGTCGTGATACATTGAATGGCTGAGGACTTAAAACAGATGTGCTGTGCATAATCTTTTCTTCCTGATTACAGAAGTCCTATCTGTTCATTGTTTGAATAGTTGTGATTAAGAAACCGATAATTTGGGGATGGAAAATTCCTTGTAATTCCCAGAAATATGTATACTTAACATTTTGGTATTTGTTCCTTCAGATTCTTGTCTATGATTATTTTGTTACATATTTGAATTGTATTTTACCCACCAATGTATTTTAGGACAGCAATACGTCTCTGGTGTGCCTGAAGCCTTTCATCTAACCATGTATGGTTTTCAGTGTATTTTCCCTGGTAGTCCCCACTGAGACCCAGAAGCTCTGCAAGGGAGAAGAATCTGTGGCTTCTACTCCGTGCCTGGCAGTGTGCTCAAGCATTTCACTTGGATTATCTCTTAGTTTTTCGCCAGCTTCACAGCATGGGCAGGAGTTACTATCTCCTTATACACATGAAGAGGAAGAGGCAGGCAAGTTAAGTGACTTGCCCAAAGTTAATCAGTGAGGAACTTGGGATGCCTGCCCATTTAATTAGGCTTCTTGTCTAGAGAATATGGTGTAGCACCTTATGCCTGCCCTGTATTGAGAAGTGTTTTTTAATGGAAAATAAATTTTTTGAGATGTATACACCCATTGAATGAAGATACACTGCTTCTTTGACTTAAGAAGTAGCTTATTATTTTTTTTTTAAGATTTTACTTACTTGTTTTCAGAGAGAAGGGAAGGGAGGGACAGAAACATGGATATGAGAGAGAAACATTGCTCAGTTGCCTTTTGTACACCCCCTGCCTGAGACTGAACCTTTAACCCAGGCATGTTCCCTGACTGGGAATAGAACCAGCAACCTTTTGCTTTGTGGGATGATGCCCGATCAACTAAACCACATCGTTCAGGGCTAGGTAGCTTGTTAGTTTTTGACCAGAAGTTGATATTCCATGACCCAGTGGCTGAATCTAGCCTGATGTCCTTTTTGTAAGTTTTATTAGAACACGGCCACACCCATTCATTTACATATTGCAAAAGACTCTCTGACCTGCAAAGCCTGAAATAATTACCTTCTGACTCTTTATAAAAAATGTTTCTTGACCCCTGCTGTGGACACCAATTTTTATTTAGGTGTGTAATTTTTTTTTTTCAGGTGCTTCTGTGGCTGGAAGTGCTTTCTTCTCCTAAACCAGTCAAACTTCCATGTCACTTCATCTCTAAGTTTTTGTGTGATCCTGTGCTGTGAATGCATTTCTACATAGTCCTTTGCAGATGGCGTGAATTACAAAAAAAAAAAAAAGTTTTAAAACTTTGCTACTGTTAACCTTTGTAAAGCACTGCATACCCAATGCTGGCCAATCGTGGCCCATTGCACTCTGTGAATATATAGGCCAATGATAGTTAATATTAAAGTGTAGGGAGAGATTATAGCCAGTCTTTGCTTCTCTAAGCAGGAGCACCCTGGGACTTTTTGCATGTGGGCGTCATGGGGGAATGTAGATTTATGTAGCTGTGATAGTTGCATTAAAGCTGGGTGAGTCTTGCCCTGGCCAGTGTGGCTCAGTTGGTTGGAGCATTATCCTGTAATGGGAAGGTTGAAGGTTTGATTCCTGGTCAGGACACATACCTGGGTTGAGGGTTTGATCCGGGTCCAGGCATGTACCATCCCCAGTCCAGGCGCATATGGAGGCAACCAATTGATGCTTCTCTCTTGTATCAGTGTTTCTCTCTCTTCCTTCCTCTCTGTCTAAAAACACTAATAATAAAAGAAAGTCCTTGGGTGAGAATACAAAGAAAAGAAAGAAATATGGAAACATTTTTAAAAAATTGGATGAGTCTTCTTTTGACATCAAGTGAATTTGTTTTTATACAACAGTAAACTATTAACTTTGTTTTCTTTGAGCAGTTTGAAAAATGTAAAATGTGGGAAGAATAAAAATACTTAATTACTGTGATTGTTACTGTTTCACATCCCTCAGATTTATGCCTCCTCAGAACCCTAGCTGGTTACTACTGAATGACACATTTATTCTTTTAAAATTTTTAAAAAAGATTTCATTTATGTATTTTTAGAGAGAAGGGGTGGGAGAAAGAGAGGGAAAGAAACATCCATGTGTGAGAGAAACATTGATCAGCTGCCCCTTTCACACTCCCAGCTGGGGACCTGGCCCGCAACCCAGGCATGTGCCCTGACTGGGAATTGAACCAGTGACCTTTTGGTTTGCAGGATGACCCCCAAACTACTGAGCCACACAAGTCAGGGTGACAGATTTATTCTTTCAACAGCCTGTATTGCCAGCACAACAATGACCTGTCCCTTTGACCAGTGTGGAAGGACAGGCACATTGTCATTCCTGTCTAATCCTGATATCAGAACAACTTGCCTGGGTTTAGAGAGTTTACTGTTCCAAACTGATCAGGTGGCATTGGCGTTTCCTTAGAGCCACTTGAGTTTCACCAGCTCTTTTGTACAAATGCAGTGGGAGCCACTCAGAGAAGTTGATGTTTGTGGTCCTCACACACACATAGTCATCTTAAATTTCCTGGCAAATGAAGGAACATCAGAGGGCCAGTAAGTCACAAGTATGTCTCCATAGATTTCTCCAATCCTTATGGGGATTACCAGGGTTTTAATTCATGTTTCAGTTTCCACTAATATTTCTTCTGCTTGTGATGACAAGAATACTTAAGTTAGTTCAGGCAGATTGGTTCATAAATTCATGGATTTTTTTCAATCCTTTGTCCCAGGCAAGTCTGAACAGGACCTGGAAAGCTGATTAAAAGGCCAGTGAGCACACTGAGCTTAATTTCAAATTAAATGGATTTTAATGCACTGAGAAAGTACTCAAGTGCTTCAATCTCTCTTTTTAATCCATGCTTGAATCTAATGGACTGGAAATACTTATTTTCCTACTACAAGACTTGGTTATTGCTACACTTCTCAAGCTTGACATTCATGGTGGATTTCTGCAGGTGATTTTAACACCTAAGGATGCAAAGTTACTGAATGAAGGCAGACAGGAAGGAAAGAGAGCGCTGAGCTAGGAAGTTTGTTACAGTGTATGGGTGCACCGGAGAATGACCTGGGGTGGGCGCAAAGGTGGTCTGTCAGTCAGTGTGGGTGGGGGAAGCCACCTGGCTGTCAGCATCCTCCTGCCTTTGTCCAGCGGCTCACGTTGAAGCCCACTCCTCATTGGAGGTCAGTGGGGTAGCAGCCTGGCTATGATTTTTTTCCCCTAAGTATGTTAACTACTTTTTAGGTGAGTCTTAATCTCAGACATAAACATCCTGACCAAACTGGAAGGCCTGTGAAGATTTTAAAATTGAGAGGATTTTATTCTTTGAATTATGTGCTGTCCCTAAGGCATTGCCCTTTATTTTAAACATTTGGTCATTGATAACCTATTTATTCTGTTTGGATTTCAATGAATTGTTAGGGCTGTTTTGTGATCTGGTAGAACACAAAGTGTGGGATTTTATCTATTTTTTTTTGCACGTATGAGTTAATGTACATTTCTGTACTGTTTATATTGCTGGTTAGTATGTGCTTTAATTTAGTTCAGTTACCTATTACAGACGGGTAAGACACTTCTTTAGATCAAATTATAATGAAATTACTTGGGTCTGCCTCTCCGATTCTCATGAAGATGGAAACAGCTCATTCTCAAGTTCAGGGTGTTTGGCAAAGGACCCACCCTTCTGCAGTCCACAGTTCTGTACCGTGGTATTTTAGCTTAGATGAATCACAAAGTTCAACTTTGAAGAACGTGCTATTCTTAATATTCAGGAATGTATGATACAATCTTGGAAGTTTACTTGAAAGTTCTTCATAAGATTTCTGTGAGAATTCGGTTAGTGAAAGTAATGATAGGGGATTTAGCTATTAATTTTAATTTTAAAGAGGGCAACAGCTTTAAGTTGGAAGCCAGCTGTAGCTGACGTCCCTTTCCTGAGAGTAAGGCAGAGAAGAAAAGATCTAGTGGTCCACTGCCACCATCTTTCCTTTCTTTTTCTTTCTTTTTTATTTATTGATTTGAGTGAGAGAGGAAGAGAGAGAGAAAGATCGACTTGTTCCACTCATCTGCATATTCATAGGTAGAGTCTTTTATGTACCTTGACCAGGAATTGAACCCACGACCTTGGCATATTGGGGCAATGCTCTAACCAACTGAACTATCTGGCCAGGGTTGTTTTTTTTTTTTTTAAATATCAGTTGCCACCCTCTTTTCTCTATGCTCCCTGGTGGGGCTGGGAGCAACATTGGGTGAATGTGAGGGATTATACAAAAGCATAACTGAACATACACTGTTTTTCCTATAGTGATGAACTGCTTTTAATATCCTGTTGGTTGTTGGAACGGCTTTGGTGACAGTGAAACCTTTTCTCTTTATTATTTTTTTTCAGTCGGAAAAATTTTCTCCCCACTTAAAAAGATTGAATCTTAACTACAAGCAGTTTTGCAATCTTTGACCTTCGTGCCTTCCCAAACTTCTAAGGAAAGCTGGCTGGGTATCCGGTGATCTCAGACTTCTGATTGTGCTCAGGCAGCCAGGCTTGGCATCTAGGACTCTAGGTGGTTTTTATATTTTTGGTGATAACTTTTAATTTTATTCTTACTTATTTCTTCTCCCTTTTCTTTTTCAGTGTCCTGGGTCATGAAACTTAATCCACAGCAAGCTCCATTATATGTGAGTAAATCATGAAATTTCCTTTCATTTTGTACTTACCTATCCTGTTTACTTGTTGAAATAAACCCCAATGTGCTGTCATGTTATCAGAGGAATTTTTAACCATGTACACATGAATTTATTGGCATAACAAACTTCAGAAATTGAACTTGAGTGAGTAAATATTAAGTGACTAATATGTGCATGGTTCTGAGCTGACTACAAATAATATAATACCTGCAAGACTGCGAGCTGAACAAGTCAGGGCGATAAGATGCACATGCAAAGCAATTGCGTTGCTCTGCAAAATGATTTTGTGGCTTCTTTTACTTACAATGTATTTCTGTAAAGGTAGTGTGGTCTTCCCACTGCCCGTGTGCGTTACCCTGTGTTGCAGCTAGGTGGTGCTCTGTCATTGACCCTAGGAGTGAAAGCTGGTGTACCATCTGAAGTCAGGCAAGTGACAGGGACTTACGCTGTTTTGATGAAGAAAAGTTACTGTTAAGTGACAGTCGTGGGTGAGGTGTTTAATTCTCTGCTCTAAGAGAAAAACATAATACACAAAAAACCAAAAAGAGCATGTTGAAGTTTTTCTTTCAGTTTATATTTTGAACCTGCTAAGGGTATCATCAGCAAGAAAAACTATTAGTAAATAAGGAAAAACACTGGATCCTGAGAAATATTTTTTAAAAACCCCACAATTCTCAAAGCACTTAATGATAGAGACTTGCATAAGGTCCTCTTTAAAAATAAGTAACCCAAGTTTAATTTTCCATTTTACATGTTTTAAAACTTTTAAATGTTTTACTCAAAATAAGTTCAGATTTACAGAAAAGTTGCAGGAATACAACTCACTTCTGTTCATTTCTTATTAACATTTAGTCACATTAGGTTATCATTCTCTGTATTACATATTTTTGAATCGCTTGAAAGTTGCAGACACCGTACCGTATTCCCCTAAATATTTCAGCATGTATTTCCTAAGAACTAGGACATTTCTCTTCTGTAACCACAGTACAGTGAATGAGAACAGGAATTCAAACATTGATGTAATACTCTTATGTAATGTAAGTCCATATCCAGACTTCTGTGATTATCCCAATAATGTCCTTTATAGCATCCTCCTCCTACCCCATCCCCAATCCAGGATTAATCCAGGATTCCACCTTGTATTTATGTCTGTTTAGTCTCTTAACCAGGAGTAGTTCCTCTGCTTCTCTGTCTTTTGTCACATTGACTGTTTTGGAATATTGTAGGGCATTTACTTTGTAGGAGTTTCAGTTTGTATGATGCTTTCTCCTAATTTTGGCAGGAATGCTTTGTAAACGATGCCCTTATTGGTGTATTGTATGGATCCCTTGGTTATTGTGGTGTTGCTTTTGCATAGTTGAGTTTATCTGTTCCAGTGGACATGTCCAGTGGACATGTGAAGGAGATGCTGTGATTGTTCACTTCTCCCCTTTAATGCTTAAACTTCAGGTTTTAAGTAATGTTGTTTCTGGTTTGGAAGTACCTTTGGCATAGTGGATCTGCGTAACATGGGGCATCCTTGTTCTAAGGTGTGCCCTTGAATAGAAGTGAAAGGGCCGATGTGAGCAGAGAGCACATTGTGAGTGATTCATTGCCTGAGGTTTGAACAGAATGTTGTCTCTGCCCTCGTGGGTACATACAGGGTTTCTGAACAAATGTAATTCTTAACTAAGCAGGTGCAGCCATACTTAATACGGAACATAGTAGTCACTCAGTGAACATCTGTTGAGTGAATGAATTAAATACAGTTTAGACAAGGCTATGTAAAATATTAGTAAGCTGACCTTCTTATGAACAGAACAACTGCTTTTCTTAAAGTTGCTCGTTTGTTTCCCAGGTTTCTTTATTAATTACTGTGTGCGGGCCCAGCATAGTTAGTGGTGCCACCTTTGTGATTGAAGGTGTTGCTGACAAGGAGATAAATGTGCTAATGATGTCTTTATTGTGCATGGGTAGCTTCCCCTTTACAGTTGTAAGGAAATCTGTACAGCATGTCTGATAGAGTTCTGTTGTACAGATAACCAATCTCTTACCTCGTCATTAGCAAATTGAAAAGTCATACTAGAAATAGTGCCTGTTATCTCTTGAGTCCTGAATTACTGCCTCTAGTCCTAACGGGACTTATGGTCTGAGCCACTTGTTTACGTGACAGCTAATATGTTTTTATGAACACAGTACATGTGCCCTTTGGCTCCATACCCTTCTCACTGTCAAGATAAAAGCACAGTCTTTTCCCAGAAGGGGCAGGGGATGAGGACTGCTGTCAGATGATAAAAGAAAAATCCAGGCACATGAAACAAATGTTGGCATTTATTTATAAAGCAAACAAAATAGGCCCTACACCACCCACACACTAAGCTCTACTGACCTAGCAACCTACCAACTGGACACTAGCAACAGTAAACAAATCCTCCTCCAGACGAACAGCTGAAAAGGAAGCAAGATTTTTAAACTTCCGAAGGAAGGGGCGGGGAAGGAAGAGGAAAGGGTCTTTGGATGCCTCTTATCTTAGGCTCCAGGCTTATTCTAGAAGAGATGGGTAGAGGCCCGGCCTGAAGCTCTATAAGGTACAATAGGTGTCAGGAATGAAGAGGCCTGGATTAATCCCATACTTCCCAGGCCGGGGGCAGCCCTGCCTTTCTCCTGCCATAGTTGCTCTGGAGGGAAAGCTGTGACGGTGTGCCCAACTGACTGTCCCCCTGTCTGGTCCATGCACGGGAACAGTTTGATGGGGCATGGGAATCACTGTGTTTTCTGGGTGCTTGGGCCCTTTCTTCTGGAAGAGTGAAGAAACCGAGCTACAGACCAGTTGAGGGATTTGCTTGAAGTTTCATGGGGGTTGTGATAGGTCTGGTCAGGTAGCAGAATCTGCAAATAGAGAGTTTAGCTGGTGCTACAGGCGGCAGGTCATTAGTTGGCTTGAGGACTCAATAAATGAGCTAAGTAACAAGAAGATATTAGTAAAGGGAAGATAGGAAGAAAAAAGGGATACTTGAAAAAGATAACAGTGATCTCCTTTTTCAGAATAGTGAACAGGTAATGTCTTTGTGGGCTGAAGACACATTGGAGAATAGCTTACAGATACTACTTGGAATCCCTGTTTAGTGGAAAAAGGAGTCAAAAATAAATTGTATATTGTTTTTTGTGTTTGTGTGCATATGAGTTTTTTCAGTTTTTTCTTTGCTTAATCCCTTCACCTTTTCACCCAGTCCCCCAACCCTTCTCCCCTCTGACAGCTGTCAGTCTGTTCTCTGTATCTGTGAGTCTGTTTCTATTTCATTTGTTAGTTTAAGTTGTTCATTAGCTTCCACATATAAGTGAAATCATATGGTGCTTGTCTTTCTCTGACTGGCTTATTTCACTCAGCATAACAGTCTCCAGGTCCATCCGTGCTTTTGCAAAAGGTGAGATTTTGTACCATGGCTTTTTTATCCACTCATCTACTGATGGGCTCTTGGGCTACTTCCAGATCTTGGCTATTGAAAATAACGCTGCAGTGAGCATAGGGGTGCATAGTTTTTCTGAATTCGTGTTTCTGATTTCTTCAGATACATTCCCAGGAGTGGAATTGCTGGGTCAAATGTTGGTTGTTTTAAGCCACTAAGTTTTGGGGCAGTTTGTTATGTTAAGCAGTTGATAACTAACGTGTGTGTAGGGAGAGGGACCACACACGCCTGTAGCTGTTTTTACTTCTGTCTCCACATGTTAGATCGCTCACTACACATACATTCATCACCCCATAAAACAAGACACATACAATGCCTGTCATGGCCCTGTAACAGAAAAGCATTTTTCTTGCACATCACAGTTGCTGCAGCTCTGTGATGCTTTTCTGTATTAGAATAATGTTCTTCTTTGGTTCCAGAGTGTTCGTGGGCACTGGCACTTTGTGGCTAATGATATTCCAGAGCGGGTGGCTGTGGCTCACACTGACTGAGAAAGTTTATATTGCTGATGATTCGCTAACTAAAATGACCATAAGAATATACTGAACAAGAGAAAACTTGGGGTGCATTTTTCAGAGTCTTCAGGTATAAATCTGTTTTCTGTGTCCCTGAGATTTGTAGTCCCCTGAACACATCTCTAGGTCTCCCTCTGGAAAGCCAAAAGTTGTTTTCCCTTGCATTTTATCATTCTTCCTACGGAATGTGTTTCCGTAGCTGGAGTCGAAATAACCTGGCTAGGCCTCTTGCTTGGCTGTTAGGGTACACATTGCTCTCACAAAGAGAGCGTTATCAGCCTGCCGATCTCTTAAATGAATTACCTGCCATTGCCTTAACAATACTTGTCTGATGGGTCAGCTCCAACATTTTGTAGACTGGTGGCTCTTTCCAGCCAGATCTGCAGACTGTGTTTAAATAAGGACACTTTATCACTAGTGCCAAAAGAAATAAGGAAATCAAGTGTTCCTCAATTTAGCTTTTGATGATTTTATAAACCAAGAGCTTCAGTTTCCTTTTGTTGGACTTTTTAATCAGTCCCCAGAAATTTGTTTGGAAGTCAATATGCTTTGCATTTGCAGGTAGCATCCCCTTATTTTTCCTTGGCATTTTCAGACCAGGGCCTGTCTACAGGATGCTTATACAGTAACTGGTGTTTCTCAAGCATCTGAAAAATTGTGGGAAGTGGAGTTGGAGTTAACACTTTCATTTGGTCCTAGAGAAGTCTTACTATCCTAGGAAGACCAAAATATAATACTCTTGTACCTTTAATTCATTCAGTAAGTATTTGTGAAGCACCCATTAAGCCAATGGAAGATCTGTTCTTCAAGGAGTAGATTCTCTCACAGGGGCTTGGATGCAGGAGGTGTTAAATGTGACAGCAGAAGCAATACATGTTCAAGGGCTAGGTGACCTATATGTGTATCGTCAGTGATGGTCCATAGCAGAGCGAGAAACGAGATATCAGTAGAAATGACTGGGAAGCCTGCAGGAAAGACGGATGCTCTACTGGCCTGGATAGGCCAGCTGTGGAGAGAGCAAAGAGCAGAGTGAAAGAAGTGAATCCAGCCTTTGAGGTAAGGCAGGGGTGTGCGTTATCAGGGGTGGTGAGGGATCTGGCTTGGCCGGAGAGGACAGTTCACCCTGGAGGATACTTGGAGATGAGATTATATAGAGAGAGTTGCTCTGGTCATGACATTTAAGTCACTTAAAGTGAACTCAAAAATTCAGTTTCTCTATTGCAGTGAACTTCAATGCCACACGGGGCTAGTGGCTATGATTTTAGTGCGGGTGTAGACCGTTTCTGTCATTGCAGAAAGTTCTGTTGGCCAGCACTGATACAGGGAATATGGGCTGTTACACAGGAAGGCGGAGAGCAACTGGGGAACTGTTGACCACGCAGCATAATAAAGAGTGGCTTGCTGATGGAAGTACCCAGAGGACATTGATGGAGAGGTGTAGAGTAGAGGAAGAGCAGTGAGGGACTGCCACGTGTGTGGGTCTGTTCCTGTACTGCTCTGGCATGCCGAGTGGGACGTGAGAGCGACGAAGCTGTCCCACAGGAAGAACACAGGGATTCTGTCTGATAGGACGTCGGGAAGCATCAGATGGCCACAGGGATGACCACTGAGGATGCTAGTATCGAGGCAGAGGGAGAAGGGTATGGTGCCAGTAGCGGGGAGCATGTAGGAGAAGGAGCCGCCTGGGAAGCCTGAGGGAGAACAATTCTGTCTTTACGGCAACTTCAGAGGTGGTAGTGGGCATACAGTGAAGGGTAATCTGTAAAACACATTGCCCAGGTGGCGGGTAGAAACTTAAACAGTGTCTTCAAAGAGACCCATGTCCTTTATTTTGACACAGTGTGAAAGCATATAAACATCATATTGTGTGCTTCCTCTTCTGTCTTCTGTGTATTGTTACTCTTGTGTTCACAGCTCTTTCCCCTGCTCCCTTCCCTCAGAAGCAGGAGAGAAAGTGCTGTGTACTGAGTACCTTCCATGTAGGGTGACTTACATGCGTTATCTCCTGGCTCTTGATGGCCCGTATGGTAGAGGAAGGAGCAGAGCAGCAGAGGTGAGGCAGCCACTGGGACTTCAAACCCCTGCTCTTTCTATCTAATCTCTACAGGAAGGCTGGTTTCACTGTCAGTTCCTCGAGTTGATAGCACTCCCTCTTGATCTGGTAACTTGAAGCCTGATGCTTATATCATATTTGCATTTAGCAGGTGTCTTCAGCATTGAATTCCACTTGCCATTCCTTCTCCATATGTAAAAATATAGATCTTATAAAAATTGTATGCTCACAGCAGTAATTGGTGTGTGGGGTGACCCACCTTCCAACTGGATTGTTCTAGAAACGCTGGTTCCCAAAGCGTGGCCCCTAACCAGCAGCGTGAGCATCACTAGGAACTTGTTAGGGTTGAAAAATTTCAAGCCCCACCCAGACCTCTTGAATGAGTGCCTGGGGTCGGGGCCTAACCAGCCATTTTTTTAATAATCCCTTCGGCTGATTCCTGACGCACCCTAAAGGGGAAGCATGAGCCAAATGAACGAAAGGGATAGATTTGCAAGTCCCTTTCTTATGCATTGAATTGGAGCAGTTTGGGTAGACATAGGGCGGTCAGCATGGCTGACGATTAACCCTTCAGCTGTGGGTGACTGAAGATACCTGGGAAATCGTACCCATTACGTAGGATGTTATTTCAAAAGAACAGATCTGGGACTTCTTTTTTAAGACTAGACTTTTGAGTGAATTATTACTAGATTATTGATTAGAGACAATAGCAAGATGTGTACAATTGAACACAGGACTGGTTATCTCTTTATTAGGAAGTAGTAATGGTTGGCAATTGTCAGTTAAGGGAGCTAATGCTTCATGCTATTTTTCACAATATTTTTTATGTCATTTAAGATTTATCATGAGTTCTTCCTCGTGTTACCAGGAATAATTAAATCCCGACCTGCTTTGTAGTTAGTTAGTGCAGGCCATGATGTAGATGGAACTGATAAGAGCGCTAGGGTTTTGCAATGAGGTTGTAGGTGGATCAGCTTCTGTAATGTGTTTTTGCACAGCATAATTAAAATTGACATTTTGGGACTTCCGGCCAAGATGGAGGCATAGGTAGACGCACTGTGCCTCCTCCCACAACCAAGATAGGGACAACAACAATATAGAAATAGAATAACAACCAGGAATGACAGAAAATTGAACTGGATGGAAGTCGGACACCCAAGGAGTTAAAAATAGACACGTTCATCCAGACTGGTAGGAGGGACGGAGTTGGGCAGTTGGGCGCGGGTGGCGGAGCAGAGAGTAGAGAGCGTTGGGACCGGACGCTTGTAAGGCCACCGGGATGCACAAGGCAACCGGGGCGGCTGCAAGGCTTCAGCGGGCAGACCCTGGGCGCACAAGCAGGGGGCTGGTGGGTCCTTGGCCGGGGGTGGGGGGGGCGGGGGGTGGCGACCGGCAGACCCAGCCAGGCGGTGATTGTGAAGCAAGGCACTGTGCGCAACTCAGCGTCCCAGCACTGGGAAATAGAGCCTTGGGGCACTGATTGAAAAGGAAAATCCCACAGGGTGCACAGGCCCACCCACACGGGAATTGGCACCAGAGGGGCCCAGTTAGCTCGGGGGAAGTGGCGGAAGTGACTGAGGTCCTGGAGAGCGGAGCAAGCGCCATTGTTCCTTCTCAGACCCCGCCCCCACGTACAGTGTCAGAACCCTGCGACTGCGGTGCCCTGCCCTGGTGAACTCCTAAGGCTCTGTCCCTCATACGTAACAGACGCGACAAGACCAAAAAAAAAAAAAAAAAA
>CM052550.1:55838753-55974551 GCA_028533065.1 Trachops cirrhosus
TGGGGCTTGGGATTTATTTATTTTTTCTTCTGGTAGGCCTTCTATTTTCTAGCCTAATGGCAACAGCATCATATATTTATGTCAGCTCTTATCTTAAAAGTGCTTAGGATACTGCTTTGCTACAACCGTGCCTTATAAATTTGCCTTTTATTTTTCTAGAACACTCCAGTAGATTAGGCAGTGCAGATGTAACTCGAGTGTCTTCCGGTAATTAAAGTTGTGATCTTCTCCTTTCGGGTTGAATTCCAATGTAAAGAAGGCCAAGAAATGGCCCTTCTGGGTGCTCACAAGGATAGAAAGGCAAGAAGATTGATACTTCTTTGAGGTTTGTTAGTATTATATGGTATTTTGTTAGTTCCATTATGTCCAGGATTTAAAACCATTCAGATCAGACAGCTGTCTCCTCAATGATACTGGGTTCAGTTTGCAGCCTCTCCCCTCTTCCCAAATGCCATCCCTGTCTATACTCACTGCAACTGTAATCTGTTTCAAACAGAATTTGAAATCAGGTGAGAGAGAATTCTTGTTCCTCTGGCCCCTTCCAATGGCCTGTCTTTGAGATGACACTGTGTTAAGCCTCCTCCCCTGACTTTTGCTCAGCATAGCGCCCAGTGCCTCCTCTCATTCCTGCGGTACTTGATCCTCGCCTTTTATATGGCTGCCATTGTTGCTTAGTGGGTGTCTCTCTCCCTTGAAAGACTGTGAACCTCAAGAGGGCAAAAACTGTCTTACTGCTCAACCTCAGTATCAACCATAGTAACCCCACCCAAGTTTACTCAGTCAGTGATTAGTCAAGTGAAGGGAATGACAAGCAAGACAAACTTAGTATTTTGCTTCTATGTAGCATTTTAAGGTTTCTGCTTTAAAAAGGATGAAATGTTTTTGTTTCAACTTCACAAACATTAATTGAGCACTTGCATGTGTCAGGCCCTTTGAAGAGATGCCGAGAGTACTGAACGAGGTTCCGTCTCTTCCCCAGCTTCCCTGTAAAGGCCGAGCTTTGAGAATGTGTGTTCCTCCCCAAGGGGATCTGTCCTGAGCTTTGAGCGCATTGGGCATAGCCGTTTCTCCCACAGAAGCTCTCTTGGTCCAGCCCTTCAAGGCTGAGTTTGAGCGTGCATGTCCTGTGCACCTAGAGACGCTGGTGTTGATGCCAGTTGTAGCCCACATCTCTGGGCACCCCATTTAGGTGCCTGTCGGTCCAGGCTCCCGGAGGGTCGGCACCTGGAAGTACTTCTAGTACCTGGTTGATGGCAGAGATAAACTATGTTAAACAAAAGGCACTGCATGCTTGCTCAGCATGAATGGATGGACGATTTAAAGTTACGGTAATGGGCACAGAATAGAAAGGGAGGTAGCAAATGCAGTAATTAACCTGCTTGATGGATTGGAATAAAAGTTTTATACTACCAGTAAAAAATAATGAAATAATAGAGTAAATAATACTAAATGAAAATGTTTAAAGTATTACAATGTTTTATTGGTTTATTTATTTATTTATTTATTTATTTAAACATCAGTGTGTGGTAGCCTCTCGTGTGCCCCCCACGGGGGACCTGGCCCACAATCCAGGCATGTGCCCTGACTGGGAATTGAACTGGCAACCCTTTGCTTCGTAGGCTGGCACTCAATCCACAGAGCCATACCAGCCACGACTAAAGTAATAAAATAGTTTAAATATTTTAAGGCTCATTGACTTATCAACATTAATGTTTAATATATTATTCTTATTTGCAAATATACTTGGTACCAATAAGTCATTTGAAAGTTCTTTAACTTTCATTAATCCAGTCTAGCTTTCTACCTAATTAGTTCAGATTAACAATTATACTTTGCTTAGATTATACTTTCTAGTAAGGCTTTTGTAGTTACTGAGGCTATTAAGAAGATGGTTAAAATACAGAGAAATCTGAAATGTTTTAGGTGGTGGGGAAGTAACTGGATTGTGAATCTAGGATGTGATATTTATTTTAGTTTAGCAAATGAGCTCTGTGCAAGACTCAGAATGAGAAAGTAAATATTAATTTTTTGGTGGCAGAAGCCTCAACAGTGGCTGCCAGGTTTTAACAGAAATATGATAAGTCTCATAATCCAGGGTTGAGGTGCTGGGATAGATAAATGGTATGTTGTGAAAAGACCTACATAAAGGCCAGAGGAAAATGAAATGGTTCTTGAGTTTGCTGCTTTTCTGTCTTCAGATCTCTCCTCCATTGCCTCTTAAAAATCAGTCCTCTCCGTGCTGCAAGTCCTTTAACCCTTGCCCCGCTGGTGCTGCTGGTCCTCTGTTCTCTGATTTTTCCCCTCCCTTGGCTGGCGTTTCCTTGTTAGTCTGCTTCTTCAGATCAGTCTCTTCCTCCTGCCCTGTCCTGTGGGAATCCCGTGGTCTAGTCCTTGGCTTGCTGTTACCACGGAGAACCCATCTACTCTCAAGGCTTCTTAACTTAGTGCAGCCTATCACGTTGGTCTCACCAGCTCAGGCCTTTTCTGACAGCCTGTCCTGCTGCTAACTACCCATTGGATACGTACTATCTACAATTTTCTATCCTGCTGGTCTTGGAAAATTGACATTTAAAGCCTATTGTCCTCTTTCTCACAACTCATTCTCTATCCATTTCCCTTAGTGAGAAGCCACCTGCTCTGTTAATTTAGCCTCATGTTGACCCCTGTTCTGTCTTTGTCCAGTCCCCATCCACTCACTTACCACACCTCATCAGATTATTTTCAGCTGAATGCCGCTCTCACATTTATTTCTTTTTAAGTCATCTTGCTACCATAGCAGTTTGTTTTGTTACCTTACACCTTGTCTTTGTGATGTTTTCCCCAAATGGTTTCCTTGTCTCTTTCTCTCTTTCCTTTTTAGGATGCTGCTGCGAGATAAACCTTTCCAGAATATTTGCTGCTTTTAACATGTCATGCTCCACCCCTCTCCCCCCGATTTTCTCCCAGTATTATACCACTCAAAGCTGTGCTTTATTTTCTTGCCCCCTTGGGTTCAGGTATGAATCATTATTTTTTAAAAATCGGGAAACACAGGAAAGCATGGAGTATATGAAAGTTGGACTCAGCCACCATCTAGGAATAAGTGCTATTAAAGTGTTGGTGTCTCCTTTTCTTTTTTCTTTTTTTCCAAATGTGTGTTTTGAGCAGTTGCTACTCATTCTAGGCAAAGGGGCTATTTCAGTGAGTACAACATGCTCTCATGGGGCTTACATTCTGATAATAACAGTACTTATTTATTTATTTGTTTATTTATTGAGATATACTTGAGGTATAACATTGTATTTGTTTTAGGTGCACAGCATAATGATTTGGTATATATGTATACAGTGACATGGTCACCACAGTAAGCTTAGTTAACACGTCCATCACCACATACAATTACAACTTCTTTTTATTGTGATGAGATCTTTTAAGATCTCTCTCAGCAACTTCCAGGTATGCAATGCAGTGTTCTTTCCTAACCAGTTAAAACTGCAGTCACTGAGCGGCGCTGTTGCACCTGCTACACATTACATCTACGAGAACTCACATTTATTGAGCATTTATTATGTGCCCTGCACTGCCCTCGGTGCTTTCCTTTTATCAATCCTAATTCTTAAATAACCCGGTAAGGGGAATATGATTGTTGTCTGCTTCTAGGGCACAGAGAATTTAACATAGCCCAGGTTAAACAGCTACAAAGTGATGTACCACACTGTGATGCAGGCACAGACCCTCCTGTTAACCACTGCGGTACCCAGTGGAGAGTAAGAAGACAGACTGACTTCAGGTGGCGATAGCATTGAGCATCTGTGAGCAGAACTGTGGCAGCATTGTTTTCCGTAACCTGAGCTGCTTGGTGCCTGCCTGGGGTTGGCTCTTCTGTTCCACAGCCAGCTCGCACTTTTACGCTTCATAAGCAGGGGCCCCTGCTGATCGGGCCTGCCGTGGCAAACCCCACCGTCTGCTGACCTGTTCTAATGAAGTGATGGTGATGAGGGGGTAGGGAGGCTCTTACTGGTAGCATTTGCCGACCTGAGTGATGTAAAGGCCGCCACGATGGCTGACTTCAGGCTACCGATGCCACGTCACTGCAGGCAGAGACGCGTGCTGGCGGAAGACCTGCAGCAGCACGCCGTCGCCGAGGTAATAGAACGCCTGCCGTGCCGATGCGACAGCTGCGCTGGAGGAATGAAGAAGGGACGAGTTCAGTGTTTATCACTTTTGTGTTCAACAGTCTAATTGTAAGCTTATGTAACTTAATTTTAAATGATGGCCTCATTTACCAGCTGGCTTTCAGAACCCCTGAACACACAAAGATCACCTCTCAGCGCCCCGTGCGGGCCGGGTCCAGCATCCCACTGCCATTGTGCTGCCGCTCCTGGGGGTCCACCCTCAGCACCTGAGGGCTGGCACTGTCTGCCGTCTGAGACATCAGTGCCGCCCCTCCTGCAGCATTCCTCTCACAAACCTTCCTATCTCGTTTCCCTCATCTCCGTCTACCATCTCGTGTCCCAGGCATTCTCTCTTCCGCACACCGCCGCACTGGGTGCGGTTCGCTTTCTCCCATCCCTCGCATGCCTTTCTCTTCACATTTTGTTTATCCCTCACTAAGTGCCGTCCCCAGCTGAGGGAAGGCCGCAGACATAACCAGCATCTTGGGGCATGGAGAGTCTGCCAGCGGGAAGTTGGGCCTCCTGGCAAGAAGAAATCCTCAATCTAGGAAAGGAAGACCTATCCCTGGAATTTCTAGGTTAGCTATGTCAGGGGAAAACAATTTCTTTCCACTTACATATCTGGTTATACTTAACAAGTATATATAAAGGTGATTATAGTATTATTAATAAATATATATTGTGTCATATAAATGAGTTAAAAAGGGAAAACTGAGACCCTGGTTACCATTTAAAACTCTGTTTTTACTGGCAAATAAGTAATTGATTGGTGGCATTTAGGACTACAGTGTTCTGTATTTGGGGATCACCTGTACTTATAAGATGGGGCCTAATGTGGGTTTTCTTTCCTGTTTGTTTTGTGTCACCTGTCAGCAAAACTATTTAAGACCCTGCCAAAATTGCCAGGTTCAAGGATACGTTTCTCATCAGTGAGGAAACATGGAACATCTTCGTAAGGATGGCACGCTGTTTCCTGAGGTTAGATTATTGGAGAAATAGAGACGTAGATGCATTCTCTTCTGGGGTTGGGTCAAACTAAAATGTTAATCAAGAACGTCTTGAAAATTGCCCTTGCTGATAAGGTTAGCTGTTGTGGTTAGAAACACGCCAGACTTTTTAATTGGGCAGTCAGGTTAATTTACCTGTGTATTGGGTTGGGCTGGTCCCTGCTTTGGGCAGCAGAATCATTTACCAAGGATATCCCCCAAGGAGGGTGTCACCAGTGTAGCTCCCTCAGCAAAACGTATTACTTAGCTCTGGTTTTCATCTTTATTTTTTAATCACCACTCCGCTTGCTTAATCTTTCAGAGCCAACTCAAGTAATACTAGGCAGCTGGCACTTTTGCAGTGAAGTCAGAGTCATGCGGGGAAATGCAGGGGAATAGTTTTTGTTGTTTGCTCTTAGCGACTTGACCGGAATGCAGACACTACCCCGGGGAAAACAGGTACTTGGATTCCAAGTGCCTCTGGAATCTGAATCTCAAGTGACTTTAAAGTGATTGGGCCTTCTGCGTTCCATTCTATTGTACTTTGTATGTTGGGTAGTTTGACTTAATGTAAAAAAAAAAAAAGAAGAAAAGAAAGAAACTATTGAACAGAGCTATGAAAGCAATTTGAGATTTGTCTTGGGAATGAAAAAAGAGGTTGATGTTGAGGACTTTGTTAAAAGGATTTCACGGGCCTGTTAGCCATTTCCCCACCCACAATTAAAAGAAGGCCCCAGAGAGGAAATCCTTGAGCTAAAAAAGAAGGATCTATTCTTAGAATTCCAGGTTAGATACCTAAGTGAGAAAAAACCTTTTTTCTGTAAAAGTCCACAGTGTATATAATTTACGTTTGAGGCCGTACAGCCTCTGTGGCAACCACTCACCTGTGCTCTGTCTTGCCCATTCTAACCGTAGACACTGTGTGAGCAAATGGGTGTGACTGTGGTTTTCAATAAAACTTTATTTATTCACTCTGAAATCTGAATGTCATATAATATTCGCACATTGAAGATATTTATTTGTTTTTTTTCTCAAACATCCAAAAATGGGAAGTCCTTTCCCCTCCGTGAGCCATAGGAAAACAAGCAGAGGGCTGGATTTGGCCCACAGGTCATAGTCGGTCAGCCTGTCTGTGCTCCAGAGGATGACGCCTTAGAACTGTGACGACACCTTCTTATCAGGTCGTAATGGTATTTCAGTACCTTGAGAAATTGGCTCTTCTCCTGTGCTGCAGCCTTGGAACTGGTTTATCATGCCAAAGGATAGTAAAAATTTTTACCAGCTTAAGTTTTTCAAAAATGTTTCCAAGAAAAGGGACTTCCGTACAGATCTAAAGTATAACTGCAATGACTGGATTCTGAGCTCTTCCTCGTATGAGGAAGCATTCCCAGTTCAGCATTTGTAGTAAGTTACGGCCTCTGTGCCGTTCCGCTGACTTCTTCCAGGCCGCATTCGGCGGATGTAAGCGCCTACCGCGTACAGGGCTTTGCGAAATATTTTGAACTCTGTTTCCACACTCAGCCTGTTGGAGCATTTCTGTTACTGGACTTGATCCTGGGTTTGACCGGAAGATGTGGTCTTTTCAGCGTTCAGTAGAACACTGCCTGCTGCTTGATTGCGCATCCGGGCTGAGTAAGTGGTGGCCACAGGGTGGCATGGTTCTCTTACTGGCCTAGCTCCCTTGTTGCTAAAGTGGACAGGGAAGGCACACTGTAAGGAATGAGAATTCTCTCCCCACTTAATGCTCAAATGGCATGGCTTCCTCTAAGTTGGTTTCTCCATAGTGCATTCTTAAGGTTTACACACTACTGAACCTCATTACTTTAAAAGGTTTTGTTTATGGGTACAACAAGAATTACATGATGTTAATGATTGGGAGAATGGTAGTTAGGACTGTATTTCATAGAATATGTTCAATTAAAAAATTAACATAGAAAACTGCCAAAAGAATATTTCCAAATACTTGCAGAGCCATGCGCAAAGTTACTGGCCCAACATTTTTGCCGGATTCTGAGGGTTTAGTGGCAGGGAGGATAAAGGGGAGTAGGGATTCCAGATGGTCAGGAAACAAATTGTGAGAAAAGTGTCCCTCCCATCCTGAGAGATTAAGAATATTATCATAAAGCTGTTCATGGTCCAAGAGTTTTCATGTACGTGGTGGACAAAAATAGGTTTACTGCTGTTCCTGTGGAAACTAATACAATAATCAATAACTATAACACACGAAGACTCTGTGTTTTTCGTACTCAGGACTGTAGATCACCTTTCCCCCACCCAGTGTCAGCTGTAAGGAGAGAGGGGATCACCTTCGTGTGTGTGCCCCCGTCTGTGCTCTTTGCGCTGCACTGTTGCCAGGCCAGCTCTGTTAGAGGTACCCCCCTCCCCTTGCTGGAGAAGGGATGGATTAGCGTGGCTTTGCAGGGTATAGAATCTAGAGAATTATTGCTGCAACTGGAACACAGAGGTTAAGGAAGTTCTGAATCTAGGCTGTCACTCATAAGCATACTTCCCCTATCCTCTGACTTTTTATTGGGTTTTCCTTGAGTTCTCCCTTTTCCCCCATTCATCAAGTAAATGTACCATCCGTTATCTTGTTAGTTTACTTGTTTATCTAACCACCTGCAATAAAATGTAAGTTTAAAGAGGACAGAAATCTTATTTGGGGGTCATTTTGTATTCTCAGTGCCTAGGATACTTCCTGGTATGTGAGTGCTCAGTCAGTGTTTGTATTTGTATAAACCTCCTGGAGTGTGGCACAGTTAAATGATACATTTGATTTTCCCTTGGAGTGGATGTTTAGTAAAGGCAGCCTTGCCAAGAGGAACCTGACTAATGCAGCCTTGCTCCATCTTTCCCTCCCCAGGGCGATTGTGTTGTCACTGTACTGCTCGCTGAAGAGGACAAAGTTGAGGATGATGTAGTGTTTTACTTGGTGTTTTCGGGTTCTACCCTCCATCACTGTACCAGTACTCGGAAGGTCAGTTCTGATACGCTGGAGACCATTACTCCTGGTGAGTATTTTTGAGTATGTGAGCGGAACCTTTACAAACCCTTATGAGTTACTGAACGTTTTATTTTGTGTTCATTAGCGTGGGGTGATGGGAAGAGTGAGTCAGGGTGAAAGTACTGTGGTCACATCTTTATTTTTAAATACATTTTAAAATTAAGTGCTGTAGTTTGTTCATACCTTGCTTGTTCCACAAAAACCTGAACCCAGCTAGAAATAAATGAAAGAAAGTGGTGTCATAAGTTATTAAAAGATCCAGTCGGGCTCAGCAAAAATACTAACGTGGACATTTGGGGAAGACCACAGCGCAGGCAGAAGACCAGCGCTCCCTGTGGCTGCGGTGGTGGGGCTGCGTGTCCGATTCTGCCCACCAGGGCGGCGGCGCCAGGGGCAGGGCAGCCAGTGGCCCGCCCCTCGGCACCCCAGAGGGGAAGACTAGCAGTCTCCATAAAAGCCAAACTTGCCATAAGTTAACAAGTTACAGTTCACGGTGGAAGGAGTACTTACTCCCTGTTGCAGTTGTAGGTTTAACAGTTAGAAGGAAACTGTTTCCTTGTTAAATTTTTTTACAATGTCATTAAATTGTTGCTGTCCCACAGAAATGACTGATAAGGTAATGGCTGTCTCTTGGCCTCTGCATCTGAAGCGCACTGATTCGTGTTTGGCGATGGGCTTGCTTCACAGTTAACAGTGGACAGATTTTTGTCAGAATATAAGAGAGGCCCATTTAGGGGGAACCCCTAAAAAGTGTTAACAGTTGAACTGTTTTTCTTTAGACAATGAAATGGATTTAATTTTTATTGCAATATTTCTTTACTAGTGTTTTTCTGTAATGCTGGTTCCCCTTTATTAAAATAGATGATGTAAAAAATTACTCAGTATCTGGTCGCCAGCATGGGATCAGATTGCCAGTTTTTCTCTCTGTGCCATTTTATACAAATTAACTTCGTATCTGATACTTGCCAAATTCTGGAAATTGTGCCACATTTAAGAACTGGGATTATGACAGCTGAAATCCGTCTTCATCCTTCTACTTTTTCAGGATTTAAAGATTCTTGGCAATTCTGTGACTGTCCTACCTCAGATTTTAAGGGATAGGAAATTTAGTAAGGACTTCAGAATAGATACTGATTTCTTTTCTAAGGAGGATTGAGTGTCCATCTTTGTAACTGAAAGCCGCAGTCCTCTTGTTTCCTGTGATGTGGATCGTGCCAGAAGGCCGGTCTGGAGGCGAGGGCTGCTCTCCAGCAGGTGCCTGTGGTGTCACCGCACTGAACATTTATTATGTGGGGGCGAGAGGGTCAGGGACCGCTCCTCAGCCAGGTAGTATCTGGGCTCTGATTAGGAAGGAGATGGAGGGAGGTTTTATAAAATTATTCCTTCCTGAATTATAAACACTTCAGGAGTTAAAGTTTAGGGGTGGGGGTTGGGAGAGAGCTGTGTGTGGAGGGGGGGTGGGGGAGAGCAAGAAAATATCGTCTATGAAGCAGATGCAAGTGGCTGTGAGAGAAAGGACAAAGGTGCCCTGGCTGTGACCCTCAGTCACACGTACCAGCAGCGCCCAGCCTCTTGGTGGAGGGGATGCACCCCGTAGCTCCTTCACCTCCACTGGCAAGGTGCTTATGTTAGGGTGGGCTGCGGGCACTCAGTCTCCTCGGATTTACAAACCCACTGTGCTTGCACGGCAGCCTAGAACTCTCGGTCTGTACCTGACCCCTGTGTGCTGCCTCCTGCCTGCCTTTCTGAACTCCAGCTCCTGCGTCGTCTTTGACTTGGGTTCTCACACCTGTTTGTTTGATAGGTCTCAGTACCCGGTCTTTCTCAGCAGTGCCCCTATCTCAGGGCCCTTTTTGTACCTGGGGACTCGTGTTCCCTTGTCCTGCTGACCCCAGCCAGCCAGAATGGGTATTGTACTCTGCTGCTTTCTCCTCTAGTTTGATCCAAATCCTCAGAAATCATTCCTGACCCATTTGCCTCAGGCCTGAAGTCCTAATACAATCCCTGACTTCTCCTTCATTTTCTAATAATCCACTCTCCTCCCCTTTATTCATGATATCACCCACTTCCCCTCTTCTCTGTCATGCTACAGGCCCAACAATGTGTCCCCTGTGCCCCCCAGTTGTCCAGGCCATGCAGCTACCCACCTAGGCTTAGTGAGGCTGCTGCTCTGAGATGCCTGATCACAGCAGAGGTGACAGAGGGTTAGAAGGACCCTCTTGTACAGGCAAGCCAGGTGAAGAGTAAGGCAGCATGGTGACGTGTGCCTCTGAGGCCCCTGGTCGGCGACTAAGCTGTGTTAACTGTGTAAGCCCCAGCGATTTCTGAGTGGACTCCCTTGCTCTGGTCCTCATGTATGAGGTTTTCCTGTTCACTTGTCTCTCTGAGCTGCTACACCTGCTACAGTAACTTGTGAGAGGGTAAGGATGGGGCATTTGGGGGGTTGAGTTAGTTTTGAATTTCTCATTCCTGTCATGGAATTAATATCTTAGTCCGCACTTAAACTGCCTTAAGCCTATTTTTATAGACGTCTTATACTTGGTCCTTACCTTCCTTTAGGTCTACTCAGGTATCACTTTCTCAACCAGACCTTTCCTGTCCACCTTGTAAATATACAACTCCCCCTCTCTGTGTTCCCTATCCCTTTTTCTTCTTTGTTTTTCTCCATGCACTTCCCAACTTTTACCACATTACGTATTTTATTTATCTCGTTTCTTATCGGCCTCTACTAAAGTATCACCTTCTTGCGGGCATGGATGTTTGCCTGTTTTGCTCACTGGTGTGTGCTAAGAAGGCTTGTTCCAGGAATCCCTATCGCTTGATGAAGCAACGTTTCCACTGTGTCCAAATTCATCCTGAGTTCTCAGAAGCCACTCTTCTGGAAAGGTCGTGCATGTGTGTGTGTGGGCACACAGATCCACATGCACGCATCTGTACACACACATGCACCCTCTTTCTTTTGAAAAATGCAAAAGGAGGCTCTGCCTTCGTTAATTGAGTTCCTGGCTTGGGCAGGAGTCTGTGGCCTCTCTCCAGAGCTCCCTTTGGTGATTTCTGTGTGTCAGTTAGCTGTATCGATGGCCTCAGGTTTCCTGTCCGCCGAGGGCAGTGTCAGATCAGCTGAGAGCCTTCGGGAAGTCTGTACTTTCTTTGCCCCTCCCAGTTGCTGGACAGATGTGCGTTCTGTTTGTAGCTGCTGTTGCAGCCGCCGAGGAGAAGGGCATCTCTACAACCTCAACGCTCACGTCTGGGACCAGCTCTGCCGTTCCTGCCCGTTGGGGCCGACTGCGGGGAGGAAAACGGCTTTGTGTCTTGTTCTTGTCTGCTGACTCTGGTTTTTATTTGAATTTTCTGTGTTTTGCTGTCAGTGTTTTGCGACATTTTAGATTTTACTAAAAACCAGATGATTGCTTGACCTTCCAAAGGCAGCTGCTTATTGATATTAGTCTGTAACCTTTTATTTGGAGGTGAGAATGACACGTTTCTAAATTATCTCCTTTAAAAAAAAAACGCTTATTTGACTTCAGATACTGAGATTATTATTTCTTCTATTTTCTTACTGTTTTTGTTTGTTTTCTTGTGAGAAGCTTATAATGAATTGTGTATGTGTTTAATTATGACGAAGTTGTAAAGGCTTTTAAAGTAATCTTTTCTTGACTTACTGCCATCCAGAGGCTGAAGACATAATACGATTCCCCCTTGTTAACACAGTGTATTCAGAATAGTAACCTATTAGGGGATCGTTAGGTGGAGACTTTGTTTTTCTACTTTATCTGCCTTTGAATTGTTTGAATGCTTTATAGCGAGCATGTTTTTTAACATACATAGTAATTTTTAGTAGAAACATTTTGAAGACTGTAAACAATATTCTTTCTTTTGAAAATAAGGTTATCTTTGTACTAATTAACACTAGACAAAGACAACCAAGTTTTATTTTTAAAAAAATCAACATTCAAAGTACCCATGAATTGCCTGAAATGCAGCCTGAAATGGAAATACATCTCTAAAAGCAAAAGGTGCTGCCTTGGTATAAATGAAAATATCTCAGTTTTCTTCCTTCATATAAAACAAATGAAACAAATCCAACTCCCAATGTCATTGTAACCATTCAGTGATTTTCCTCTGTAGGTGAAGCTGAGATTTTTTTTTATAGGACTGGTAAGTAATGCAAACAGACCTGAGAATTCTTGGAAGATAATTTAGAATGGAAAACGAGACAGGATCGTTAGTGGATGCTGCATACTGTTTCTGTAAAAGGCTTTGGGCAGACTTCTCTCACAAAATGAAATCTTTTTTCAGCATGTCTATTAAATACTTTTAGAATTCACAGCAAGGGCTCTCCTGTTTGACAGGAAAACTACAAACACTCAGTGACCCAAAATTTGACTTAGTTCTTTTGTATTTTTCTTTCTTTCTCATTTATCAAAGGAAAGGTGCTATATAAAGTAGTTTTTCATGTAAAGAAGAAAAGAATGTATTTACCACAATCAGAACTGCTTTGGGTGTAATTAAAAATCAGGGCTCCCTGCCCAGGTCTCAACAAGGGGTCCCAGTGATACCTCAGCATCTCTCCGTTTTTGTGACCCAAGCTCTATTTCTGGCAAAAGCGTACTCTTTATATGTAAGGCACAGATATACATCCCCAAATACATGGTGTGTCCACGGTATTAAAATTTTGTGGGATGGGGAAAATAGAGAAAATTATCTAAAAAACTCTTTTTTGGGGGGATGACACTGAGTAAAAAGGTCGAGAAACACTGCTTTAGCGTAGAGACTGGAACTCAGTAATCAGACTTTTAGCGTTAACTAACCGAAATGTCCATGATGAGATTCCTGTGCCTGCTGTCCGCTTTGAACAGAGACGTTTCACACACACAGCATTTCTGCACATCTATCCCTTGGCCGCCAGAAACCTGTACTAGGTGCACACATCTGCACGTGATCCTCTCTCCTGGTCGAGTCTGGGTCTGCAGACTGGAAAGGAAAAGGACGCTGAATTCTTACACTGTACTTGGGTGGCAGACTGAAGTAGTGAGATGCCGTGTTTCTGCATTTTCCGCCACACTGCTAAGGCAGCCTCTCTGTTGGAAGGTGGTCTGAGGGGGACGGACTGGGCGGGCCCTGCAGGCACTTGCTGGGAGAGCAGGTCGAACAAAGTCCCAATTGTTTCGTCCTCAAAAGAGAAGGCCAGGATAGGATGTGTGCCACTTTTAGCCTAATAGGAAATGAGGTAATTCTTGGGTCATGCTTCAGCAGTTTTGTTTATCTGTAGCAATATTTCGTTTCCATGGGAATGGGTGCTTCATAGAGTGATAAGGAGCCTGTGGAAAAGCTCTCTCAACCTCCTGACCTGCAAGCTTAAAAAAGGTTGGGATTAGCCGCTTTGAAGAGACCCATCAGCAGTTAATTTTTTGTTTCTCACCAAGGTGCCCCTTGTGCTTCTGCGTATTCTGCATTCGTCCCCCTTCCCTTAATTTTTTCAGATCTGCAGTGCCAGAGGCAGCGTTTGGCTCAGAAGCATCTCCGGGCCGTGCTGCGGAAGCTCTTTGCAGAATATTAGGGATCTGTTTTCCTCCAGTGAGCTAAACAGGAGCATTTAATAGCTAATACTAGTAACCACCAAAAGTTCTAGATGCCTGTGTTATGCCAGGTGCTTTGTGTACTGGCATGTCTGATCTTTCTAACAATCTGGACCGCTGCTGGGAGTGGTGTGCTTTCGTGCACAAGCCAACGGGCTTCGTGGTTGTGTGACTTTTCCAGGAAGACCCAGATGGTCTGCAGCTGAGGGTGAGATTGAGACCTAGTGTTTTCTGAGTCCCCACAGAAGGCTGTGGGACCCTCCACATCTACTCCATTCAATTAGGAACAGATCTCTCTCACCCCATCATTTACTTTATGTTTGTTTTAAATCAACTGGACCTGATTGTAGGATAAATTCAGAAGGCGATTTAAAAATTGAAATTACAGTTCAGGTCATGTTTCTCTAACAGTTTATCTTTCTTTTTCCCCCTCTGAATTCCCTGGGTGTACCTCCTTCGGAAGAAGCTCAGCCAGTTTTTTCAGAACTTCCCTTTTTAAAAAAAGACTTGTGATTTTTATTTTCCTTTGTTACCAGAAAATTGAGTGGGAAGGAAAACACCATGGAATTGGCTGAAAACCTTGCTGCTTATCTCTCCATTGCAGCTTCTGTTTTCACATAAAAAGAAGTTAAATGGTGGTGATTGTATTGAATTGGACATGGCTCCCCATCTCGTGTCTTTGCAGCGTGGATGTCCACACCACTAATACCTTGCACTTTGTCTGCACAAAGGCAGTCATAAGGCTGACGACCCCTCAAGTAGCTGTGTCTCTAGAGCTGATTTATGGTAGCAAGAGGCCTTAGGTGTGCACATGCAGTGAGTTTAGTTCTGTTGCTGAGTCCATACTATGTAACCTTGTTTTTAAAATACTGATTTTGTTTTCTCCTCTAGATGCTTAATCTGAAAGGTTGTAAGGACTCAAAAATAATCTTAATCATTTGAGCGTAGTAGAAAGTGTTACCATGAGAGAGGAGCCCTGCCAGCCTTGTGTGGTTGATTTGCAGACTGCAGGGTGAGGTGTTTTGGTCTTGATCAGTACTAACTCTTCCAATTGACTCTAAGTTTAATAAAGACTAATCCAAGAAACCCTCAGTTCTCCACTCCTCTTTTAATCCTCAGTTTTTTTGAAAAAGAAGCCTGTAATCATATCAAACAAATTCCAGATTTGCGACCCAGTTCACTTAGGATGATTCATAGTTTCTCCTTTAGATTGTGAGTTCATGTCGGAAGGGGAAATATTGGGCTGACCATCGGATAGCTTCTCCTACATATCTGTTTCATGGCCTTTCCTGACATCCTGCCTCTTCTAATACACAGTTTTGTTTTCACTTTGCACAAAACAGAGCTGTCGATAGTTCACCCATCCACCCATCCACTTTCTAACAAGTTCTTCTGCTAAAGCAGCAGAAAGAGATATGTGTGCCTGCGTTGCTAAACACTTGAGCCTATACACACATACAATAACCCTCATCTTCTTCAGTTTCTCTCCCCCTTGTTCGTCCCCACCCCATGCTAGCCAAGTACACCGCTGTTGCAGTGATTCCAGATAGATTTCTGTACAGGTACCTTGCTTCTGTACTTTTCAGTTTAGAGTTAGGTCATATTGCTTCACCATGGCTTTTTGTGCTGTGTGTGTGTGTGTGTGTCTGATGATGTTGAAGAACTGGGATATTGTGCGGACCGTGTGTATATCCAGAAGGTGATGGATAGTGCAGTGAATGGTATTCACTTGTAGTGGCATTGTGGCTCCCTTTCGGGCTTGAGGTTTTAGGTTTCTCACCTTTGCACAAGCTTGGGGAAGGAGACTAGTAAGAAAGAATCTGGACCATTTAGATGGATAGGGGCAGCAGACAGTATTACTTTAGGTTAGTGTAGTATCTCTTATAAGGCACTCAAGTTTATGTTTTGAAAACAGTTCAATTTGGATCCCAGATTACTCACATCATTACTATTGCATTGAAAAACTTGTGGTTTTTGCTTTTATTGACATTTACTTATATCTACCTCAAAAGACTGGCTGGAATTTATAAATTAGTTTAGTCCTGAATAAATGGGAAACTGCTGTAATTATTGGTTAGATTCGTAAGTGAGAACAACATTGTTACATTAATTCTTCTGACCGAAGTACATATTGCTACAACTATCTACGTACCTTCCTACCTACCTACCTGCCTACTCACCTACCTACTATCTATCTAGCTAACTACTGATGTGATTTAACTGAAAATCACATGAGGCTATTATGCATGTTGTTTTGGGAAAGAGAGGTAAAGAATTTGGAAGACTCTTCTGAGTTATAGCTCTTCCCTTAGGAGACTACGAGACGATCCAGATATAAAAATGGTGGAGAGGTCGCCATGTACCTCAGGCCACATAGCTAATAAGGAAGAAAACAGAGTTAAACTCAGGTCTTTCCTATCACTAAGCATCTGGACATAGCCAAGTTAATATCTTCCTGAAACTGTGTCATGGGAATTATTTCATCCCTGGGGCTTCCCTTCTGCTTCCATTTATTTCTTTTTGAAACTTTCCTGTTCCTGGAATTTCTTCTTAACTTCTTCTCCCTTCTCATCTCCGGCCTGGTGAAACGCATCGGCTTCTACAGCGGGACAGGCCGTGGGGCCTGTAGAGGCCGCTCTCTCTGCTCGGGAAGCCGAGGCTGAGGGCGGCAGAGGTGACCTGAGGTCACGTGGCTCTTGAGCCTCTTAGCCAGGATGGAACATCATGTTTTTATTCCTACCCTCTTGATTCGTCCATGCTCCTGTATTTCCTTTTGAGCTCTTCTTCCACCATAAATACTGGGTGCAGAGGGGGCCTGTGGAGCAAGGAAATGGGCACAAATTCTAATTCCGCCTTTTACGAGATTTATAACATTGGGCAGATTGCTTAATATTTTTGTGCCTTGGTTTCCTCATCTAGCAAATGGGGAAGATAGTAGTATCTACGGGGAAGGGTTGTTAATGAGGAGTAAATGAACTGTTACTTGGAAAGCTCTGAGAACAGTGCTGGGCCCAGAGCAAGCACTATGTGTTTGTTAGATGAGGTCGGACGGAGACCGTGCATCTCCGTTCCGAGGGTCGCAGTGACGTGCCCCTGGGAGCAGGAGGACCTTGGCGACACCTTCCCGCTTTTGCCCGCAGGCGAGACGCACTGCTCCTGTCCCACCAGCACCGCTGTGTGTGTTTCTCACAGACCCCGTTCCACTTTCACGTGCTCGGCAGTTTCTACGGCGTGTTTGATCCCCCTTACAGACCAGCCTCAGAGGGCTAAAGCTCTTCCTGTCTCCACCTTTACCTTCCAGCCGGTCCCCCAAGCTTGGCAGGTGTCTAGCTGTTACAGAACAGTTGAAAAGAAACACTTCCTTTCTGGTGGAAACATACCCAAGCCCACGACTGCCTGGATCAGTTGCTGTGTTTCTCCTGACGCGGTTGTCTTAGGTAATTTGGCTGGCAGCCTTTCAAGGAAGATTAAGAGTTTTTTTCTAATTTTACTGCATATATTATATAAATTCATACTATAAATATTTTCATATATAATATTTATACATTCGTTCATTCAGTCTTTATTTATGTGAAGGGATGGGAAGGAGAGAGGGAGAGAAACATTGATGTGAGAGAGGAAAATCAGTAGATTGCCTCTCATATGCACCCTGACCTGGGACCTTAATATACTCTCTGACTGGGGACTGAACCCACAACCCAGGCATGTGCCCTGACTGGGAATGGAACTGCTGACCTTTTCAGGATGATGCCCCATCAACTGAGCCACACTGGTCAGGGCTTAATTCAAAATATGTATTGAGTTGAAATGCATACATGGGTGTGCACGTGCGCACACACACACACGGTGCTTCAGTTTCTTACAGCCTTCGTGGAAATAATTCAGCTTGGAAGGCAGTGGGAGTGTCTGGTAGAGTTGTGTGTTTGGATGGAGACTGAACTCAGTGGTTCATGAACCTGTTATTCTTTGTTGTTTTTGTCTAATAGTCATACTGGCTTCTCATTCCAAGTATTAGGCTCCTTTCAGGCAGGGACAAAGCTCTCCCTTCTTCTTTTGTTTATAAGCAATGTGGCACAAAACTCTTCTGTCGTCATATAACAGGCCGTGTCGTTTGGTATCAGACTTGAATAATGGACCCTGCTTCTTAACCCGTGTAACTGTGAAGCCTCAGTTCTCTCGTGCATTGTGTGGGGAGAATACCTACCTTCTGAATTTACCGTGTAGAGAAAATGCTCGGTATGTCATAGGTACTGGGTAGTAAATACTTGTTACCACTCTAAAGTGACACAGCAGTAAGAAGTTCCTTTTGTTACAGGGTAAAGGGCTTGTGGAGGCCACTGGGAGAAAAGCACGTGGAAAATCAATTTACTTCTTATTCTCATTGGAAACATGGAAGAAAAAAATACCATTTTCTCATATAAAGACAGCAGAAAGCTTAGTTTGTTTTGCCCAGGCCTGAAATCTCTGTTGGCCGTTGCCCGTGGTACGGGAAGCCAGCATCACAGGCCAGGAAGAGCATTCCCAGGGCCTCGCTCCGCCGTGGACTGGCGGCCCCTGCGTGTGGGCGGATTCAGCGGAGCCGTGGTGCACTGGTGCCTGGGGTGCATCAGGCAAGGCAGCAAAAACATCGGCTCCATTTTCTTTATTTTCTTCTCATCAGAAAGATATGTTACGGAAGAAGAATGATGATGTTAGCATGGTTCTAGTTGAAATCAGTGTCTGAAAGTGGAGGGAAAACTGTTTCCGTGAATATGTTCCGCATGTTGGAAATACTTAATTTTGTAAGGATAAAAATCCACCAGAAAGTCTGGCTCCCAGCAAGGCCTCACCCACAGAAACAGTGTTGGGAAAGCTTTCTGGCTTTGCTCAGGTCGCTGCCCCTGCCGCGGTTCACGAGGTCTCTGCCCGTCTGTGCTGGGGACGCCACCGTCGTTGGCATGTCTGCTGCACCCCAGCTGGGCTTCTGGCCGTGGCACTGTGTCGTCCCTCTGTGAACCAGGGATTCCACTGACGTCCCCATTACCTGGTGGGAAAGAAGCTGCACCCGAGAGCAGAACTTGTTTTCTTGGCCATGGCTTGATAGTAATAGTTGAATGAAATCAAGTAGTTTTGTACTTTTCAAGGTGCTTTATTTGAGCGATTGTGTTGTAATTACAAAGCAAGTGCTGAGGAGCCTGTAAAATTCCTCTTGTGTAACCTGTATGAGCGGCCTTTAACCCTGTTGTGTTTTCTGACCTAAAATTCGGTTAGTGGGTATTAGACTTCCTACTGTATACAAACCTTACAAGATCCTTGAGCTTCCATTCTTTCAGTTTGCTCAAATTCCACAGCCGTAGTTCAGTATACATTGCGATATTCAGAGACTATTCAATGCCAAACGCTATGCTATACGCACAGTGACAGCTGAGACATAAAGTTGTCTGCTCTGTGGTGAGGGAGCTACTTCATATTTGCCAACTGTAGAGCTTGAAATGGAGTTTTAAGCAGTTTGGAAGATTGCTGTCAGAGCTAACAGAAAGGAGGGGCTTCTTTTAGGAAGGGGAACTTGTGCGGTCTGCATGAAGAGCAGAGAGGGCCCACAAGTGGCCCCTTTGCTCAGAGGACTAATTTGTCTCCTTTGCCCTGTGTGTCTCCTCCAGGTCACGACTGCTGTGAGACCGTGAAGGTGCAGCTGTGTGCCTCCAAAGAGGGCCTTCCCGTGTTTGTGGTGGCCGAAGAAGACTTCGAGTTCGTCCAGGATGAGGCCTATGATGCAGCCCAGTTCCTGGCAACCAGTGCTGGGAATCAGCAGGCGCTGAACTTCACCCGCTTTCTCGATCGGTCAGGACCCCCGTCCACAGACGTGAATTCCCTCGACGAGAAGGTGGCCCTGGCATTCCGGCACCTGAAACTGCCGGCGGAGTGGAATGTCCTGGGAACAGACCAGACTTTGCATGGTAAGAACTTAAAAGACCCACAGACATATGTTCAGTTTGCAACACTTAAGTTTTTTTATGGGGCTGCTTTTATATCGTCATTGCCGTCAAGTCTTCCCCGGTGGCTGAGTAAATCTCTCAATTACTGTAGCCACGTGGGCTTGATGGTGTTTCTTCTGGGGTCTTCAGCTGAGCTGTTAAACCTGCTCCTGCAGGGCAGAGACCCAAGGGGGGGCTGCTGTAGCCCGGCCCCTCTCACTGCTGCGGGAGTGGCAGAGTGCCTTTCTGTGGGTTGTTTCAGGCTGATCTCTCGAGTGAGGAAAGTGACCCATCCTTCATGAGGAGAGCAGGAGGATAACTCTTCGTACCTTTTTTTGGTGTTAATTGATCAAAGACAGGTATTCTGAAGTTCTCTACGGAGTCCGTGGAGCTGGAGGAAAGGAACGGGGGAGTGGGTGGTGGGGGAGCAGGAGGGCAGGCTGAGCTCTGAGACAGCCGGCACTTCTGTTTGTTCTCCTTTTTTATTGTTTGTGTGCATGTAGGGGGGGGTGTTAGTTTCTTTCCTTTGTTTAATTTTATTATTTTTTTATGTATTAGTATTTTTTAGACTGACACTTTCAAACCAGGTTATTTTCACTCTTGCTTATTTACCTCTCTCCATGAGAGGTCACTGAAGGAAGGCCTCCACTTTTTAAAAACACTGATGTAATAGGATCTATTTATGTCCCTCTGAGTCAGATAGGGGTTTTCCCACATAATTTTCCTTGTGGCAGATGACATCTACTAGATACCATGGTTTTTTATATACATACATGCATACACATATTTAAATGAAACAGTTTATACCTGGAGTCCATAAATAACATCCTCTTTCCCTCTTGAGTTCAAATACAGTTGAAAAATTTAGGAGTTAGAGATGAAGGTGTTTTTTCTATTAGTGACAAAAGCTACATTGGAAGACTGACATTAGGCCTCCTACACGAAGATTTGCTGACTTTTCTAAAGAGCTGGATGATCTCAGGACTTCCCTTCCATGTCCACCCAGCTGTGGTCACAGCCCTGGTCACTGTGTACTTCGGGAGAGCAGACCAGAAGGCCCCGTCTCTGCGGGCAGCAGGTCCGGAGGAGGAGTGCCCAGAGGGCACGCTCAGTGTCTTCTCCCACAGACCCCTCGAGCGAACATGATCTTCCTCCCGTGAAAGATTGGGGAAGGGGTATTTTCCACCTTGGCTTCTCTTATATCCACTGAATTTAACAGTGCCAAAGCAGTCTCCTGCCCAGGTGACTACAAAAGGAAGTGCAGGCTCTAAAATCAGGGAAGAAAGCATTTGTCCTTTTCTTTTTTCTTGCTATTACAGTGTCCAAAACCCCTCTGCGTTGCTGAGACCTAGAGATCACAGTGTTTGCCATTGTGTTGGGCATGAGCACCTTCCAGAAACCTAAGGATGGGGCTCACTGCCTCTGCCCTACTGTTTCTGTATTTGTGCAGATACGGTTGTTCTGATAGCCATTTGTGAAGCGGTCAGGATGGATTGCATTAGCTATTTGTGGAGCTTTTATGGGTTTTGTTTTTGTTTGTTTGAAGAAGGCACAGGAGTTGGATAGTTCGTTTATGTTGCCGTGGTTAACAAGAAACGCAGTTCACCCTTGAACAGCACGGCTTTGAACTGCGCAGATCCACTTACACACGTATCTTCGGTCCACGGCTGGGAGGCCACGTACACAGAAGGCTGGCTGTGCGGGCAGTTGGTGCCCCCACCCCCCTGTTCATAGGTCAACCGTGTTAGAAAAAGCACAGGTCTGGAACTTTTGGCACATCACTTCCCCTCTCTGGCCTTAGCTTCCTTGTGTTTAATAGGGAACTGGCCAGCTTTAATATTTTTGTGGACTTTCCATGTGCCTCTTGAGTTTCTGTTGTATAAAATTGCCCAAGTGGTGCTAGCACAGGCCAAATCAAATTTGGACACTTAGGAAAATGCATTAAAACCACAGTAAGGTACCATTACATACCTACGAGGAAAGCTAAGATTAAAAATACCGAGTGCTAGCAAGGATGCAGACCATCTCACACATTGCTAAGGGGGGCTGCAGATCGATACTGCCACTCGAGAAGGCAGTTTGGCAGTTTCTTATCAAGCTAAATGTACGTTTAGTATGTGACCCAGGAATCCTACTTTCGGATATTAATCCTAGGCTCTTATATTAACTCAAAAAAATCCTTGCACTTATGTGCCTATGGCAGCACTATTTATAGTCACCAAAACCTGGAACTAAGCCAGATCTCTCTCACCGGGTGGATGTATAACAAGCTGTGGCTCATCCACACAGTTTAATATTACCCAGCATTAAAAATTATTGCCATGTGCAACAGTTTTCTATTTCTAAAAACTTAGATGCATTTGAAGTGCATTGTGCTAAGTAAAAGAAGTCAGTTTCCAAAGGGTATTTAGTATATGACTTCACTTATGAGATAGTCTGGCAAGGGCAAAATTACAGGCACAGAAACTAGATCAGTAGCTGCCAAGTCTGGGAGTGGAGGAAGGGCTGACATTTGAGGGGTGTCATGGGGGAATTCTCTGGGTGTTGGAATGGTTTTGCATTTTGGTGGTGGTGGTTATAAGAACCTATATGTATGTGTTCCAAATCATAGGATTGTGTGCCCCACAAAAGTGAATTTTGTACATAAATTAAAAATAATTAAAAGAACAAAAGAAAAATGAACAAGTTAGATATATACTTTGCAAGGTGAAATGCATGGAAGGGTCTTGATTATACCTGCCTTTGAGTCAACCACTGGGATGGGGAATCTGATTTCAAGGGCTAGCTTCACATTCTGCAGTTTTTAACTGCATTGTGGATTAGAATCTATAAACACTGAGTATTTAAGGGCAGAGAAGCTTCAGGTAAGAGGTGCTTGCTTGCTCTTGTGGGGCGAATGTAGAGGAATGTTGTGCTCACATTGCATTGTACACCAAATACTTTAAAAAGGCACTTAAAGGAGAAAGGTATGAAGTAAGCTGTTGCCCGGGATAATGCTGCGGGTAAATAGGACACCTTGTTTCATAACAGGGACTACTTGCTGTTGAAAGTGAGGATGTTTACAGGTGTTCCAGCCTAATGCTTGTACAAAGGAATCACGTAAGATGTATGTTTAATCCTCACATTAATTGTTTGGATGCAGAGCGTTTTAATTTTTTTTCCTCAGGTCAGTGGCTCCTTTGAAAACAGCTCGTATTTCTCCTATGGAGAAAATACATACAGGCCTGCAAAAGCGTACCTGTGATTTCAGGGATACACGGTCTCCTTGAGCTGCAGCAGTGAGCATGACCTTAACTCCTGCTTTGGATTTGATACTGCAAAATGGAAAGAACATAGGCAGCAGAGCCAGTTTGTTTATATCCTGGCTTCGGTGCAAGAATTTGTGCAAAATACCTGTTTCTCAATTTCTTCATGTGTGAAATGGAGGAAAATATATTTGGATAGTGTGTGCCAGTTAGCAAAGCTATTCATTCTAAATATACCAGGACCAATACACAGTGACCTTGTAGAAACAAAACTTTGAGGTCTGATGAGGTAATCATCAGAGACCTGATGAGGTCTGAAGTAATGTGTCTTATAAAAGGATAAAACAGGACAGCGGAAAAAGGAAGGGCACTTCGACGCATAACGAGACTGTATTTCTTTTGCTTTCACTTAACTTCTCAAGTTAAGCCTCACTTTAAAATGAGTGAGAGGGAGTGTCCGTGTAGGTTCTGACAAGGGTTCTCTCATCTTCAGCCACGTGAAGCAGCCTCTACACTGGACTTTTTGCCTTAGTTCTGCCTTACATGCAGTAAGGATTCGTCTGGATGGAGGGTTGATGGTGGGTGAAGATATCTTCCCTCTCAGTTGCCAAGTCTCAGTTGTTTTAGTTTTTTAGTGCCTTGGTGGTTAGTGAAAATGATGAATTCAGATTTTTTTTTTCCCCTGTGAGAATCTGGTGCAGTGGCCGTCAGCATACCTTTCGGGTAACAGGTTGGGCCCATTGAAGACTCGCTGTGGAGAAAACAAGGAGGAGAAACAGTCTGGGGGAAATCGCATTCTTACTTGGTCATGGTATTGTGTGACCAAGTGAAAAGAAGATCTGATCCTCTTTGGGGGTGGGATTTCTCCCCACTAAGAGAAATTTGGGTGGAGAGAAGGGTGAAACAGGTTTAAGAATGCTAAAAACAGCCTGTGCATCTCAGCTCTGTGGGTCTGATGTTGGTTAATGGGGCCTCAACTGTAAGAATTTTCCCTTTTAGTTTCCATGCCTCTTCCAAATTGTCCCTTTGCTTTTCTCGGGAACTTTTTCTTAGCTACACTCACTAGTGTTTGTGTATTTTTTCAGCCATTATAGCTGATAAAAAAAGAAAATAAAATATAAAAAGACTACTAAGGGTTTTTTCCCTTCACAGAGCAATACTATCTTGACTCCAAGACAAGCAGTTTCTAGTAACAGCAGGACTTGAGCTCCACCGGCTTTGTTGCCTGTGAAACCTTGATTCTGTCCCAAGATCACACGTGTCATTTTTCCGAGGCCTCTTGTTCTCCATCCCCATGGACCTCAGGTGTCCCTGAGCGGCCATCCAGAGGAGTAGGAAGGATGGTGATTTGGGAATCTTAGAGATTCAGAAATTGCTGTGAGCGGGGTCTCTAGGTGGACTGATGGGGTAGGAAAAGCACACATAGTCTTTGATTACTGTATTGTTCACGGAACCTCGAGCGTTTCGGTTAGTCAGAAAGTGTGACAGTTTGAAGAAGCCGCAGCCGTCCAGCATCTCGTCAGGGCCGAATGCCAGCTGGGCGCACAGCTTCCTCTGCAGATCTGGGCGAATGTGCATGGGAGGCGCTTCCAGCCTCTAAGCGGATAGCGAGTGGGCCTTAAGACACTTCCTACTACCTTCTCTAGTAGGTGCTGGGGCCGCATAGGATTGTTCCAGCTGAGCATGGTTAAACACGAAAACCAAGCAGCCAGCATGTGGCCTGTGAACTAACATGACAGCATAAAGGAAATGGAAAAGTATCATGAGTATTCAGATGGAAGGCTCTCTGAGTGTAATTGTCTTTAAGAAACCAAAGAGAAATTTAGAAGAGATTTTCCATTTATCCTTTTAAAAAAATGGAAGAAAGCTGACCTGTAATGAAATTAGAGAAGGAAGCAGCATGGAGAAAATAGGTTTATGAGCATGTCAGTCAGGTTTTACCCAGAGATTCAGAACCAGGAGGAGGAATAAACGTGTATTAAGATTTATCACACGGACGATTGTGGGCACTGGCTAAACAAGCCCCCGATTTGTAGGGCAAGAATAGAAGAAGGTCACGGGCAGTCTTGTACCCACCAGCGTCATCCAGAGCTGCCTGCTGTCCTTTGAGAAGGAGAGACCCTGGGCTGGACGGACTGCTCCTGCACAGACACAGGCTGTCCTCCACTGGCCGACTTCCCTCTCCAGGGGAAACCGTGGCCCTGCCTTTAAAGCCTCCAGCGGATTCAGGCCCGCCCAGATTATCCGGGATAATCTTCCTTATTAAATCAGCTGATTAGGGGCTTTAATTACATCTGCAGAAGAGCCATCACAGTGAGGGCAAAGAGGGGACGGGAGTTGGCTGAAGTGATGCAAGGACATCCAGAATCCAGGGCATAATCGAATTCAAACAGGGACAAAGGACCCAGTTGACATCACAGGAAATGCAGTTAGGGATCTGAAAAACATAGCTGAGTAACTCTTAGGATAGAAGATAAATACTAAATGCTCATCAGATGAAAAAAAATACATAGATACAGGGAGGAGAGAACAGAGATGGATCCACATTGTGGGCACTCTGGAGTTTAAACTGACTCAAAGGAACAGAAACAATGATAGAAGCTACAGTGGGTAAAACGTTTATTATTGGAGGAAAACACATGACAGGATGCATTTACACCACAGCATTATCCTGGTTTTTACAAACAGAGGCAGGGTGCAACAATGGAAAGGGTATGGTTTTTAGGCTCAAGACGAATCTTCATCTGCAGAATGAGGTGAGACCTTGTCATAGGGCTTTTGTGAGACCAGAAGAGCCAGTACAACCCCTTAGCCCAGCGTAAGGGTACTTAGCAGGCCCTCCCCATGTGTTACTTTGCCTGTAGTCTTTGACTGCAACACAGGGGTGACCTAAGAGCAGACGTGGTGCCTGCTGCTGAGGAATGTGGACTGAGATTTGGGGAGGATACAGGTGCCGGAATTGGGGTGCCAGCTTTGAGCAGGTGTATGGTGGTCGGAACTCTACTCTTACGTGCACTCTTACATGCTGAGCTGACTCAGAGCAACTAAGGGATCAAAAAGGGTGGGGATGGAGAGAAAACTACTTTAAGGAGGCGTCACCTAGTAAGGCTGGAATTAACCAGTAAAAAAATCACACAGTTCCTGGTTGGTGCCTCATCAGCTTTTTTGTATTTGACAAGGATGTCAGAGTGAACATATTTAGGCACAAGTCAGATAGTGGTATTTGATCTTTTCTGAGGGGTCTTTCTGTCCTTTTGCCTGCCTGGCCACCTGCTGTGAGGTGTTTATTATTAAAATCTGTGCCTCCTCATGCAGTGGTTTCTTCTGGTTTTTGATTTCTTTCCGGCCCTGTTTCTCTGCTGAACCCTGTAAATCCTCAATTAGTCAGTGTGCGTAGTTCTGCAGGGAAAATAAAATAGAAATGGTAGCTTTTGCTTCCGAGAGAATTTACCTTGGCAATAAGGAGACTAAACCAACACACACGTGACATTAGAAAACAATGCAGTTCAGTGTAAATCACAGATTCAAAGGTGCCTTCATTCTCATTGTGCTGTTCATACGGAGAAGCAGCAAGGACTTCAGTGCAAGGAGACACAGTGGGTTCCGAGAGGTCTGAGCCTGCTCAGTGAAGAAGGTGAGGCCCGAGGGAGTCCGTGGAGAAAGGGAGGTGTTGGCTAAGCCGACTCTCACGGCTCCAGGGCGTCATTCCATTGCAGTCCCTGAGTGGTCCACCCAGAGCTGAGAGATGCAGAGATCCCCCATCTACAGAGCTGCACACCTCAGCCCTGCAGTGGCCTCAGCTCCTGACATCCCACGCAGCACACAGGAGGGCACCTGAGGAAGGGAGCCAGTGTTGCTAGAATGTAACCTGAAGTCCAGAAGGACAGAGAAGAGAGCAGGGAAAGGGAAGTACTTGGCATTTAATGAGCACCTACTATAGCCAGTTGTCATACTGGCATCTGTCCTACCTGCACTCATTTGTTACTGCAGCCCTGGGAGGAGGTGCTGCTGGCATCCCACTCTGGGGACAAAGAAGATGAAGCTCAGAGAGGTCAGATGAGTTCTGTCCAGCCCCGCAGATGGCGAATGCCAAATCTGAGCCCAGATTTGTCCTGTCTCTTCACCGCTTTCAGAGTGACTCCTCATATCAACCAGGAACCTTCCCCCTTCGACTGACAGAAGCCCAAATGTGCTTTTTTTCTGAAGTTATTAGTATATTATCTTAGAGTTAGTCTTTCCTATTGTGCCTGGAGATGCGTTTCTTTCTTTAACCAAATAAACAAAAGAGCTGGCAGAGCCAGCAGTTTCATTTGCCCTTAATATGGAGGAATAAAAAGACTTGTGTGTCCTTAATAAGCAGAACCTGTTTTCAGTGTTCAACTGGCCAACTCCTGTCTGGGTGTTATTTTTTTAAAGTAATTACAGTCTTTCTGATACACCCATTTAAGCCTTAAGCCCCAACAACTCTTCCCTCTTCCCTCTGGATCCCCATGTTGTGAGGCTACATCTCTTTTTTTTTTTTTAAGGAAAAGGACATATGTGTGGAATCACCCTTATGAATCCTCCTGTATCGGTTCGTTGGACAAATGCATTCAATCAGAATATAGAAATGGCTTGATTCTTTTGTGGGACTGTCTCCTGTTAGAGATGTTGCTTCTCATACTTTTTCCTAGCTTTACCTTGTTTTTACTTGAGAGCTGTTTCTCCTCGGCCACAATGAAATTGTTCGCGTCGTATGTTGTGGCCTTAACTTCAGGGTCTTGGCTACTTGGAGGCAGTGGTGTTTACCTAGCTTTTTTTGTTGCTTTGCTTTTTGCTTTCACATTCTCTTCTCGCTTATTTTTGTGCTCTCCCCCATCTACAGATGGCGGCCCCCGTGAGACGTTGATGCATTTTGCAGTGCGGCTAGGACTGCTGAGGTTGGCGTGGTTCCTGTTGCAGAAGCCGGGCGGCCGCGGAGCTCTTAGCATCCACAATCAGGAAGGAGCGACACCTGTGAGCTTGGCCTTGGAGCGGGGTTATCACCAGTTGCACAAGCTTCTGACCGAGTAAGTGCTCCTTCTCCCTTTGTCCCTGCCCTCACCACCAGCCCCACCCCTGGTTCCTGATAGTTCCACCCACTTGGCATCTCAGTGTGCGTTTGCCACGAATTAGAACCTCAGCTCTCTGCCTTGCCTTCTGCTGGAAGCTTGTGAGCCTGCTCCTGCTTACCGCTTCCCTGCCTGCGAGTGACATACGTAAGTCACATCACCATTTTCTCTCTCCCCTGCCTCCCTGCCTTCACTGCTCCTTCCCTCTTACTGTTACTGGAAACCCAGGATAAGTCTTGTCTGTGGGGGTGGCATTCCATTACCATATATCCAGTTTATCCCAGTTCAGTACAAGGGGAAACAGTTTTCCTGGGCCGTACCTTTTTTCTGGTATGTCTTAGAGACTTGAGAAAGTTTGTTAGAAATGAATACTGTAAAGTAATAATTGCATGCAGAAAATGTACTGAACTACTGAGGTTTGTCTGAATGTAAGTTCTGTGAATGAAATCAAGAGCAATGCTTTCTTCATCTGAGAAGCAGTAACGAGCAACTGAGTTGCCCTGGAGATGTGCAGTAGGAAATCCCGTCCGTGTGTCTGTGGGTTCAACTGTAACACAGTCTGGTTCTTTAGAGAGTCTTCTGAAGGAAGGCTGTTTGTCAAAACATTTGCAGAATCTTTTTTTCTTGTGTAAACAGAGAAATAAATTTATTAATAACGGGCAACATTTTTCATTGGAATATTTTTATAGGCAGAAATCACAAGTATAGTTTTTCTTATTTAATATATATTTTTATTGTCTTATGATCACTGTCATCTTTCTGCTACATAATCTAAAGAATAAACCTTATTGTATATGTGTTCTCTAGCATTTAAGGGGACCTTGTAAATTAAGTCATTATTCCCAAATTCTTGCGTGTTTTGCTCATATGAGACTTAATTTAGTTGTGGTTTATATTTTATCATTTTTAGCTGTGTGTGTGGGGTACTCTGCACAGGCCACGAAGAGAGCTCAGAATGTGATGATACTCATATCCACAGGTGTTTTGTTCTGTTTGTTTTTGCTTTCCCTGCCAAGCTTATAGTTTTCCCAGGCGAGCCAAACTGAAGGTTCTCTGCAGAAAGCATGGGAATGGGTGCTGCAGATACAGTGACGGTGGGAGGGACGCTCTTCATCTCAAATGAGCTTCTGATACCTGAGCCCTCCTATGACAGTATTCCAGAGCGTGATAGGCTCCATTCCTTCGTACTTCCCATCTGGCCGGTGATTGGATTCCCTCTGCTGTTCGCTCCGTGGCCTTAGGGACACAGGCCTTGTTCCAGAAGTTGGAATACTTAACTCGGTATAAGTATCGCAAGGCTCGAATGCAGTTCCTCTAACTGTGATCTTAGAGCTCAGAGTTTTTGCCGGGAAGCAGAGGTGGTTAAGGCTTGCCATGCAAATGGGGAAATAAAGCGATTACAACAGCTTCTTTATATGCTTGGTGAGGATGTCACAAGACTCATTGCAGCACAGCTGTAAGGAAACTAGAGTATTTGTTCTTGGAGAAGAGTTTTTGGCTTGCTTCATAGTACCACCTCTGTTACATGTGGGAAAACCACTCATCTCCTTTTGAAGGGGAATAAGTAAGGGGAAGCCAACTTCAGAACCCTCCAAGTAGAGGACTGCAAGAGGAGAGCATGAGCACGAGCACGGGGCTGCGGATCCAGCCCTGAACTTGGAGTCCTCTGGCTGTTCTTCCAGGGTACTGTTCTGTAACCTAGAGAAAGAGCTCTGGGTTATACATAATTAGCAATTTAAAAAAGGTAAGGGGTGATTTTACTAAGTCCCTGCGTCTTACTGCGATAGGAGTAGACTTTGCTAGAATCTCAAGTATGAAGGCTGGGTTGCTTTGTTAAATAAATGAAAGAATGCATGGGAGAGTGCATAGCATAGTGACTGGCCAAAAAGTTACCTCTAATTGCCCTTTCCTGAATGTTCCTTTCCTGCTAGGCCTGTATCAGTGTTTCATCCGTTAAAAAGTTTTTCCCAAAATCTTAAAATATTTTCAGGCAGCATTTGGATGTCCCTACTTGACAAGAGTTTGAAATTATTCCCAAATGTAATAGATACACTGTAAAAGAATTAGTCTGGCCCTGGCTAGTGTGGCTCAGTGGATTGAGCTCCAGTTTGTGAATTAAAGGGTTGCCAGCTCGAGTCCCAGTCAGGGCGCATGCCTGGGTTGTGGGCCAAGTCCCCAGTGGGGGGCGCTCGAGAGGCAACCACACATTGATATTTCCCTCTCTTTCTCCCTCCCTTTCCCTCTGAAAATGAATAAATAAGATCTTTTAAAAATAAAAGAGTTAGTTTGGCTGTCTGGCACTTGCTATGATTGATGTGTCAATGTGTCTGGTTGATGGAACAGGGAATTTTAGATCGTAAAAGAATTATACAATGCTGCCACCCTTACAGAAAGAGTACTTCTTCTAAGTATTTTAACTGTGGAGTATTGACATAAAAGTGGTGGAATATTTCATTTGACTAAAGAATGAATGCAAAAATATTTGTCTTCATAACTTTATCTCATTTTCAGTATCAGTTTAACAAATCTTTATTGAAGGCTTGCAATGCATTATTGGTATGTTATAAATAATATTCCATTTCAACTTAAGACAGTCTTTCTGAAATAGACATTATCTGTGTTTTACTGCTGAAGTACGGAGGCTTAGAGAGCGAAAGTACCAGGTCCGTCTTTGTAGCAGAGTGGCAGAGCTGCCATTGCAAGCACACCTGTGGGTTCCGAGGCTCGTATTCTTCCCTCTGCAAAAACCTGACAGTCAGAGGAGGACTCAGGAAGAGGCCACGGGGATACAGATGACTAGCACTTACTTAGGAAAGGGCTCTCAGCTTTCCATTTAGTCCCAGGCTCCGCTTTCCTGAGGAAAACAAGATTGCCAGTACCCTAACTTGATGTTTACATTACCCATGATAATAATGGGTTTAAAAGTATTGCTGGTGACATGATGCCGTCTTTCTACATTGCATCCTCATGACAGCCTAATGAGAGAGTAGGGCAGATGTTATTATGCCTGTTTCGCAATTGAGGAAACAGACCAGAGAGGTGAAGTGAGTTGCCAGTGTCATAAGGCTCCAGAGTAATGGACCCAGGCTCAGGCTCGGCGTCCAGTGATCTGTCCAGGTTGCGATGACACATGTGCACATGCGGGGCACGGACCCAGGCTGGCAAACACAGCTGTCAGGCGTGGTTTATTACAGTGGGCGGGGTCGGCCCCTTCCAAAGAGTTTGTGTCTCTAGGTTCTCAGGTCCTTCTTTTGACATATTTGCACTTGAAACCTGGGTCCAGGGTCAGAGGGTAGAGTCACTACCCTCTGTGTACATATTTCACAATGGAGCTGAGCACAATTGAGCAAGATGTTCAGTTAGCACAATGATTGCCTCTTTCGGTCCTCTTCAAGGACTTGACAAGTGGGTCCTCAGTAACCCATCTGGTGCAAAACAAGTTTGGAACCTTTGCTTTTGCTTAGGAGTGGGAAGAATAAAGTAAAGGCACAAACTTACCTTCAAACTAATAGCCAGGAGTTTTTTGTTACTTCATCTGGCTTAAGCCCCATCCATTTGTCCGTCTGGCCATCCATCCGTGTCCCTGTCCTCCTTTCTCACTGTGTGATCAGGCCTGTGTGTTTTGGTAAAGGTAAGGTGGTAGAACTGAGAGGAAACTGGAGAGAGGAGGAAGGACAGTAACACTGAATGTGGAATGTGCTGCGTTGGTGCTTTGCATGTGTTCTCGTTTAAAGTTTCTCAGCAGACATCTCAGGTGTGGTCAGATCAGTACGGTTAGCGCTGTATTTATCTACAGGTGAGAGAATACACAGAGAGGCCAAATACCCTGCCCAAGGCTCTGTAGTCAGCAGTTGCCATTATTCCGAAGCCTGTTTTTAAACGTTATTGATAGAATTTTATGAGGAGTCATGTTTGACAGTCTTTTAACCAACTAATTTGATCATAATGATTCGTAATAGATCTGGTTTTCAGTGATTTTTTTTGGGGGGGGGTAAAATTTTCTGCTGCAGCATTTGAAGAATTTTGATGTTTCATAAGGTTTTTTTGTTTGGTTTTTTCCTCCACCATTTAAAAGTAATTTCTGATTTCCCTATCTGGCAACTTGCTGGAAAATTGCAAAATGCACTTTCTGAGGATAATATTTGTGTTTATATAACTGTAACACCAGGTGCCATATTGTGTTTGTGCTAGGCATTTTGCATGAGTTCTTGTATATTTTGTCCTCTCCCCAACACTTTCAGGGTGGGCATTTTATCTTGACCACACCAGGCGACCCCCATAGTTGGTAAGTAATGGAGCAGTAATCGGAATGAGGTTGTAATTCCCATGCCCATGAATTTTTACACTGGTGGGACAATTTTTTTTTGTATTTTAAATTTAGGTTTGTTTTATTTAAGTTTAATGTTAATTGTATGCTCTTTTTCAGTAAGAACAGTACAGTTTCTGTATCTGTGGCTCCAGTCAGATAACCCTCTAGTACAAATTAGCTTCCATTACACGTACTGGTTGTTTGTTTGTTTGGCCTGGGACTTTGTAAGAACATGGATTGCTGTTGGAAGTCGGCTATAATGACACCATTCCACAGGTACTGTGTTTCCTATTGTGGGCTTCTTTTCCCTCCCTGCTCTCTGCAGGCAAATGGTCCCAGCCTAGGAACATTTAGGCCTCAGAGTTGTTTTCAGGGTTGTGAAGTTACACATCTTAGTCTGTGATAACAAATACTCTATGGTAACAGCATGCGGTTTTGAAAATTTTTCTGACTGGTGCTTGCCAGGTAGCTCAGGTGGTTAGAGCGCTGCCCTGATACACCAAGGTCATGGGTTTGATCACAGGTCAGGGCACATGTAAGAATCAGCCAATGAAAGCATCAATACGCAGAACAACAAATTGATGTTTCTCTCCCCCTCCCGCCCCTCCGCTCTCTCTCTAAAATCAACATATAAGTTAACTTTTAGGGAAATAAGGATGATATTTCTGACTTCACTGTGGATCTTAGTGGAAGAAAACATGAACCCAGGGTGTAGGACTTGATATTTGCATGTAAGCAAATGAAGGACCACGTAGCGCCTTCCCCCCTGTAAAAAACACAAACCTTTGGTAACCATCACACATTATTTTTATGTGGTCAGGTTTGAAGTTTCCTTCAAGGTATATATAAATAGAAAGGATGACTTGAAAAATTTCAGTATTTGACCAAATCTGAGTATTATCAGCATAGAATGAAGTTGGGTGTGTTGAGAATAAATGTGAAAAAGTAAAAGTGTAACTAATCCTACAGTGAAATAGTTCTGTTTCAGAACTTTGACTTTGTAGTGTACTAACAAGAATTTCTGAGCATCCCAGCTTCTGCATTGCTCTTGATTCATTCAAAGTGCACTCACTTTCTACTGAAATGGGCACACCACCGATAGTTCCACCTAGTTGGGTGACGGAAAACTAATTCAGGAGAGTTTTTCAGGAGCATTTCTTCTAGAAGGAAGTCTGTACTTAGGATTCTTGGTTTAGTGAATCTCAAGAATGGTTTAATTGTTGAAATTGTGTAGCTTTTAAAACAATCATTTTGGCAAGGTTTTGTCCATATACACCTATAGCTAGTGAAGTCTGTTGTGTTGAGATTTGATTAGTGAAAACAAAATGTATTTGTGGTACCTCATTTTATTCCTAACACATTTCTTCATACATTTAGTTCTGGATTTTGAGTTACTTATCATAGTTGTTCTATATGAATTTGGCTATTTTTCCTTCTTGTAAAATTTGTAGGTAGCAGTGATGACATTCTCCTTTTAATTTTTTTCTTAAAGGATGTGAATAATTTACGGATAGAATATTTCTGAAAAGACACATGGCATAAATGAGATGATATATATAAAATTTTTAAAAATTATTCTATTTAATGCTTATTTTATATAATAGTTAAACTGTTCATCAGAATTAGTTTGTACAATATATAATATCTATAATTCTTTTGTCATTTATTTTAATAAACATTTAATTGGCTCAAAAGAGATAAAATGTTCTTCTGAAAATTATAGGGCCAGTGCACCCTCAATATTCATATGTATTAACTCTCAACCTATTTCTCTATTAATTTAACCATTTGCAAACTCTTGTTTTTATGCATAGCACTGTTTTCATAATCACTAATTATTGTAGCATTTTGCTCTTACAGTAAATATACATTTATGCTTTAACTGACCAGCAGAATTTCTGCATAAAAAGCATAAGGAGATTTGCACTTTAAATTTCGTAGGGAACGTTTACAGAGTGCTCCTTACTTTCACAGTACTTTTTATATCGGTGATACTGCTGCACTGGTACAGTGCTAGCCTGTGCAGTCTCTTGATCACTGATCGTGTATACGTGTTCAGTAGGCCTTAAACACTCGGCCTTAAAAAGGGCGAAGCTGACCCTGAGTGCATCCCTAATGTTTACCATCCAGGAGCCTCTGTTTCCTCATCTATAAAATGAGAAGTGACAGTGGGTACCTCATAGGCCTGTTAGGATTAAATGAGAACGTGATTGTGAACTTCTCAGACACTTAACATGTCCCTTTTTTGGGAGAGGTGGGAAAGAAGATTCCCTGGAAATAAGATGATCACTCAGCCTTGTCTGAGTGTGACGTGTCTGCACCACCGTCCACTTTCTGATGGACTTTTCCCTGGTCAGCCCACCCCACAACTGCAACACTATCCCTTGAAACATGAGGGAACTAGAGCCCCGTTTTCCTCAGATTTGGGGGGAGGAAAGAGTGGTAGGGTGATGTGGGGGTAGTTGCTTGACAGTTACCCCACAAGCAAGGTTCCTGTCCTTTTGGTTTGTCTCTTTCTCAGAAACTTCCTCCTTTTTTGTTCATTAGAACTGCACCAGCCCAATGGTATACCCTGTGTAGGCACAATTTATTGAGCACTTCGGGAGAGCCAAACACTGTCCCAACACTTTACATTTGTGTTCATTTGATCTCTCAACAAAGCTGGCATTCCCAGTTTACTGGTGAGGAAACTGAACTTCAGAGAAATGTAACTGTGCCCACCCACCCCCCCAAAAAAGGAAGAAAGAAACTAAGAATAGTAGTGCTAAAATGTGTAGTGAATTTGCATGTGCATTAATGCATAACTCGTCTAGCAGTGAGTTCCCTGCAAACACCTAAGGTAGAGAGTAGCCTCCTGTTCATGTTGAGGTGGATTAGTGATCCCCCCTCCTCTTCTGCTTTGAACCTCTCTAGCTCCATTTTGGCGCAGTTGTGATTGAGTGTGTAGGGTCCTTGATGTTTGGCACTGTTTCGGTGATGTGGTTTCAAGGAAGATACTGCAGTGGCCCTCAAATAAGGAACTAGGTGCTGCACTTCCTGTCACAGGCAGACTCAGCAAAACACGCCTTTGGGCAGGACCGACCTGGTAAAGCTGCAGTATGCAGCCCAGACCCAAGTAGGATGGGCTTGCGATATTCGTGGTGCTTGGGCGGCCATAAGTGAGTACAGACTGACGTCTTCTTGACCTTCCTTGTCTATTCTCTGACATTTGATGTGACTTTGTGTTGTACCTCAACAAGATGTATTTTTAACTCCTCCCTCACCCCCGCACGACTAGTGTTGTTACTACCGGAAACATGTTTTTCTCTGCAATTGACTTGACAGGGTTTTATAGTGTGTTAACATACAACCTGAACTTTTTCGTGAGTTGCAGCATGCTGGACAATGTAAGAATCAGAGGTGGATTGGTTATTGATTGCTGCATAGCAGGTGGAACACTGGGAATTAGTTGACATTCACTTCAGGCTTCATGAATTTTGTTGCGCCACGTACATAAATCTTGAGTTTGGGGGCTAGCTATGGATACTCAGTTTGCATGCTATAACCTCTCTCTGAGGAACGGCCTCTTAATTTGTGTTTTTTTATAGTTGAAAACTTGCTGTTGACCCTATTAGGTTTATGATAATGAAACCTACTTAACATATCTGATTAGCTTCTCATGAATACTATATCAGAATTACAGTTTGTATTATTTGAATGTGGTCAGAGTTTGAAACTGTTACGGGGCAGCTGTTGCCATGGAAGCTGAAAGCCTGGGTACCAATTCTGGCCTTTTCAGGTACTCACTGTGCACCTGGACAAATTGTCTCTTAAGCCTCAGTTTTCTCATGTGAAAATGGAAATACACTGACAACTGCATCAAAGTTGTTGCAAGGAATACTGATAGTTAATATTTTAGTGCCATTATTTTGTTTTACATTCCCCTCATTCCCGTTGCCTTCTCTGTACAGCTACAGTACCCCAGCCGCACTGGCCAGCCGGTTGCTACCTCAGGACCTTTGCACTTGCTGCACCCGTTCCCAGACACATACTGTCCCAGTGGCTCACATGCTGGCTCTTTCATGGGATTCAGATCAGGGTCATATCTCCTCAGAGGTTTTCCTGACCACCTGTCTGAGGAAGCCATTCCACTCTAAGGAATTTTCTGCCATAAGCACCCTGATTTATTTTCTTTAAGGCACTTACCTCTATGTGTAATTATAGCTCACTATAATATTAGCTCCACTATAGTAGGTACCTTGGCTGTCTTATTTATTTATTGGCATATTTCTAGCATCTAGGAGCGTAGTAGATAACTACATGAGTATTTGTTGAATGTTTGAATGAATAAGATTATAACCTAGAGAATTCATTTTCTGGAATTGGGATATTTTGAGATATCTTGAAGTATGAACTTACGAGCAACACAGAGAAGACCAGGTAGAATGCATTTTTAATGCAGTGGCACACCATCTGTAGTCTTATGTTTTAATGACCTTTGGAGACATTTTATCAATAATAGAAAAATACCCACGTGAACATTTTAAAGCAAACATTCATAGAGAACCCAGTACATTTTTGTGTGCTGAGAAATAGTGTCTTGGTCATTGCCTCATGCACACACAGTTCCCTTCTATTTCACAGGGTGTAGAATTGCATTTTAAGCTTACACAGCATAAGTTAAGAGTCTCTGTATACTTAGGCTATACATATCTTCTGGAATCTTTTGTAAATGCACACCCGTTTAGGGATGGGTGCTAACATGAAAATGACTTTAATGGTTAAGACAGAAGTGTTCAGTAGACTCCCTCTTAGTACCTTTGTAAAAAAAATGTCAAGAAACATTTTGCTTGTAGCATTTCTTTAAACTCATTAATCCACAGAAGTTGCTGTACTAAATTGCTTAGGAATCGGTTGCCTAGAATGAATTAAGAACTTCCTGTTTTAGCTCTCATGTAGCTCTTAGTTATATGAAACCTTGGCTGGCTTGCTTAGACTTTGTTTTCCATCTACACGTAGAAGAACATCGACCTTGTTACTTGGAAGATTAGAAATGATGTTCATGATGAAAGCGCATTGAAAAACTAGATACTGCTTTACAGTGTATTGTTTTAATTCCATCCTGTGATTAATTTCCAGTATTTTACAGTTCCTTCAGGGAAGTCAGGTCAGTAAATTACTGCTGCCCGACCTACTGCTGAGATTTTAATCATTCTTTAGGTGCATGGGGAAGGAGCCCGTCCAGAAGCAGGTGGAAGACTGTAGGCATCGGTGATGATTACTGAAGCAGGTACCTAAGGAGGACAGAAGCAGACAGAGCAGGCATCCTTGAACTTAGGAGGAATGGGCAGAGGCATCATTTAGTATATGAAGATTGTTTTAGCTCCCATTGGATGGCCCCAAGCTTCTCACCAGGAGGGGAGAAAAGGTCACCTGAGAATGAAGGAGGCAGGGTAAAACTTGGGCCTTTGAGGAGATTACAGAAAGTTTAAGTAACCCCTATGGGGATGAATCAGCACAGCAATTTTCACCCGGCGTGCTTCGAGAATTTTTCAAACATGTAGTACCTGACTGTTTAGTCAGGGGCACTGACCTCTCTTCCTTTAGATTGTCAAATTAAAAAATAACCACCAACACGACTTCACACAGAACAGAGCGCTTCACACAGAGCTGAAGACGCATTGGCTCCAGTGTCGCCTCCGTGAGGCCTTCAGGGACCCACCATGTTTAAAACTGCAACCCTCATACCTGCTTTATCTTTCTGTGTAGCTTTCACTGTCTTTCAAAATACTAGGCGTTTTATTGAGCGCTCTTAGCTCCCATGCTAAGGGTATGTAAGCTCCAACAGGACAAGGATTTTGTTTGGATCGCCAGCACCCAGAGTAGAGCCTGGCGTGTAAATATCTGCAGAACGGTGGGTGGTGGGGTGGGCCCACCCCTGTGGACGAGCTGGGTCTGGAGAGTGTCAGTATTCATGGACGTCGGTGGGGGAACAATTGCAGCGAATAGTCTTTAGTCAGTTTGTTGCTTCCAGACCGCCTAGGAAGCAACGAAAATCCACAGGGACAGTGGACTGGGAGGCTGAAGGGTTATTAGCACTTGGAGAGGTAATTGTGGCCACAGAAGCACATTCCTCAGGAGGGGAGAGCGTGGGAGAGATAGATGGTAAGTAGGTTGTTACAGCAGGTTTTTTCCCTGAGGTTTAGATGTTAGGGAAATGTTTGAGAATTAATAGTGGCAAGGTTGGTAGGAAACTTAATTTTGCTGGGAATGGACTGTATCACTTTTTAATTGTTTCTTTCTGCCTTGACACGCGGCCCCATCTGAGCTTGTATTTGGCTCACACTGAATCGTGGTATGCAAATCACGTTTTGCTGTCAAAGGCCTTTTCTTACTGGAGTGTGGCTACACGTGTGAATCTAAGTAAGCAGACATGCCAGTAATGTTGGTCAGACAGTTAATTAAGCAGCGTCAGTGACAATGGCAAACCAAGCTTCAAAGCTGAGTTTCCAGAGAAGCTGCCGCCCCCACCTATGGTAGAGCTGATTGACTTCTTAAGTGAGTCGTTCAGTTGAACTTGCAAGTGACTGTTTTACAGGAACTTTTCTGTTGGAGGTCACTTTATTCAGAGTACAGCCGCTTGGTAAGTACATAAAACAGGTAGCATATCAGGCGCTGACTTCATTGCAAGCCGCTGTTGGGGAGTCCCTCTTGGGTGCGATCACCATGGCGGTTTCTTTTGGGGCTGCCTGAATTGTTACCCTCGGCCAGGTCGTGATTCAGTTTGCTATGGCTTTTCCATTCCAGCAGATTTTTAGCCTTCAACTCCCACTTATTCTCTGGTGAATTGTCAGTGACAGTGTTTTCTCTACAAAATCATACCTATTGGAAAGAGAGTTGAAGGAATGCTTCTCTCTCATATTTGTCAGTGGGTAACATGTTTATTCCTTAATTCTTTAGTTTCTTCCATTTTAAATATGCTAATGATCTCAAACATAGCCTTCCTCCTTCTCCAGAATCTCTGGGAGACTTTATCAATCTACTGGTTTCTCAGAGAGAACCACAAAGCAATTTCATGTTTTGAGACCTATCTCAGAATTTTTTTTAACATTTGCCTTTGTTGGCTTTATTTGTACTGAGGTTGTGTTTGTAATGATATGAGTTGAGTGAAGTCTGTCTTTTAATAGAATAAATTTAACCTGAAGTTTTGGAACCAAAGTGCTTCATTCCAAATAGGGTTTGATGAGTATATTGACAAGTGTAACATGACTCGGCATTGCGCTAATTTTTCTCTACGTAGATGACTTTGAGAATTTTGAAGGTGGACAGAAGTTGGTGTGCCCTTGCCCTGCATGGGTGGAGTGTGGGTTCTTCCCTTCCCAGTGGGATGGACTGGAATTAGTGTATGATATAACCCGGTTTAAGAGAAACACCTAATGATAAGCCTTGCTTCTATTGAAAACCAGGCTAGAGCTATTCATTCTCCTTACATTTCCTCATTATTTGGTTGTTAGCATAATATTAACTATTTTAAGATCCCAGACTTCTTTTTATCTTGGTCAGAATCCTCAGGGAGGATGGTTAAATAGTTTTTATTTAACCCATTTGTGGCCCCTTGTGAGGAGGATGGAGAAATTAGTTCTGCGCCCGAATCCCTGGGGAACTGTCCAGGCCCAACCCCTCCTGCAGAGCCTCAAAGAGCAGTCCGGCTGACAATTGGACGTAAGGCTTAGAGGGTCAGACCCGGGCCTGGGAGGCGGGAGGCATCCGTATTAACCGGAGATTGCTTGCTTGCAGGGAGAATGCCGGGGAACCAGACTCCTGGAGCAGTTTATCCTACGAAATCCCGTGTGGAGACTGTTCTGTGAGGCATCACCGAGAGCTGGACGTCTACACGTTAACCTCAGAGTCCCGGTCACATCCTGCACCCCCGTTTCCTGCAGACAGTTGCTCTGAGCACATTTTTAAACTTATGAACATCCAACAGCAGCTAATGGTGAGGAAGACAATTTCCATTTTCAGGCTTCTGTGCCCTCACTCCTTCCCCCAGTGAACCTTGCTATAATTAAAGCGAAAATGCTTCCCTCAGAGATTGTGAAACCTGTAAGGAAAGCCGTTTTAGCAATACTCAATGTGACCACGTATGGGTGCAGAACTAGCATCGCGGTTGTAGCAATAGGGGCTGAGGGAGCTTTCCATTGGCTTGTGGCCAGGTTTCTGAAATACTGAAAGAGATACACAGACACCTTGTAGATACATAAATATGTAACAACCAGAGCTAAATTTTCCTGGCACGAAGGGAAATTTGCCTGTTTAATTTTATAAATTTGTTGGTTTAACTTTATAAAGCTAAGTGCACAAAGTAGCTTCTGATATTGTTGCTAAGGAACAAGAACCAGATGTACTCAGAAAAAAGCCTTTTCACAACTGTTTCCATGAATGATGATAATGCTCCTATACTGAAATCAATAGCTGTATGGTAAAAAGATCACTAAAAAAATAAAGATTTTATAATCCACTCAAAGCCTTCAAGATGAAGTTGTTGCCAGACGTAAAAACATTACAGACTCCCTGATAGTATTTATTATGGGGAATATAAACGTCACCTGGATACATCTCTCCTGGCCATAACATCTGAAAGGCTAAGTTTAGATCATCTTTCCACCCAGTTTATTTCAGAGATGATTTGATTTGGAAAAAGCTCGACAGTAATTTCGTTTAAGGTCGCCCAGGGTCAGCTCCGTGCCAGAGGCCTCTGCGGGAGCAGGCAGCGTCCCTGGGACCAGGCCGACGTACTTCGTGGTGGGGCTGCAGGGGGAGCTGCCTCTGCCTTTCCGAGGCCTGTTTGCTCCAGAGCGGAGGTCGTTTTGTTTTCCTCTGCTGGACTTGCAGGGACTCAGAGCTTTTCTCACTAGAAAACTCACAGTGCAACTGAAAATACCAGTTTGCAGGTGTCAAAGGTACCTGCAAGGTACGGGACAAGAGATCATGAGAAACGAAAGCTGTCAGACGATGCGTGTGTTGGGAGCGTCTACCATTTCTCGAGAAACACCACTTTTTTCTCCAAATCTCTGTTCTAGAATGTTCACCCTTCATTCAATTGAATGAACTGCTTTCGTAATTTTTAGGAAAGTGTTACACTCTGAGCAGGAATGGAAGCAAGCTACTTTGGAATGTGCTAAGGGGCATAGCACAGACGCTTTCAGGAGAAATCCATTTTTTTGGTACTGTCTCACTGGAAGACGTCAGTGAGCGTAACCCATTTTGCACTTGTGTGTGAACTGCTGTCATAGGCCCAGTGCGTAGGCAGGAATAGTGTTCTGGTGGTGACCTACTGAAAGTACTCAGTATATTTCCTGAGTAGGGAAATGGATGAGAGCACAGTGGACAGTAACTGTGCGTGAAATTGTTGCAAAACATCACATCATGAGTTAAGGGCAAACTGGCTGTTTTAGAAATAATTTTTATGTACTGAACAAACAGGGTTATTATAAGAATTCCTGAAATTGTGATATAAAGGCACACTCGCCTTAAAGATCATCTGTAGTTGTTTATTCTCCGTTTTTCCTAAGCCTTGTCTACATGTGTATGTGATTTTTGCATAATTATAACCTTAGGTCAAGGATTTAATTTTTTTCCACATCTTGTTATAATTATTTTTTTCTGATTCACTTTGGTCTTTGTAGTTAATATTTATATATGGCATAGCATTTTCCATCAGTTTGATCAACCGTGATTATTTTAACCATTACCATAGAGTGGTTATATCTGTTTATATTTTTAAAAATTCTTTAAAGTTGCAGAAACTATTTTTGATATGACCTAGAATATTCTGAAGCCACAGAACTGTCTGAGAATAATCAAGATTTAGGTCTTATTAGCTGATATTATTTATTTAGTATTAGACAACAGAGGAGCTAATGTTATCAGAAAATAAAAGAATAGCTGCCATGCCACTGTTCTTAAAATTAAGACGCAGAAGTAAAATTGTTGGGCTGAATTGACTGGATGGTATTCTGGGGCTTAAAGGACACTGTGCATCTCAGTAAGAATTTGGGGCCCAGAGCTTCTGCCTGGGCAGAACCTTGTAATGACAGAACATTTACCCAGCTGGTTAGGGTTTGCTTTCACTTACATGTGAGGCAGGATGTAAGTCACTTCTAAAGACTTGACAAAAAATATCTTTCTCAATTGCTCATTTGAAGGTAGTCACTATGCTTTGAAAAAGAAGGTTTTGGATGTTCAGTTTTAAGCTGCTTTCTAAAATAAATTTATAACACAGAAAATAGTCATCTTGCATATTCTTGACCATTTTTATCATTCCAGTGGATATGTAGCCACAAGGGAAGAAAGTGATATCTGGGACCAGAGAAACTTTATTCATATTTATTTAGATCAACTTATTGTGTGACCTAAGAAGCGCTGGGGTGGTAGTGAGTTCTGTCCAACAGGGTTTGTGTCTACAGGTGTCTCAGAAATCTTTTCCTATGAACAGTTTTTCACAAACTATCTTTCCTTTCCTCTCAGAAACCAAACCTCAAGCAGATGGACAATCTTACGCCTTTAATGGTGACAGCACAGGACCCTTCAGGTCTGCCCACTGCCCAAGACACAGATGGCTCACTGGTTCCCTGCGCGTCCGTGCCCACAGACAGCCAGCGGCTTTCTTCTCCTGCAGATGCTGAGGGCTCCCCATGCTGCCCAGGGAGCGCTGTGGGGCAGATGGAATGTTCCTCCGATTTACCCAGTGTGGCTAAGGAAGAGAATACAGACTGCTCCTGTAGGAAGAAAAACAAAGGCATGGAGAGAAGAGAGGAAGAGACGCAGCCAGCACCTACTGTGGGCTCTGAAACTGTGTCTGATCCCGACAGCTGCCTTCGGAGCATGAATGATTGTGGAGGGAAGGGGACAGAAGGCCTTCCGTCCTGTGAAATCAGAAGTGAAGAAACTAGAACCAAAGCTGCTGCAGTGGCCACAGCCCAGGAGCCTCGGAGCAGTGGAGAGAGTGTCCTGCCAGGAATCACGGTCGTGGAATCGGGCACAGCCGGGCATTTCCCTGGAGGCGACCTGGCAGTCGTCAGTGCAGCAGTAGATGCCGGCGTCCCAGAGGCGGCAGGGGACACAGGACGTGGTCTCGTGAACCCGGATACCACTGACCAGAAAAAGGTGCTCGAAGTTGGGCAAAGTACAGAGAAGAGACTTGAGAACTCTAATGTCAGCACCGCTGGAGCCTCTGATGTGAACGGCACGAGGAAACCTGTGGATAAAGCCGTCGTTTCAAACTGTGTTTCTGCCGCCAGGCCCCTGGGTGGTGACAGACCTGCTGAGTCTTTTCTCGCATTGAGTAATGGAGAAACCTCTCCTGAAAAGACTGCAGAAACTGGAACTTCAAGACGTTGTGAAGGGGGCGCGGGTGCTGCAGCAGATCAGAACCCGCTCACCGTTCCAGCTGCTGCAAATGACAGGATTTCAGACGGCTTTCAGCCACACGCTCCCTTAGCAGACACGTGCGGGGCAGCGTCGCTCTCTGAATCAGCCTTCCCTGGGCCGCAAGAAGATGTTACACCAAACCAGAAATCAGAAGCGAATTCATCTCATGTTCAGAGCCAGAACGGCAAACCACCCATCTGCTCTGCAACTGGTGACGATGAACTTTGTGCTGCCTCTGCGCGTCAACAGGGCACAGTGACTTCTATGGGCGCGTTAGCTCCGAAGCACTGTGATGATGTAATTACCCGGCCTGGAAGCCCCACCACAGGACCGCCCGACGCGCAGCCTGCGCCCACCGCTGTCTTCTCGGAAGTCCCACAGGCTAGCACAGCCACCCCTGATTCTGTAAGAGGCACCCAGGAAGATGTGGGTTTTGGTCCTCTTGAAGTTTCAGGTAAAGAGGGCCAAGCAGGAGGTTGGAACTTAAAAACACCTTTAACAAATACGCTTGAGGTGGTTCCTCATCCACATGCCATTTCCCCCAAAGCAAAGGAAGAATCAGTGCCAGACCAGGCCGTGTCACCAGGCAGGACTTTCTCTCTGGCTGGGAGTCCAGGCAGTGAATCAGTAACCAAAGATGACGCACTTGTCCCCTCCCAGAACAAAAAGGGAACAGCAACTCCTGAACCACGTACCGCTATAGATGGTAGAGATGGCGGAGATTCCAGTGATCCAGACAAGCAGCCACTAGAAGACAGGGCAGCAGGCCTGCCCACATCCCCTGCCCTGGATCTTCAGCCCAGCATGGGGAACACCAGCCCTATAGGATTTGGTGGGGAGCAGGAGGGTCCCTGCCTCTCAGCAGCCCCAGAAGTTCTGAACATCGAGGGGGACACTGACTCTCCCGGGCTTCATATGGGTAAGGCCCCTTTGGCCTCTGATTCCAGTTTGACTGAAGAAGGAAGAAAGCTGGTGGTTCCAGAACACTCTGCAGCTCAGGGACAAGATGACAAGTTCAAAGCAGTGATTTGTTCCTCCATTAAGGAAGACACTTTTCCTTCAGGAGCGTTGCGAGAAGAGCACAGAACAGACCCTCCTAAACGGGAGTTACCAGGAGCCCATGGAGAACCTGGCTCAGCTGCCTGTGCCGAGGAACGAGCGCGTGAACACAGTAATTCACGGGACACACCCTCGGCCTGTCTGAACGCAGAAACTAAACATAACAAGGAAGTGGCCCCACCAGTCTCTCTGCTGACTGAAGGTGGGGCTGCAAAGAGCCCGGTGCTACCGGGAGCAAGTCTGGCCACAGACTCGAGCCAGGAAGCCTTGGGTGCAGGGCAGAGCAGCTCACCTCTGCTACCAGGCCTATTACCAGGTAGGTCTGAGGCTCTTCATTGCAATGGAACATTCACTCTGGATGTTGGTGTGAAAAACACTCAAGCCCACGGGGAGACCACTGCTTGTGAGGCGAGTGGAAATATGGCATTGGATGTTGCCGTGGTTAATGCTCTACAAGGAACTGTGGAAGCCAGAAGAAAGGATTTATCACACCAAGCACAAGACCTCCCGACCCCAGGAGTCTCGTTGAACCAAGAGAACAGTGTGACCCAGGGTTTGCCAGTCGCTTTACCAGACAAAGGTGAGACTGACTTTGCAGTTGCTGCACCCCCAGAGGTGGCAACTCTTGGTTGGGAGAAAGGGAAGCGGAAGGGAGCCAGCCTCAGCTGTAGCATGGGCGACGCCGAGGGTGCGCAGAGGAGCGATGACGCATGCCATGTCCTACCGCAGCCCGTTGCCAAACAGCACCCCGCAGAGACAGGGCTCTCAACCAGTGACGACAAGGCCCCGTGCAGGGACAGGGGAGCTCCCCCTGCACCTTATGCTGTGTCTGCCGAAGCCGGACATCATCCTAAGAGAGCAGACTCGATCGAGGAGGCTGCCAGTCGTATCGTGGATGCTGTCATAGAACGGGTGAGGGCCTCAGGCGCCCTGCTCACAGAGGGGGAAGTCAGTCACGTGTCACCATCTAGTCCTTCAAAGTCAGGTCCAGGGACTGAACAGCTGGAGAGCGCTTCTACGGGGAAAGAGATCACTCTCCTGCCTGAGGAGACCACACACATGGGCAGTTTTCGTGAAGAAGCCCCTGGGAGCCCCGCAGAAGATATTGCTGGAAGGGAGGAGCCAGAGAAGATAATTCAGCCTGGTCAAGGACCTGAGCCGGCAACAGGTGAGCAGAGGATAATACCAAATTCACAGCTTGAGAGCCAAATTCCCTTAAGAGTCTCTGTGATATGCTGGTAGAAATACAGGTGTCTTTGTTGTCCAGAGGTCTTGTGTTCCTTGGGTAGGTCGCCAGAGTTAATAGTCGCCACAGTCAGGAGAGGCACGTCACCTCAGGGTCGAACAGATTTTGCTTCCTGGTATACACTCCCGGCTTGATTGCTGAAGTCTGTTAAAGCTCGCCTGTCACACTGGGGCGGTTGCAGCCCTCCTGACCTGCAGCACCCTGCCTGCTAGCTCCCTGGTGCTCTAAAATGTTGAAGGGACTGAGCGGGTGTCTTAGTTCTCGTGGCTCAGTCCTATTCTCTAGAACCATCAAAAACAGTGCTAAAAAAGTGTCTTACTTACAAGCCTAAAACTCCTTCCCCTCCATGTCATCCTAGTCTGTGTTCTGAGCAGATTCAGAGTCAGAGCGGTTTCATGAATAGTTGTAAGTGTCCTTCTAAGCCAGTGGCCCAACATCCCAAATGGTGGTATGAGGTCATTGGTGAGGGTTGGGGGAAGGGAGCTCCCTCCTTTTCCTGCTGGAGGAGCAGACCTCCCATCCGTGGCCTGCCGCTTTGGGGCAGCAGTCTGGGAATGCAGGACCCTGCACCATGCAGGGATAGGATGCAGGATTTCCGTCCCAGCCCCGTCTGCGCGCTGCTGTCACAGGGCCGACGTGGTGTCTGCTTATCTTGGTGAAGCAGCTGCACCGAGCTGATTGCTCACACAGCAGCCGGTTCCATCTGTGGGTAGCCATGTCCAGAGAGAGCAAAGAGAAACCACCCCTGCTCGGTGGAAGTCAACTGTCAGAGTAAAACTTCTTGCTGGGGGTGGAGGCCGAAGCCGAAACTGGAGTCAGGGTTGGTTTTGCTCCTGAAGCCTTTCAGGGTCAGGCCGGCTCACTTGGATCCTACCACCTGTTACCAGGTGTAGACCGAGGACCCGTCTCCATGCTTGCCCCCCGGCTTTTGTAGGTAAGAGCTCGCCTGTCTTGTTTTCGTTGTTTGACTGTGTTTTTGCTAATTTTTGAAAATCCCTTTATGTGTAGCACAAGTTAAGAGTGTGGGGGTGGGCTGTGCAGACAATTGAACAGATAGAACAAGAGGCTGCTGAGGAAATGGAGCAGTGCAAACACATTTGTCATTTTCCCCGATTAATCTTTTTTTAACCATTTATAACCATCCCCCCCCTCCACCAACTGAGGGATTTAAGACACCTGTGGTAGTATTTTTTGGTGATTTCAGTTTACTAATGTTTTGTATTGTTAGTGATAGAACTCTGTTGGCGGCTATCTCAGAATTTACATGAGAAGGTCTCTAATTTTTAAAATAAGATACAACAACAAGTCTATTTTGGGGGCCCTGGCAGGTTGACATTTCAGAAGAATGGGAAGGGCTGTAAGCTGATGCCTGGCTGTGTTCCTTTCACTCGGGCGCTGCTGCGTCTGTGGCCACATGGGCTGGAATTAGGCATCAGTACTTAACCCGAGCAAGTGAGAACGGGGTGAGCTTTGTGGCTCCAGTGCCCTGTGAGCAAAGGTGGACTCGAGGGAGAGTGTCAGACTTTGATAGTTATTAGTACGTAAAGACAGTGAAGATGCCGAGAAATGGTTTTTTAAATTTTAAGGTTTTAGGAAGGAAATGAGATGAATGCCATTTCAGCCGTGTGTCTGGATTTGGGGTTTGTTGACGCGTGTGGGCGAGCCTCTTGTCCTGCTGCCAAGAGGGGTCATGTGTGCTCAGGGCTCATGGTCTCTCAGCCAGTGGTGACAATCTGTGCTTTCTTCAGAAAGTAGCCTGGATCGGGGAAAGTCCCTGGTCACGTTGCCTTGGAGAAAAGCACCTGAGTGTGATCTCAGAGCAACAGGGTATTTTTCTAGGAAGTGTATATTCCATCATGAATATAACCATCCTGCTTTGTGAATGAAGAGACATGACTTTAATTGCTGGTTTGGAAGGAGCCCCACGGCCCTGGCTTCTGCTTCTTTCTGTACACTGCTGCACACCAAGCCAGAGAGAAACTGGAATGGACAAACACAGCCTGCAGTCAGAGAGAGGGCGTGTGGCCCTTCACCCACCGAGAGCATTGATCACAGTGCCCTGGGCAGCTGGGTGTCAGTGCCCGAGGCAGGCCGGGCGCAGAGGCTGCCAGGACCCGTCAGGTCTCTGCAATCACTGTTTACCACTGTGACTGGTTGCTGCTTGCCAAACATACGTATTATCAGTCGGTGGGTATAGGATAGCAAGGTTGTGCCAAAAATCACATCCCCAAATAAACAAAGTGAAACTCAAAACAATTAAAAAAAAATACTCGGACTCACTTTGAATTATCTTCATCAAGGAATACTTCTAAGGGTATTTATTGCTTGGTCAGGGTATCCCTTGGTCAGATTTTCAAAATTTAATCACATTTTTTTAGGACAGATTTTGGTTCCTTGGTTTTCTTGCCTATTTTTAAACTACTAGTGAGATTATATAAGAGCAAAGAAAGATAATGTTTGATTATAGAAATGTAACTTTCCTACATCTAAAGTTGACCTAAGAGCGCATGTCACAACGTGCTCTTAGAACAGAATCTTCACATAAATTTATTCTGTGGTGAAAGCAACCTCTTTGCTTTTTGGTGTAGGTGACAGTTTTCCCTGCCAGAGCAGTGGCATTAATAACAGAAAAGTTTCCACATGGAATTGAAGCAATAATTCCATTTGTAAGTGTATTATCAAGGTGAATTTGGCTGGTAATCACCAGTCCACTTCTAAGAAATGCCAAAGCCTAAATTTGCTTCGGACATTATTTTATCACTTCCTTCCTGTGTTTGCTTGACCATACGGTGGTCAGGTAACAAGAACCACTACTGTTCGGTCTGTGTTGAGCGTAATTCTAAAGAAGACATGTAAAATTTTTTTCTTAAAAAAAAAAAGGAACTGCTAGTTTGTGGTTGTGTCTTGGTTTGGGAAGAAACAAAAGTTAAAACAAAAAATAACTTACCAGACTAGTTCAGTCTTACCATTGGCAGTTCTGTGTAGATGAGTGAATGCAGTATTTTTTAAAGAAAGACTTCGTCCCACAGCCTTTATCTCATTCTCAGGGGTCCTCTCTTTCCTGTCCTGTACAAAGGCAGACATCTCCTGCCTCCTTGATGATGGTCTGAATGGACCACCCAGCTTCAGCTGTTACTCTGTTACCTGGGAGCTCGTGACTGTGCTTTTCCCCATGTAAGTCAGCACCACACTCAGATTTGTCATGAGAAGTCAGCAGCGAAAATGGAAGCTCAGCAGGCATTGCATTGGACCTCCCCTTAGCTGCAAGGCCCATAGGAAGGCTGGGGAAACCACACAACCATGTGATGAAGGTCAGAAATGACACCAGTTCCTGAAAAAGCAAAAGCATTATTTTTCCTTTTAGCCCCGAAGCAAAAACAAACAAAATACACGAAACCTGGAGCATGTTGTGTAAATAGGCACAGAGATCAATTTTCAGTTTGTACTTTGTAACCCCCGTGTTCTCTTCAGAAATGCCAGACACCAAAGCTGACGATGAAGTGGATTTTCTGAGGGACACCAGGGGGAGTTCAGTTTCCGAAGAGGTGGCTGTAGGCGATGCAGCCGCTACGCCTACGGGGGCCAGGCAAAGCCCGAAGACCCAGGCGGTAAGTGGCCTCAAGTCTTTGCCGGCGCAAACTGTGGCTGGGCTGCTCTGGTGCGTCTCATCACGTCCTTGTTTTTTCGTTTTGGGGATTTTTTTTCACAGTCGTATTTTTTCCCTTCTCTCTTGTTTTATTACATATAAACCTGGATATGTTGTTACAGTTAAGCTTTTGTAAATGGTGTGCACCACAGGGCAGAGTTTCATAATGGGCCTTTCTGAAGGGATTCCCTAGGAGATTGTAATGAAAAAGATGTTCCCTGTGATCACAAGACTTTCAGTTTGTCATCAAGTTTAATGTGTCACAAAATGAGAATTACCACCAAAGATATCTGACTCTTTTTTTTCTTTCTATAGAAACTGACACCAGTACTAATGAGATTTTAACTTATCGTTCAACATTATCTGTGTACAAGATGAAGTGTGGCCTATTTAATGATGGCAAAAAGGCTTAGTAGGTTTTTTTTTCCTAACAGCTTTACTGAGATGTAATTCACATACCATAAAATGCACCCTTCACGTGAAGTTTTTAATAGATTTGTGGAGTCTTGCAGCTGTCATCACTGTCTAATTTTAGAACATGACCATCACCCCACAAAAGAAACCCCACCTTTATTACCAGTTCCCTGCTCCTACCGCCCTAGCTCCTGGCGATCACTAATCTGTCTTTGTGGATTCGTCCATTGTGGAACTGCGCATAAACGGAGTTTTACAGTATGTGGCCGTCTGTGACTGGTGTCTTTCACTTAGCCTACTGTGTCCAGGTTCAGCTGTGTTGTGACATTGATCAGCATTTCACTTCTTATTTTCATTAACTAATATTCCATTGTATAGATATACCACGTTGTATTGTACATTTGGATTGTTTTTTTGGACATTTGGAATAATATTGCTTTGAATACTTGTATACAAGTTTGTATGGAAATATGTTTTCATATACCTAGTAGTAGATTTCCTACTTCATATGGTGATTCTGTATTTAATTTTCAGTAAGTTTTAAAAACTGGTTTCCTTAAGTTTCTTGAAATTACTTTTCTTCTCTTTTAAAGCAAGGAAACTTTAATTTGTAGAGAGAAACATTGTTTTCAATTTTAGATTTCACACGGGCTAAAAATTAAAAAAAAAAACCTTTTAGAAGCTGAAAATCAATTTACTGGACTAAATCATATTGCCTCTCAAAAAATCAGGCTGCCTTGTCTAGACTAGATGAGGGTGCACTGTTTTTGTTCTGCAGAGGGCTAAGTGGTCTGTTTTCTTAAAGTCACACCTGTAGGTAAACAGCACTGTACCCTCCCAAACTGGTTCGCGTATATGAGCCGTGATACCCGCCTCGTTTTACTGGAGCGCAGCGGCAGGGCGGTACTACCTGCTGCGACCCACTCCTTGGTACAGATGTCACTCATGACTAATGTCTGGGTGGCTACTGGGAGAGCAGGCATTATTCAGACAAATGTTGCTTTTGCTGCTGGGGCAAGAAAAGTGAACACACCCTGCATGGGTACATGTGTCTTTGTTCCCAGAAGCCCCTAAAAAAAGAGAAGGAACAAACTCACATCCTTGAATTCAAGTGCTTCTGTTTCTCAGCCCTCCACCTACCTACACATGGCGGGGGTTAGTGTCACTGAGTCCAGCCCGATGCTCAGCCGCGGACCCTTTGCTTTCTGAGGAGAGAGATGTCTATCATAACTGCATCTGGTCTATTACAGAGAAGAAAACAAAACCTTTTTTTTAAAAATAAAAAGTCCCTTGTCTCTTCCCTGTTCTCTTTTTTCCTCTAGTTGTAGGCGTTGAGAGAGATAGCACTCCTCTGGTCTGGTCGGTCAGCAGGCCTCATTTGATAGATAAAAGAACTAGACATTCAGAGAGTCACATGACTAGCTGCAGATGAGGCCCAGCTACAGTGAGAGCGCGGGGGCTTGGCTTCTAACCTGGGACTTACACAACAGGGCACATTTCCTCCTGACCCTCACCCCGGGCTGAGACGGTGGCAGTAGGTGAGAGCATTGGAACTTGTTGATGAGGGATAGCTGTGCCTCAAGCTTTGCGTCTGCTACCGCCTTATATAGTTGGAGAAAGCATACGAGGAGGAATTTTTAGTTCTTGACGATCGTCAGGTATAAATAGTGGAGATTTCTGTGTTCACTGTGCTGTAATGATGTGAAATCTGACCACTTAGCTCTCCTGCCGGTTGCTTTCCCAGACTTGCCCGGTTACACGCGTTAGTTTCTCCCTGCATTCCACTTTCCCTCTCCTCCCCATGTAACTCTTCGTGTGCCAGGTTCACCGTGTAGGTTTTCACGAAGTCAACAGAGAGAAGTCCCCAAACTCTTTCTGTAAGGGGCAGAGCGTAAATATTTTAGGCTTTTTGTGTCATAATCGTACCATCTCTGTTACAACTAGTCAACTTTGCTATTACAATGTGAAAGCAGCCATAGGCTTTATGTAAATATGAGTGTGATTGTGTCCCAATAAAACTTTATATGTAGACACTAAAATTTGGATTTCATATAACATTCCTGTGTTATGAAATACTCTTTTTTGGATAACTTTTTTTAGTCATTTAAAAATGTGAAATCTGCTTTTAGGTTTTGTCATAAGCTGTACAAAAACAGACGGTGGGCCAGTGGCTGTAGTTGGTGGGCCCCTGGCCTAGAAGATACTGAGTGCATCAGTGGATGAAAAAGAAAGAAGCAGCAAGGAGACTTGTTTTCTGAATTGTGTTACTGGCTTTGTAGTGGGGGCTCTAGTTATCAGCTACGAGTTAGGAGGCAGAGAGTTCCAGTTCTCTGTCTCTCCAAACTGGATTTTCAACTCAGCTTCTCCAAAGTTCAGTGCCCTCATCTCTATTTATCTTCTGGCTTTAACCTCTGGAATCTGTGTGTGCAGTCGGAAGAGGGTTACTTGAGCTTGTGGTTGTTGCTGAGGGTGGAGTGGCGTTTGTATAATATTATTTAATCCAATCTGTCTGACACATGGCCAGTCCCTGTGTTGGCCTTGGGAATAGGCCAGTCATTGCTTCATCGAATCATTGTTTCTCTGAGTCATCCTCTTCAAAGGTGAAATGGAAAGAATTTGTACATCTTACTGCCTTGCCGCTCTCTTGAAAACCTACAACAGTGATGCATTTATGACAGTTTTCTAGTGGGCATAAATAAAGAATCTTACATTCTTTTAGGAGTCTTCCTGCTTGTTAACCTTCTCTAAACATATTTTTTGTCAGTGTGTAGGGACCTCTGTTGAGTATGGCACACCTCAGTATTTAAAGAAAAACACATTTGGGTTCCTGTTTTCTTTAGTCCAGCGTCTGACATCTGTCATACACACTGAGGAGTGATTTTTCATTCTTTAAACTACTTGCTGTGTTGTGCTGTAAATAAGCCCTAACTTGAGAGGTTAATAATGCTTAAAATCATGATGGATAAAGGAGTTAGGCAATATCAGGATTAACGCTTGCTTATATTTTCAGAGAAAACACACTTATGCATTAACTGCTACAGGTTTCTCCATAGGGGATAGATAGTCCTAACAGATATTTCTTCACTATGTTGAAGGTTGTTCACAGTTTAGGAGTCCAGGTTATTTAGTTCACACACAATATGGTCCATTCCCATTAGTCATTCTATCAGCGTTTTATGGTTGTGGTTTGTTATTAAGTATTGCCAAAGGGTTAATATTAAGTTACAATTTTATATTCAACATTATCCCCTCTTACACACGTCACCAGTATCAAGATTCTCAGATTGCTTCTGTTATCTTCTTTTTAACCCCTCAATGACTTAATATACGTCAAGCACTTAGAACAGAGCTTGGCACCCAGTAAGTACAGCTTAGCATTATTATTATTAATTAGTGTCATAACTCAGATTCCAGTATTATTTTCAGTCATTTAAATAACCAGTGGCATATGGTGGCTCCTAAAACAATCAAGACTCAGTTTCTGCTTCTTGAACATTATTATTTTTTTAAAGATTTTTAAAAAAGATTTCATGTATTTCTTTTTAGAGGGGAGAAGGGAAGGAGAAAGAGAGGGAGAGGGAGAGAGAGATGGAGATGAAGATGGAGATGGAGAGATCATTGTGTGGTTGCCGTTTGCGCGCCCCCTACTGGGGACCTGGCCTGCAACTCAGACATGTGCTCTGACAGGGAATTGAACCAGCAACCCTTTGGTTTGCAGGCAGGTGCTCAATCCACTGAGCCACCCCAGCCAGGGCTGTTGAACATTATTATAAAAACTTCAGGAATAGCATCAGACCTTAACTTAAGATGGGATACTTGAAGCTTGGTTTTTACCTCTGAGACATTGAGAATTTCAGTGAACCTTGAAGATTATCTAAAGTTCAGCACCTTTACTTTAAAGTAGAGAAATGAATGCAGTGTGGTTAAATGACTTGCCTCATTTCTCTAGTTAACTCTGTAAGAGCTAGACTAGAACCTCACTTCTGTGTCAGTAATGTTTCCACTATATGTACTCTGCTTTCAAGAACTGTCATCCCAAGGTTACATTTCTGGGGAATCCAGTTCACTTGGATGGGTTTCAGCATTTTAAATATCCCTGATCAGTGCTTATACACACCAAGATTCTAAAGCCATTACTTTACCCTCTGATGCACTGGTAGTTGGAGAAATTCCACTGGCCATTTTGACCTAAGCTAATTTCACTTTAAAATGAGTCTCGTGTTCTTATTATAACCTATTTACCTTCAGCGAAATACCACCAAGATGGTATTTGTCTAAAGAGTTTGTTTTTGGTGCAGAAATGACTGATCTTCCAGACCTGCCTTTTATTTTCTAAAGAATGATATGACTAGGTATAGAGATGACATTGAATCCTTTAGTCCTGAAGAGAAGCCTTTGTGGATCATTCACCTTGGGGATATGCTCCGTGGTGGCCAGAAGCGAATTCTGACTCCTGCTTCCCTGCCCCCCGCTGCAGACCAACATGCTCCGTGTCCTGCGTGAATCTTCTCTTCAGTATGTGGCCAAGTTCATTAGAGGGAACTTGCCTCCCTGGGTTGTCAGTTCATTGAGCTCTGCAGTAATTCCTTTTCCAAATGCTTGTTGCATAAGCTTATTAGCCATGTGGAATAGTTAATTCAGCAAGCCAGTTGATCTTGTCAGGGTGCCCATGGTCCTAGCCGCCAAATACGCAGGAGCAAATATGTTCAAGCTCAACTCTAATATCCCATATGTTGAGTGAGTATTAGGTTACTGGGAAAATCTACTCTTCATTTTAAGAAAGCATGCTCTTCAATCAAGAATCCTCCTCTCCTTTTTAATAGCTACTCAGCCAAACAAAGTAACTGAACTTCTATTCTTAATTATTTTTACAACAATATTAATATTTGTCCCTTCAAGGTTGTGGAAGACGCAGGGTTGGACAATTTCTAGTTATTATCTTCTTCTTAATTCTCTCTACACTTTCATTATTTTTAGGGGAACACTATGTTTCCTTTCTCTTGTCTCAAGGGGGCGAGCTTGCATTTCCATCCCTAGAGCGAGAGTCTGGATAAAAGCTTTTGTTCTGTGCTCAGCTGCCAGAGGAAAATGTGGCGGCTCCCAGGCTGTTCGGTAGCTGACTTGACAAGCCACAGCACTACTGTTCAAAACAGCTTACCCGCCCTATCCTCTTATTTAACAGTTTTCAGTATTTTTTTAAAGTCCTTTTGAAAATGTCCTTGCTATCATATTTACGTGCATAGTTTGGTGGTGTATGTGTCACCTAGGAAAAGGCGAACGGGGCCTCTCTGAGTTGCCAGTAAAAGTCTCCGTAATTATCCCTTTGGCGTCCCAAGCTAGAGCTAGCCCAACCACAGGGAAACTTACTTCTCAGCTTTTTCATACCAGTTTTTTGGAGATATTCTTTCTCTATGTCTCCTCTGAAATGGAGTTTCCAGAAAATTTCTGCACATACTCTTCTAGAGTAGATAGTTGTGAAACAGGACTGTCTCAGAGAAAAACACCAGACCGTAAAGCCACAAGCAGAAAGACTATAACCTTAGTGTAAAAATATCTGTAGGTAATATATGTAAGGGTGTAATTTAATCTTCTGGCTATATATTTTATGTGACCTTGAGCTATTTAATTTCTGTAGTTGGCCTCTATTTTCTTCTTTGATAGTGGCTAGGTAATCTCTAAAGTTCCTTGCAGATCTTAAGTGTCGATCAATGTGTGCTTCTAAAATGATTGGAATAAATTCAGAAATGTTGGGATGTATATTTTATTTATGTATTGGACCAAAAGGACAATTAGGAGGGACTTTTTGAAATTCTACTTTCTTTAACAGCCAAATTCTTAACTAATCCCTTTGTAATGAACATTTTCCAGGGTGTTTTTTTCCTGGAGTCTTAAAATAAATTATATTAACACTCTACTTTTCTTTCAAAAAACTGCTTAATTGTAGGTCATAGGTTCATTTCGGAGGGGCATATGTATCTTTTTCCCTCCTCTTGGGACAAAAGAGCCAAATTCTTATCACTCTACCCTTTTTTTGCACTATTCATTTCACCTTTGTTCATTTAAAAAAAAATACAATTTATTTAAACAAAACAAAAAACAATTCAGCCATTTTTCTTCCCCTACCTCTGCCTGTTGCAACCACCGGCTCTCTGTATCTGTGAGTCTGATATATATGTACAACACATAGACACACATACACAGTATTTGTCATTGTTTGATTTATTTCACGTAGCACAATGCCCTTGAGGTCTGTCCATGTTGTTGCAAATGGCAAGATCTCATTCTTTTTTGTGGCTGAGCAATATTCCTGAGTGTGTATCTATCTGCGGTATATAGGGTGCAGTCAAAAGTAGGTTTACAGGTGTGAATATGCAAAACACAGAATTATTTTTGTATTATTAAATTATTACAACTGTGTTATTTTCCATATGAACAGCTGTAAACCTGCCTTTGCCCCCCCCATGTATAGATATGTCTACATATCTCTATACATCACAGTTTCTTTTATCCATTCGTCCATCAGTGGACACTTAGGTTGTTCCCATACCTTGACTGTTGGAAATAGTGCTGCAGTGAACATGGGGGTGCATATACCTGTTTGAGTTAGTGTTTTCTTTGGGTGAATACCCAGAAGTGGAATTGCTGGGTGGTATGGTCGTTGTGTTTTTAGTTTTTTGAGGAAACTGTACCGTTTCCCATAGTGGCTGCACCAATTTACATTCCCATCAACAGTGCCCAAGGGTTTGCTTTTCTCCACATCCTCACCAACACTTGTTATTTCTAGTCTTTTTGACAGCAGCCATTCTAACGGGTGTGAGGTAATATCTCATTGTGGTTTTGATTTGCATTTCAGTGATGATTAATGACATAGAGCGTCTTCTCATGTACCTATTGGCCACTTATATGTCTTCTTTGGAAAAATCGTTATTTACATCTTCTGCTTATTTTTTAATCAGACTGTTTGGGGCTGTTTGTTGTTGTTATTGAGTTTTATGAGTTCTTCATATGTGTTGGATATTAGCCCTTTATCAGGGATATGGTTTGCAGTTACTTTCTCCAGTTCATATTCTTGATGATTTTCCTTGCTGTGCAGAAGAAGCTTTTTAGTTTGATGTAGTCCTTCTTGTTTATTTTTGCTTTTGTTGCTTTGCATTAGGTGTCAGATTAAAAATTGTCAAGACCTATGTCAAGAAGCTTACTGCCTCTGTTTTCTTCTAGGAGTTTTATAGTTTCATGTTTCATGTACTAGTCTTTAACTCATTTTAATTTTTGTATATGGTGTAAAATAGTGGTACAGTTAATTTTTTTGCATGTGGCTGTTTACTTTTACTGACACCATTTATTGAAGAGACCACCTTTTCCCCATTGCATGTTCTTGGCTCCTTCGTCATAAATTAATTGATCATGTATGCATGGGCTGATCTTTGGTCTCTCTATGCTGTTCCATTCATGTCTGTGTTTATTTTCATGCCAGTACCATGCTGTTTTAATTACTGTATCTTTGTAATGTAGTTTGAAATCAGGGAGTGTAATACTTCCAGCCCTGTTCTTTTTTCCTCAAGATTGCTTTTTTAGGGTATTTGAGGTCTTTTATCGTTCCATACAAATTTTAGGATTTTTTTTGTTCTATTTCTGAGAAATATGCCATCGGTATTTTGATGGAGATTGCATTGAATCTCTATGTTGCTTTGGGCAGTATGGACTTTTTAAACAACATTAATTTTTTTCTGACTCATGACCACAGAATAGCTTTTGGTTTCTTTCATTAATATCTTATACTTTCCAATATGGAAGGCTTCCTTGATAAAATTTATTCCTAAGTATTTTATTTTTTTTGATACAGTTGTAAGTGGGGTTGTTTTCTTAATATCTCTTTCTAATGGTTTATTATTAGTGTATATAAATGCAATACATATTTGAGTATTGGTTTTATATTTTAAAACTATTTAATTGGTTTATTGAATAATTTTTGATGGCGTCTTTTATGTTTTCTATGTATAATATCATGTCTTCTGGAAACAGTGACCGTTTTACTTCTTACTAATATAGATTTTTTTTTTTGCACCTAATTGCTCTGGCTAGGACTTTCAATGCCATGTTAAATAAAACTGGTGGGAGCAGGCATCCTTGCTTTTGTTCCTGATCTTAGAGGAAAAACTTCGAGGTTTTCATCACTGAGTATGATGTTAGCTGTGGACTCATCATATATGGCCTTTGTTATGTTGAGGTACATTTCCTCTTTACCCACTTTGTGAATTCTTAATCCTAAAGTGGTTGAACTTTTGATCATCCTTATCTCATTATATTGACAGCCAGAGATAGAAATGAGGCATAATAAAAACATGGAGTCCAGTAAACCCAGGTTTTAATCTCAGTTCTGTCGATTGATTTGGAACTGTTTGTTTGGAGGGAGGCTCAGTTTTCTCATGTATAAATTCGGGATAATGATGTCTACAAAGGTTGCTTGTACTAGGGTTGGTGTACTGTCGGGCACATAACAGGCATTGTATATGTATTAGGTGTGATTCTGATCTCACTTTAAATTAGCTCAAAATTATCAGGCCCCCTCTTAAGGGTCTATGGATGAATGGTTTTCGATAGGTGATGGTTAAAATAATCTGGGAAGAAATTAACCATCTGTAGCAGGTCACACCACTACTCAGGGAAGTCACCGTGTCCCTTTCCGTCTATTCTGAAGATGCCTCAGCTGCAGGCCTTGAGACTGGACCAGGGCCTGGACCCGTCTGGAAGAGGACGCATAAGAGGAAGCACCAGCCCTCCGTATGATGTGTAACCACTTTGTGGGCATCAGGGCATTTGTTCTAAGAGTCTGAGGAGTGTTTTCTCTTAACCCACCCTGTGAGGCCAGGGATTGTGGGAGCTACAGCCTGACTCGTCAGCAGGGGAGAGAGCACACATACATGCATGCGTGAGTTCCTCACTTTAAACACAACAAAGATTCCAAAATAAAGCAGGCCGTTAGAATGGATTCCCTGCTTGTGGAAGTTACTGTTGTGCGTTTCCAAAGGTAAACTGAGCCTTTACTTTTCAGACGTATACTGGTTTGTGTGTCGAACGTTGTAATAGAAACTGGGAATGCCGTGCAAGGCAAAGTGACTAAGGTATATCCCTAAAGAAGGTCTTTCTGTCAAGAGAGACAAAGTACTGAGCCCGGAGTTGACACCTGTGTCATGGGATCTTCAGAGCAATTACCTGTTGTTCGGGCCTGTCTATACCTGTGTTCTCTTTACTGTTTACTTTTGGTGGCATCGCACCATCAGGCCTTGGTGGTGAAACTAACTGTTTCACTCAAGGGATTTTTCCCTGGTGATAGCATTGCTGGCCTTAAAAGAGGAAGTTGATCTTTTTATTCCAGTTCCAGAAACCGATGTGTGTGTCATGATTGTGTTGCCATGGAGCAGCTCCCGGCCCAGTCACCATCACACACAGCACAATAGGCTGTGTTCCTTCCTAGGAGTCATTAGGTCTCCCTGATGGGATGGTCTGAGGGAGGAAAACAGAGCTCTGGCCCTCCTCCCTCACAGCGCTGGAACCTGCTGCCGTGTCTGCTTCACATCAGGCTCCGTGGATTGTTTTTCCCCTCGTCTGAGACTGTTCTTTCCTCCTTACTCAGAAAAGGGACTTAAATCCTGGCTTTCCTGGCACGGAACTTTAATGCAGTTGCCGTCGCAACTGAATGTATTAAAAGGAGCTCCTGAAGCTGTGAGAAGAAACACTGTTTAAAGATTGGCATATAATATAGGGTGCACAGTGCTCTCAGGTCTGCTTTTTAAGTCAAAAGACTGTGTCCTGTAGGCTTTGAGAAACAGTTTGCCCCTGGCACACCCCTCTCCAGCCCTCATGATCCCCTACACTTCTGTGAAAAAGCCTAGGAGGTGCTGGTTCGGGGTGAGTTCAGATGATGGGCATCTACTGCTTAGTGTCACAAGAACACAGCCATCTGTACCTGCTCACGGTCCCTGGAAGAGAGGAAGGGTGCATGCTCATCAGTGCTTAATAATGCTGTGTTTTATCATCTCTGTTTTATTCCTCTTAGGGGCAGTGTCTGCACTGTCCTGTGTCTGTTCCTTGGCATGGCTCTCTGGGAAGGAGTGGGGTTAAACAGAAAGCGAAGTAATTCATGCCCTTTTAAGACTGTGATCTCTGAATCAACATTATGTTCTTTAAAGCTTAGACTTACTCTGTGTGTTATCTAACACCAGCCATTTATTAGTGGATAAACTTGCAGTTTCCCTGATGATGTGAAAAGTTGCCTCCATTCTTCCTCCTTAAAGCTCTAGGTAGTGGGAGCTTGGAGCAGGAAGGAGGTACCAGAAAGAAAGGGAAGTTGTCGGGGTTAGGGAAGCAGTGGGCAACTAAAAATAAGCCTCTGCACAGCATCTGCAAGTCACCAAGTTGTGAAAGCGTAAAATACGCCAGCTGTGATAGACCCAAGTTGTCTGATTGTTCTTCCAGCAGTTGTTCCTTTAAGTTTTTGCAACTTACTGCCCAGCACAGAGTGGGGAAGATGGGACTGTTCGTGAAACGAGATTTTAACAAAGGGAGATAGGGCTAGTTGACTCTTCTTCCTGTGAAAAGGACTTCATCACATAACCAATTTAGTACGATACAGGGAGATAGTTATACAAATCTCTGTATAAGTGAAAAAGTGGAAATTGTCTAATATCTTAAAAAGCAGAGCGCTTGCTTTTAAATGCACATAACTGCTCAGGAAGTTTCAACAGCCGCTGCTGGGCGGAGGCACTGCTAGACCATTGTTGATGTAAAAGACAGGACTTTCAATATCGGCATTTATTTTCATAGAACCAGCGGCCCTTTCGGAAGTTCTTTTTTATAAACAAACAGTAATTAAAACATTTGACAAATGCATGCCATTTATTTTTACAATTTAACAAGTCAGGCTTGTAAAAGAAACATATTATTCCTCCTTGCCCAAAGCAAATAAACTCTGATGACCACAAAGAGGAGCTGAGCTGAGAGAGACCTCCGCTTTGATAGGGAAATAGAAAGTGTAGGAAGTCTTCTGCCATCTTTTCAACTTCCATGCCTCTGGCCTCTGAGTCTCCACATTAGCTGCCTCAGGAGGAAACCACCTTATAATGAGATTAGAGCATTTCCTCTCCGTGGAACCTTGGAACATGCGAATCCTCGGGGAATGGCAGAGTGTTCAGGTAGCTGCAGGTAAAACCTTAAGTGCTGGAGCTGCGACTTGGAAATCTGTGCTGTGGACTATTTCTGAAATATCTATGTGCCTGGCTGGCTTATTAAACACTGAACAAATTGTTTCCCCCACTGGGTGTATGAGAAGTGTCATGGTGGCCATCACTGACTGCTACTTAATGGAGATGAGCATCGGTGGACAGTCCTACTAGTAGCCCAGGAACTTGCATTAAAGAATCCCTCAGGTCAGCTTACCTGTTGGTCATTTGCCCGAGCCTCTCAAAAATGAAATGGGACATATTCAGCCCTCTGGTCTCTTAGGCAGTGCCTTTCAGCTAAATTCATTTGCACAGAGATTGTGGAAAAAGTGTTTTCTTAAAGAAGTTTATTTAGTCTCCCCTCAGAAAACTACCTTCGCATTCATTCCTGCTATAGTTACTCTTAATTCATCAGCCTCATTCAAACCACTATGAAATTGTTTGGGCCTCACTTCACGTGTAAGTAAAAGCATTGGCTTTCGTCACTACAGTGTCCTAGTGAGATAGCCTTCATCCCAGATCCAGTTGCTGCCGTCTCCCCACCCACCCCCAGATTTGTCCTGTCCTGTGCAGCTTGCGTCCTTAAACTCCGGTGTGAAGGGTCCGTGCCCTCATCTTCTCTCACCTGAATTCACTGGTGTCCTTACCAGTGATCTCTTTCTACCTAGCAGCCCAGCAGTGCTCACATTTGTTGGTTCTCCAGATCCCTTTATACTTTTAAAGTTTTTAGGAATTCCAGAGAACTTTTGTTTATGTGGATCATATCTACAAATATGTACCACCATTAGAAATGAAAACTGAGACATTTAAAAAACATTAACTCATCTATAAAAGCAATAATAAACCCATTGCTTGTTACTATAAAGAGCATTTTTTATGAACAATTACTTTTTCATACAAAATTAGAAGGGTGGCATTGTTTTAGGCTAACTTCTGTCTTAATAGAAAACAGATTCTCAAAGCTTTATGGAGTCAACCTGTTGCATTTGTTTTGGCTGAAGTATGTGAAGGAAATCCAGCCTAATACAGATACATGCTTGGAAAAAGGAAGAATATTGTAATAGTTTTCTCACATAATTGTGATGCTTCGGTACTAGACCAGAATCCACAAATGGTAGGCTCTTAAAAGTTATTTGCAATGTGGAATCTGAAGGCATATCACAGAACTTTTTATACCCTGGTGCACTGAAGTCCATGGGTCTTTCTTGTACTTTGAATGGATCTTTAACCATGCATGATTTTCTAACATCATTTGTCAGCCATTTAGGAAATATTGATGTGTCGAGTAACCCCACTCTTCCAAATGTTGAATTTTTTAAATTCTGCAATATCAGAAAATCTCATTTGTTAATATCACCACCAGTCTAGTCAGAAATGTCTTTATTGTATTGGTAAATTGGCAAGTTCACAGTGGCAAATACAAGTTTTCCAAAATTCTCATTTTCACGTGAAAGTCTAAATTTTACCATCAGTGAGAAATACTGCGAGTTGTTTATCTTAAAAGACAGGTTCACTTTGTTCGTTTTTAAGAAAATACGCCAGTTCTGAATAAGCAACGTTTGCTAGTCGCTCCTCCTTTCAACTTAAAATGTTCTGTGAAAAAGTGGCTGACTCAGCTTACAATTTAAACACTTGCTCAAGTGATTTTCCTCAAGGAAACTATCGTACCTTGTGTGCAGAGTATTTTATCACTACTTCCCCCTTGTCACACAGAATATTAAAAAGATGTCTGCCTAGAGGCGGAAATGTAATGAAGTTAATCTTTACAACTTCATCAAGGACATTCTATGAGGAGATGTTTTTGTTTCCAACTGTGAGTGTACGACAGTGAAGAATATGCCTACTAGTTCCCTTTGCTAATATTTGGTTCATGCTAAGACCCGAGAGTGCAGAAGTCGAAACAGCACAAAGGGCCAACAACATCTTAGCATTACTGTCAAAATAGGCATGACCCCTCATGTGCCCTGAGAAGGTCTCTGGGACCCCGTGGTTCTGCAGACCATACCTTGAGAATGAGCGGAGCGCGTTATCTCAGGCTACGGATTCTTGCTGAAAGCAAGTGAAATAGCTCTTCCGTTTTTAAACTTGGTGGTGTGGCGTACGTGGACTTTACAGTCTGGCTCCCGAGGCTGCAGGTACGGCCCCACCAGCTACGCTGTTCCAGCCTACAGCCCAGCTGCCACTCCCACCAGACTCCTTGTTTCCGTCAGACCCATTGCTGCACCAGCTCATTGGTCCTTGCTGCCTGAAATGCATCCCGGGAGCCTACCTGGGCACTCTCTCATTCTTCAAGACCCTTTGCAGGTGTGCTGCCCCGCCCTGTGCTGTGCCCTTCACTCACTCAGCCTCCTGTGTGCTCTTCTCCTCCCCCACACTGGAGCACAGAGCGTGGCACCGTGGCATGAACCATGTGTCCTGCGCACAGGGGACTCTGCTGCCTTTGCCTTGTTTTCATGCACCGGGACGTGCCACACTATCTCACACGTGATGGGCACTTACAATGTTGGATGCATGGTGAGTGTCTTGACAGCAAAAGAACACAGAAAGAACTTCAAGACTGATTTCTAGTTAGCTGACAGTTTTCTGTGGTACTTCAGTAGTCTTCACATGAGGTTATAACTATAATCTTCAGAGTGGAATGACCTTACAGAACCAACACAAACTGTCATTGATATTTCAAAAAAGCATTCAGGGTAGGCAGAGAAGTTCTTCCACTTGTTGGTTAATTTCTGCGATTCCTATTTATTGATAAGGTCTGACTTCTCACGTCATTTGTTTGTAGTAAGCAGAGTAGGTAGATGCCTTTTTTCTCTCGTCCTTATCTCTGTATAAGAAAACCCATGGGTTATTTAAAGTTATGAATAAAGGAGCTTCTGAATCTAGATGGCCTGCACTAGTTAGATCTAGTCCTGAGATGTATTGCCTTACCTGAAGGATCCTTTTCAGACCGAGATGGCTATCTGTGCATTCACACAGGAGCCACTTGTTGAATGCTAAGGCCAAGAACCTGTAGGAAATCCAAAGAAATAGGAGATGCCTTGCTCCAAGAGTCTCGTACAACAGATACCCAGATAACGGGCGGTCAGTGGATGTGCTACGTGTCTTCGGAGTGCTGAGGGCAGGATCAAGGACGTGGAGGCAGCCAGGTGTGGAGCACAGACCGATCATAATAGTTTGACTCATGTAGACTGCAGTAGAGCAGTCTCAGGAGGAGAGGTGAGGGATGGAGACCACGAAGAGGCTGTCGTGGACTGGGCGTCTCCCAGACTCGTGTGAGGGCCAGAGAAACGCTCTTTATCCCAGTCGGTCCTACTGGGATTCCAGCCCTCTGGGTGGGGATAGTTCAGGACACTAGATGTTCGGTTCAAATTAGGCACGTGGAGATTGGCCAGGAAAAATATCTATAAATATATCTGTCTTATATTACTTCTTTCCCTTTGCCTCAGATGAAGAGGCTTTTTTCTTCTTTTTCCCAAGGCTGACTCTTCGGTCTACGTTCCCAGTCCCGTGATGACCTTTATGAAGTACTACTCCGTAAAACGGTTTGGCACTCGGATGCTCAGTAGCTCCTGTAGTCTCTGCTTCTGGGGATGCTCCCTACCTTCTGCACTTACAGAGGGAAGAAAGCTTGACTTTTCTCTCTTTCTGCCTCATCATCATCTTGATAGAAAATATCAGAGGGAACATAGTGGTTTCGTTTTGAAGCAAAGATGTTTTATTCTTTCAGCTTGAACTTAAGTCAGAATTTCAGTGACTTCGTTTTATCTCATGTACCCTTATAAGCTGATTTAAATATCTCTCTTTTTAAGTAAGGCAGATATGTAATGGTGATAATAAAAAATAGAATAACCACACTTGCAGGACTTAATGTAGGCTCTATACAAAATGCTTTGCATGTAATAACTCATAATAACTCATTTATTCCTCATAACAACATTTTTTCTTTTACTCTTTGCCTCTAATATTTTTGTTCCCATCTTACAGGCAAGAAATGAAAGAACAGAAAGGTTATGTAACTTGCCCAAGGCAGACTGGCTCCAAAGTCCCTCCTCTTAACTGCTGGGCTAGTAAATAGAGTCCCTATACAATCAGTCATCCCTGCATGTGACATGCCCTTTGGGGACATCTCCCTGATACATGTTCAAGTAAAGGGACATTTCTCCCTCCCCCCTCCCTTGTCTTCTGCTTATTTTTTTTGGTAACGACTCTTCCAAAACAAATTCCGACATTTAACCTGAGGTAAACACAGTTGTGTTGTACTTCCTTAAAAAATATTTAGACCATCAGATTGAATAAAATGATTGAATTTGAATTTAGCAATTCATGAGTGAAGTGATCAAATACAAGTTCCAAACAGTGGTCTCTAAATGAACAAAACCAGCCCTGGCTAGTGTGGCTCAGTGGACTGAACGCCGGCCTGCAAACCAAAGGGTCACCGGTTCAATTCCCAGGCAGAGCACATGCCTGGGTATTGGGCCAGGTCCCCAGTAGGGGGCGTGTGAGAGGCAACTATGCAATGATGTTTCTCTTCCTCTCTTTTTCCCTCTCTTCTCCTCTCTCTAAAAATAATAAAATATTTTAAAAAATAAATGAATAAAACCAGATTTAACTTTTTGGGGAATACATGAATGTCAACATGGAACTGGAGGTAGTGTTTAAAAAATGGAGTTTTTTGTTGTTGTTTTGAACAATTTTTCTCTGTTCCTTTGCCTTGTCTTTTGGACAGTTGATAAACAGAGTAAGTTGTCCTCTGCGTTTCTTGGAAGGCATGACTGTACAGTGGTGTGTGTTCGCCGAGAGGATGAGGGAAATTGTCCATGGGAAACTGAGTCATTTTTTGGCTTGTCTGACTGTGCTTAGAGCTATTCTTTTTGCCATGAAGTCAAAAATAACAAGAATAAGTGAAGTAATTTCCTAAAGTAATACATTTTTATTTTATGTGGGATTTCCCTTAGGACAGGGTTATTTTGAAAGTGAGTTTTCATGTCTAGCCAGGACCTCTAGCCTTTAAATTTAGAAACTCTTTTTAGACTACTTGCCTTTTGTGTATGTTAACACTGACAAAGATTTTCTCTTGTTGTTTAATTAACTATATCTGGTCAGGCTTATGATTGGTTATAAATGGGTATATATAATCAGCTAGCCATCTAAAACAACTTGGGGTGTGTGGGGCGCTCTGCGAGAGAAGCGGGAGAAGTGCCTGTTGCCCTCCCCTTGGAGTCCGGCCGGCGAGCGGCACTGACGGACAACACAGTGTTCACGGGTCCCTGTATGCACGCAGAAGCTGTTAAAAAACTGAAATCTCAGGTAATGAAATGCTGACAAAGAAGCTTCTTAATTTGAGAAAGTATAGATAGGAAGATTCTCAAATTAACCACTTGTCATTTGTATTGAAAAGATAACATCCCTTTCTATCCTTTGACATTTGCATAAAATCAAATACAAGAATACTGATGATGTGAGTAATGAATTCTGAGTTTTCTTTTCTTAAATTTTAGCTTACATTTTCTCCATGATTGCTTTATTTTATTTTATTTTATTTTATTTTATTTTAAGTTTGGGAAATTCTCAAGTGGCAAAATAAGACGTGTGGTGGAAAGATAGATTTACAAAACTGAAGGTAGTGCACACTGGCTTCGTGAGTTGTGTGACCTTGCACAGCTGATGTAAACTCTGCCTTTTGCACATTTACAGACAGCGGTGTTCACTGTACAGCTTTTTGTGGGGAGTAGATGAAATTGTACCTGTGGGGCCCCTTACAAACAGGAAGAACTTAGCAAATGTTGTTTTTGACAAACCTTGCCCCAGAAGACCTTTGCTACACATTAAAGTGTCCTGTCACTACTTTTTCTACTGAAACCATGATTCTGCTGTCTCCCTTTCTTCTCTCCTCCCTCCTGCTTCACCAAGCTGTTGGTAATTTTAGTAAAGTTTATTAACATTTGTGGGCTTGTTCCATGAGATCTGTTTCCTGTAAGGAGCACAAGCTTGGGAAGAGACCTTTTCAGAGCTTTGTGGTTTTTTCCCATGTATTCTTCCATCTTAATTTTTTTCTTTTTGCCATTGTTAGCTCTCAGCTACATTTTCTTATGGTTTCTTCTTGCAAAGGCAATGAAGGGATAAAGCAGTGGAGTTGCTCGCTGCTGTCTACTACTCATTTGATAAGAGCTGCTGGTTGCTCACCCCTTAGGGCTTCTTCTTCTCCTTTACCTCTTTTAACCTCCTTGGGAGACATTAACCAAATCTGCGAGTCTACGAAATGCCAGGACCAGTAGGGCTTGAACACCTGTGCCGACATTAAAAAGGACGCCCTGATGGCAACAGTGCCTTTGCAGTCATTGTAAATAACTTTCTTCTTTCTCCTCTCAAGGACGCCAACATCATATATGAAGCATTTTTTTTCACTGCATCACGCATTCTGTTATTCTAAGCAGACTGGAGTTGCTCAAGTGGGAGCTGGTGTTTCACCTATATTCTAGTCAATTTGGCAACAAATGTGTAACTCAGGATGACTCACAATTCTCCAATTAATGAAATCATAGGTTAAGGAAGATTGTCAGCTGTGGTAGACCTTTCCTTCTCATTTCATGTGAAGAGTGGAGCTGGCAGATATAATTATGCAACAATTATACTTCGTGTTTCTATACCAGGTTTTGAGCAAATTCCCAATTCCCTTTTTTTTCCTCCTGAGTCTACCTGCATCCCATGAGCTGTACGGCAGGTGGTAAAGATTTCTTAGTCACAGACCGATGGTATCAGATCAAGAAGGAATTTCAGGTATGATCCAGTATCCATACCCTCTCATTTTTCAGCCTCGGAAACCTAGCTCCAGAGGGTCAAAGTAATTATCCCAGGTTACTAGGGAGATAGTGGCACACCCAGGAATGGAAAGAATCCCTGATTTTCACCCTACTACCTGGTGTTCCCTGCAGAGACTACATTAATCAGTGGTGAGTCACTTAAACAGTGCCCGGTCACACGGCTGCTGCTTTGTTTCCTGGCCTTGAGTGTTCTGTTGGGATCTTCAGCATGCCCACTAGGTGGCACCCTAACTCAGGAACTTTGCTCTGGGACTGGGGGCAGAGTTCTGCCCCAACTGGCACAAAAGGAGCCAAACAGAGGTGACCTGTAAGATGTTAAATAATTTGGGTCAGGTGTTAGATCTCGTAATCAGATAAACCAAGAAGAGAAAATTTAACTCATGAACAGAAATGCTGTAGTTCAGTTATAATGCACACATTTCTGTGTACTTCATTTTCTGGGATTTTAAGAACATGTTGGGCCTGTGGTATGAACAGACTGAAAGCACCGATTGCTTCTGTTTAGAATTTGGGAGCCCTTGTTGTGGATGGAGAGTGGATGGAGGACACAGAGGGAAGGAAGATGCAATTAATTTCTTAATAACTGCTATTGTAAGGGGTTGTAAATAACATATATTTTATATATACACATATACACACATGTGTACATATATTAATACAAGTTCCCAAAATTAAGGAAAAGAGGAAACATTCTCAAAACGAAAATCTGTGACTCTCAGCTCCAGTTTGGATTTAAAATGATTGGTTGCGGTGTTTCAAAATTCTAACAGAATAACTGTTCAGTGGTTCCAGATGTTTTTGATAAAAACTTGGAATTGTCACATCAGCAGCAAGAGCACAGGACTACAGAGTCTGTCTTCTGTCGGGGAGTGGTGAGCAGATCCAGAGGGGAAAGAAAAACAGACTTTTTTCCCCACCCAGAGCATTTTGTTCTCCAAGAAGGAACAGAATACGTAAGGACAATTCTAAATCATTTAAATATGTTTATGTGTCCAGAAAAAGCAAAAAGTCTACATTTGCAGCCTGTAGCACAAAGCCAGCAGACAGTCAGAAATGAAAGAGGTTAATCTATATGTCTCAAAACAGTAATCTAGGTAGGCCATTTTGGATCATTATGTTATTATGAAACAGATTCCTCTCTAATTACATAAACTTCTTGAGGGACAGAGACCTTGTTATTTTGTTTGCCCTCACTGCAAGGCACAAAATAGCTGTTAAAATCAGTATAGATTATGTACATTTAAGTCAATAGTTAGAGGAGGTTGGGCATAGAAAGGCTTTATTGTGATTAAAGCATCTGATCCCTAGAGAGACGCCTGGGAACCTTGGAAGCAGGAAACATTTGAATCTAATTAAGACAGAGGGAGCGGCAGTGAGGGATAAACCATATGAGGTCGGAGGGGAGGCAGCTTTGTGCCCGTGCAGGGAGGAGGGAGCATTCTGAATTACAGCTTGGTGAAAGTTCCTACAGAAAAGATAATGAATTATTACTTTTTCTATACACTACAGCCTGCAGGGTCTTTTGATTTGTTTGTGCCTTAGACCACATAGTTTCAGAGTATTTGTAAATTGCTAACCAGGTTCCCACCCTTTTGGTAAGCCTGAGCAAGAATTTTATTTACAACTCTTTAATGTTTCTCTAGTCCTGTTGTTTCTACTGGTTTCCATTGTCACTGTAATGAAAAGCAGCCCCTGTTTCAGTGTACGTGGTGTTGGTAACGTTGTCGTCACTGTCACCGACAGAGGCTCCCTGGGGGCACGTGGGGAAGGGGAGGCTGTCCACGCTGCTGAAACAGTGAGGGGTGGGGAATCAAAGGCCCTGGGTGGGTTGGAGCTGTAGCTGTGGTGTGAACAGCCAGATGAGGAAGATGCTTGCATTAGAGCAGGACTGGCTGCGTCTCTCTCCTCTGAGCTAGTTAGCAGCTCGAATGCCTGGCCTGAGGAAACGGTGACTCATCAGACCCTCTGCTCCCCTTGTATGTGCAGCTCCTAAACACCCTTCTCTCCGACTCTGCGTGCAGTGTCGGCATAAATTCAGGTATTCTGTCTCTTTCCTTCCTTTCTGTCGTGGTCTCTGAGCCCCTCATTCACACTCTCCAGGTCCGGCCAGGACTCCTGGCCGCTTGGGGAAAATCAGCAGCCTCGTGCTCATAGGAGAAAATCTTCTTACTTATTTTTTTCTTTCTCCACTCTTTCCCCACTTTGCTTCCCTCTGTTCCTCCTTTCTCACCCAAATAATTTTCAACCCAAGTGAGAGAATGTCTGAAGTGAGAGACTGAATTCTGGAATAGGCCTGGCACCTGAGAATGTTCCAGAGGGTAGAGGCTCAGAATAGCAGAAAACAGGCAAATGAAGTAGCAGACACCTACAGAGCTCAGTTCACGTGAATGGAGGCTTTGAAGGGGTGAAGTCCCAGCCAGGTGACTTACTTAGTCACAAAAAGTGTTGACATGTACCCATTCATTTTACTACTTTCCTCTTTAATTTTCTTTAAAGCCCCCCTCCATTCATCAACACCCCCCCAAAAAAAAAAAGCTAAATAGCTGATGATTTTTAAACCTTGTCAGACACCTTTGTAGACATTCTGGATCCTAGAGACACAATCCTGAAATACTTGGCTAACATTTTTCTCATGTTAAGTCATTGGTTTGCGTTTGGCAAGGAGACATAGTGTGTGCCTTGAGTAGTTTCGATTTTCTGTACTTGGTGGGACAGATAAGCGTGTTGTGTGTGCCTGTGGTGTTTAGGGTGACTTCCCCCTCCCTTTATTACCACTCTGCCCTGACATCAAAGCACTCTTTGCATCTGGGGACGCCTGACAGAGCCTTTTTCATCGGGGGCAGTTGGAGGAGGAGGAGGAGGAGGAAGCGGGTTGGAAAAGGAAGCCTTGTTTTTCTCCTCTTCCTTCGTGGGTGAATCATGTTCCCACCACTGCAATTAGGTTTTCAAAGCTCCAAGGCTGTTGGTCCAGAGCTGAAAGGGCAAGTCCTGACGTTCTTGAGAGTGAGGGGAAAGGGGGGAGGGGTCTGGGGTTGGGCAGGGCCAGCGCCCTAGACGGGAGGGAGGGAGGGAAGGAGGGAGGAGAGCAGGAGGAGGGGCCTTTTTTCCTCCTTTTCCTCTGCTGTCATTACATATTTTCAACTTAAATCAGAACCAAGCCTGACTGCCCGGTGAGCAAGACAAACTGGAAAGGCTCTTCACTTCAGACAGAACCCCTAAGCTGCTGCTTCTGCTGCTGCTGCTGCTTTTTTTTTTTCCCTGTAAAGAAAAAAAATTTATTTTTCATGTCTTTTTTTTTTTAATGCAAGAGCAGAATTTAATGAGATTTTTAAAAGATGTCATTCCTTTGAAATAGAGTTGTCTTCCCTTTTTTCCCTCTCTTCCTGACGAAGTCCATACTGGATTTTTATCGCCTGCTTTGGTTTTCCCCCCACGTGCATTGGCCGGTATGCTCAGCCAGTTCAGTCTTTATGTTTCTACTGGAGTCATCGCCAGTGATGGAAGTGGCGTGTGCTTCTCTTCCAGTCAAGCTCTGCATACAAGTATAGCATCAGGAGGCATTTATTGTTTATATTATGAATTATAAATTCATCATCCCGGTGCTCTGAAGTTGTCAGAAAATTCTCGCTCAGTTCGAGGAGTTGGATCCTGCTTGGTTTCTCTTTAGTTCGTTTTTGGACGCTTTGAGAGCTTAATAGAGACAGGAGTCGGGAAGGCACAGGTCTCCTCCAGCTCGCCGTGAGAAATTTGGAAGTCTGGACTAGCGCGAGTACGCTGGCCCCCGAGTTCCCAGTGGGCACCTCTCCTGTGTTTTGTTTCCTCTCGCTTGCACTTGGTGAAAATGTATGAAAGGCACAAGAGGCGCTACAGCCTCTGTGACATATCCAAGGTGGACAGGACCGTGGATGTGGTGCTGCTGAAGGTAAGGGGCGCACTCGACACATTGCCGAGCTCTCTGGCTCTTTTTTCTCTTGCATCCGATAGCTGGGTCCCTGGCCACCTGCGCTGAGAGGAGGGCTGAGAAGTGTATGTGAGCGCTGCGGGACGGTGGTTGGATCGGTGACGTCTTAAAGGAACATCGGAACAAAAGCAGTGGGACTGGAGAGTCGGCACTGAGCCACGTACTGTTTCAATGTCATTTTACATTGTTTACAATGCCCTCATGCTCAGGAGAACCTCATACGCTTGGAAATCTCAGAGGGAGAAATTCATCTTGAAAGTTGCTCTGTCTGCCCCTCTGTCCTCGTCATCCCCGCCCACCCCCCTCCCACCCCAGCCCCCTCTGTCTGGGTGTGTTTCTCCGACAGTCTCTCTCCCGCTGCCCCTGTCTCTTAGTCTCTCTCTTTTGTCTGAGCCTTTTCTGTTGTTTCTTCATGCACAGTTCTTTAGGGGAAAGATGGACAACGTTTATTTCCTTTAGAAGTTTCTCCAGTCAATCCACGTATTAAAGTGGCGAAGTGGACCTTTCGGCTTGGTGTGCGTGGTTGTCCGGTCTGGCCCGGACTCTGTTGATAGCCGTGTTTGCTTTCCCAGTGTTAGGTGTCTAGGCAGGATGAGGGCGGAGACTCGGGGCAGCTAATTGCTCAAGGAGGCATCCTTGAGCCTAAAATTAGTAAGAACTCCTCCAGTCATAGGATGGGAGTCTGGGAATACTGGATGACTTAAGGTCTGCTTTTTGGAAGTTTAGCAGCTTTCTGGCAAAAGCAGGGGAAATTGGAAGACTACCAAGTGCTTCAGAGATGCCGAAAAGAACCTCAGTACCTGAACTGGGGAGCAGATGGAGCTGGGGAAGTGCAGGCAATGTGGTAATGCGTTGCCCTGGTCAGGGAGATAGTGGAGCTGTCCTATTGATTTATCAGTCCAGTTTATTGCTAGAGACCCCCTAATTTTTTCATTGGCCCATTGAGGCCAGGAAATGGGCCCAGAAGGCTAGACCACGGAGCCAGTGAAGAGTGTGCTGGACGAGGGGCTCGGCCCAGCAGCTGTGATTGGTGGGGGGCGGTGTCCGTACCCCTCTGCCGTTGCCATCAGACGGCAGTTGGACTTGCCAGGCCTAGACTGACAGCCATTGGCAACTTGGCATTTCAAACTGGTTCCAAGATATTACTCATTTTAGTTTCTCTGAAACGTGATACCCTTTTTGAAATCACACTGTTCTGAAAGTTTTGTCCTCATATATTGAGGAGAGCCAAGGTTTTAGGACCTTTATATGCCCGACAATGAGTTTACATGTCTAGGGGGACAGGAAAAGAGGGAGGGGAGTTAGAAAACCTCGGCCCAGGTATCGTGAGGAATATCATGCATTTTAAAATGTCTCAGTGTGCAGGACTCTGTGCCCCGACCGGGTGGGGAAGCCAGTCTGAGGGGCTGCATCGTACAGATGGAAGGCCTCGCGCACGCTCTCCCTGGGTTGTGACAAAGCGCTTCTACAGGCCTTGCCTCACTAGGGACTGTCCGGCAGCCGCTCATTCCCCCGTTCTCACATGAAGAGCTCAGGGGTTCTGTGGGCCGTGGTGAGTGCAAACGACCTGAGTGGCAAAGATGCGATTCTTCTCACAAGCCCACAGCTCGTGGAGGATATCATTAGTTTTTAGATGAATCTTGGTTTATGCCAAACTGCCTACCACACAATAAAAGATTTTCAGTAGAGAAAACTTCACTTCCCAGGCAGTAGCTTTTTTTTTTTTTTTTTTTTTTTACATAAATAAGCATACACAAGGAGCCCAGGAAACAACCTGTTTCCAGCACGGGATCAGTGTTAATGACTGTTGGATGTCAGGTGTAGAGCTAAGTCCACGGGGCACGAGAGTCTTTAAAATCCTCATATCACTTAGGCACAGGAAATAAAGGGAGAAATAAAGTACGATTTCTTGTGAGTGGTTTGGAAGAAATAAGCAACAAGCTGTGCGAGAAATAGTGGGAAGACCTACTTTAGATAAAATCTTTCTCAAGTGCTGACGTTAGAAAAGACTGATTTCTGCAGGATAAGAATGTGCTCCCTCTCCCGAGGGAGAGAAGGAACAGCAAATGCAAGGCCCTGAGATGGGAAAGAACCGACAGAGCCACTGTGGCAGCAGCATCCTGAGTCAGTGGGAAGAGAAGAGAAGGCAGAAGTGGCACCTAGAAAAGCAGGGTCTTCGCAGCCAGGGCGAGGGGTTTGCTCTGTGTGGGCACGTTGCTTCTCAGCTCATGTTGGCACAGGGTCCCTCTGGCAGCGTGGGAAGCCGTCAGGCTGCCACTGTGGCGGTCCAGGCATGCTCAGATGGTTTCGTGGTCTGAAGCGGGGAGAAGTGGATGGACATGAGATACCGGCGTCAGATTTTTACATTCCTAGACTCGTTTTACATATGGAAAGACAGATTCAGATAGTCCGAAGTTTCCCATCGCTCCTGCGTGATAGCTGAGAGGGTGCACTCCCAGATCTGGTTGTTTCCGAAGTGCGTGTGTTTTCTTGCTGTTCTAGGCCTTCCCTTTGAGCCGACCAATTCCTTTTATTGCATGAGTGTGTATATCAACTTTTATTTACATAGACGAATGTGTTTTTTTCTATCTTAAACATTTTACGTTGGAAAAAGCCTTCGACGTTAATCACCTTTTTCTCGGTGAAGGAATTTCTTCTCTAAAACTTTGGACGGGTACACAATCTCTTGTAATTTCAGTTTGTCACATAATGTATACTGACTTTTCCCTGCAATTCTCTCTTAGAAATTGTTCAGAAGTATTCTCCATTATCTTTCATTTTGAATTTCAGTATCTTTAATCAGTGTTTTAAAAAAAATAATGGAGGTGAGTATGTTTGCCACTTGAATTCTCATGTATATGTTCTCGCTCCACTTTTATTGGTGGAAGTTGGCTTTTTATATGAGGGGAAAAAATCATATTTTATATGATTTTTGCACATGTTCATGAGATATATCTAAGCATTCAGAGCAAGGTCCCTAATTCATATTAAATACTCAGTGAGCATTTGTTAATTGAATGAGTTAATCCTTAAGATTTGTGAGTATGCATTCATACACATCATGTTGTATAAACTGTATGTGATGTACTGGTAAGGCTGGTATAAAATCACAGAGGTGAAGTATGACAGCAGTCACAGAACTGAGATTTTGAACCTGTCCCTTTGGTATCCCACATTTACAACTCAGTCCCTCCCACTGGCATCCTAACAATCCACTGAAGATTAGCTTCCAAATTCCCACCCTGCCTTATGTACCCACACTTCTGTCGCCTTGTTCTGCATTCTGATCTGGTCCCTTTGTTGCCAGGTCTGTGTAGCTGGTTTCATGACAGCTCTTCTGCATTAAAGCCTTAAGATTTTCCTCAGGCTGCATACATTGATCTCTGTCTTCAGATCAGCTCTTGCTTCCCATTGTCAACCCTCAACACCCCCCAAATCTTACCTCCTTCCTGGATTTTTTTCTAAATAGTAACACAGTAAGTTGATCATACTCCTTGTCGCCCACCCCTCCATACCCTCAAGTACACACATGTCATTCCTCTTCTTCGCTATGCGACATTCCTTTGGTTGCTCTCTCCTAGCGCATGCATGGTTTTTGGCTCTTAGCATGAGTGGTTGGTGATGATGAATCACATGCCCAAATGGGATATGGAAGGGTTTTGTTAGCCTGTTTCCCTCCGCACCCTTCACTGAGCTAGTACTGGCCTCCCAGGTTGGTGGTGGGTGACAGGACCTTGCCCCTCATGCAGATCACTAGGTAACTCATGGTAAGCATTGCTGAGACCGTTCTTCACACAAGAGGATAGCAAGGACCAGGAATTTGGTAAAACTAGCATACCAAGAAGAAGAGGGTCAGGATCTAGGATTTACTGCTGATTTAAATTGATTTTAGTACAGGGGGCCGTTTCTTTGTAATTTGGGGTACTGGCTTCCTCATGTTACTGATGATTTATTGAGAGCACACTTTGTAGCTAGTCATTCAGAGGATCAGATAAGTGGTTAAAAGATTTGCAACCATGTTTCATGCGCACAAAATGAAAGTATTTGTAGAGGAGGACCACTCCCACCTCCCCCACCCCATTCATGAAGTTTGGGCAGGCCACGGTGGCCTCATTCCCTAAAGCTCAGGAGTAGCAGTTTGCCACTAAATTCATTGTTATTTTCCAGAGAAATACACGTCCTTGAAACGTTTGCTTGCTCTAAGGGACTTCCACATTGTATCCAAAGATAAGGAGGCTGAGCACTGAAGACGGCTATACCATCTGCTCAGTTACAGTCTGATTCCCTGAAATGACTTTGACTCAAATGTTGGCTTTCGTGTCCGGATGGTGGGTTTTTGCTTCCTTTTGTTCACCTTGGAACTCTGGCTGGATCTCCTGAGACAGTTGCAGAGGAAGTAAATACGGGCAGTGGCTGGGAAGGCTGGGTGTAACCATGAGCTGTATTATTAGGATGTTCGGATATAAACAGGAGCAGAAACACTGCCAAAAACAAAAGCAGCTCCCTGTGCACTGAAAATATGTACAACTCTATTTTCAGACTGATGGGAACACAGTGTGGGTGTGGCTTATGTAATCACAAGGGTCCCAGGGAATGAAATGTAATACTGGGGCGGGGGTGGGGGCCTGGCATTTCTTCTGAAGAAGCTTCTCTCATCCCATGTGGCATATGCACTGTGCCTCGCCAGAACGGGGGGTGCGGAGTACCTGCGGTGTCCATGAACTGCTTGTCACGGAGATCACGGGGATGCTGTGACCAAAAGACTAGTGTTGTTTTTTGGCTAAAGATTCATGAATGTGGTCAGAGCCAGAAAGTCTGTTTTGGTAACTTCTCCCTCCAAAAGATGTGGATATTTAATGGCAGAGTTTCTGTTTTCCTCATTTTGAGCTACTTGTTACACAAAATCTGTGAATCATCTTGGACTCTTCTCTCCCTTACCCATTCAGTTATTTGCTGATCCCGTATCCGACTAATACAGACTCCATCAGGGGGACATCTGGATGGGGGGGCTCATAATTATCATCTCCATTTCCCTCTTAACACTCAAGTTATTAGCAGTCTCAACACTTTTGCTTCTTCCTCCTTTGTCTCTTAATCCTAATTTGGTGATTGGAATCTTTTGCCAGGCCTGGTCTCAGAGCTGGCTAAGAAGCTTGTTGATAGTGCAAAGAACCCGCCTCTTCGTTAATGTGAATGCCTCAGTCTTAGGGGCCGTTTTTTTTGGAGAAGAGAGAGTAACCTGAGAGCAGATGTGTCACTGTGTCTGTACTGGGGTCATTCTTTTTTCCTCAGTTTATACGCCTTTGGACTTTTTATGCCCCCCGGAAACAACTAAGGACAAGGTCTCCAGCCTGGGTTAGAATGATAGGCAGTAAAGTTGTTCATGCTATTCCTATGTTATTATCTTTTCAGTGTCTGTGGGATCTGTAATAATGCCCCCCTTTAATTTCTGATACTGATAATTTGTAACTTCTTGGTCAGTCTAGCTAGAGTCTAACTGATATCATCGATCTTTTCAAGGAAACCACGTTTTGATTTTATTGTTTCCTCTGTTTTCCATTGCATTGATTTCTGCTCTTTGTATTTTTCTTAAATCCTATTTGCTGCTGGTTATTCTCCCTTTTCTAGTTTTTTTTTTTTATTTAAAGATTTTATTTAGTTTTAGAGAGAGGCGAAGGGAGTGAGAAAGGGAGGGAGAGAAACATCAGTTGGTTACCTCTTGTACTGGTGGTCAAACCCACAACTCAGGCATGTGCCCGGACCGGGGATTGAACCCGCGTCCTTTTGCTTTGCAGGAGGATGCCCAACCAACAGAGCCACTGTGGTCGGGGCTCTAGTTTTTTAACGTGGCAATTGATATTATTGATTTAAGATCTTTTTTCCTAATACAGGGATTTAATATTATAAAGTTTGCTCTAAGCGCTGTTTTAGCTGTATCTCAAATTTTATAATGTTTAATTTTTATTCAGTTCAAAATATTTTCTAATATTTAACTAATATCCAGTGTTTCCTTAAGATTTCTTCTTTGATCATGGAATTTGTAGAAGTTGTTTTTAACTTTTAAAATATTTGGCTTTTTCTTTCAGATGTATTTTTGATTTTGATTTCTAAATTTACTACTGTTTAAGTTAGAGACCATGCTTTGTATGCTTTTAATCCTCAAATCTGAGACTCATTTTATGCCACAGAATATGGTCTGTCTTTCATGTGTATTCGAAAAGAACGTTTATTCTGCTATTTTTGGGTAGAGTGTCCTGTATGTTTGTTACATCAAATTGGCTAATAATGTTTTGCAGGTGTTCTGTATCCTTACTGATTTTGTGTGTACTTGTTCTATCAAGTACTGAGAGAAGACTATCAAAAATCTCTGATGATAATTTTAAAAAATATATTAAATGCAATAAAAATTACTTTTATATGCCTAACTTTTATTGCGTCTCCTAAAAGCATTATCAGTTACCTTAATTTAATTGTGAAAAGGTATTTTTTCTTAAAATAATTTTACCCACTTTTCAATAAAATTTTAAAGAAAAAAAACGGAGTGATGGTATAGTAGATGTACCTACAGCGGCTGGAAAGTCATCCCACGTTACTTCTCTGCCTGACATTGTCTGTTTTCTTTGTCCTCAGATAAACCGAGAAAGCTGGTGTACGATAGAGCCGTGTGCGGATGCGCCGTCTCTCTTGGCTCCCGCGCAGAGCCCAGGTAAGCGGGGTTTGTCCACTCCCAGTTTGCGCCAACACCTGTGTGCAGGGCATCTCTGCTCTGGAGCCACAGCCCCACTCACACAGCAGGCTGTTGGGTTTGGGGGTCTGTCCTTTCTCAGCGTGACGTGCAGTAAAACAGGGAGGGTGGGTGTGTGGTTTGGGTTTGTAGGCACTCTGTCTCACAGTAGACAGTGAGCACATGCAGTTACCGAAATTGGTAGGACTGCCTCACATGGGACTTTGTGATTTATTAATTCATCTGTGAAGGCATCTGTGCATGCACCTACAATAACATTGTCTTAATCTGGTAAAACCACAAATACATGTTGTGAAGGACTGAACTGTGGCTCTCAGTTTTGGTTGCACATTGAAAGTATCTCTGCAGGGTTTGGCGGTGGAGGGGGGTGGGCCAAAAGGTGAAGGGGATTCAGAGGCACAAACTCAGAGCTGTAACATAAGGAAGTCATGGGGATGTCGCGTACAGCACAGGGAATACACTTGCTACTGTCACAGTAACTCTGGTTACTAGGGTTCTCACGGTCGTCACTTCTTAAGGTCTATAAAAACCAAATCACTATGTTGTGCATTGAAACTAACATAATATTTTATATCAAATATAATTAAAAAGAGCTTTACATTCCAGAATGAAAATTTTTTAAGAAACGTGTCTTGGGAGCGTTAAGATACACTGATGCCTGGGTCCTCCCCCAGAGATATCCTGATGTAATCGGGCTGGGGGCGTGGCCTGAGCCTCAAAGCTCTTTTTTTTTTTTTTTTTTTAATTTTTTATTTTAGTTTATTCAGTACAGTTTCTATCCTTTATTCCCATTCCAGCCCACCCACCCATTCCTCCCCTCCTCCCTCCCCTTTCCAACACCCCTAGTTTTGTCCATGTGTCCTCTATATTTGTTCCTGTAAACCCTTCCCTTCTCCCCTGAAGTTCCCTCCCCTCTGGTCACTGACAACTTGTCAAAGCTCTTTAAAAGCACCTTTGGTTCCTCTCCTGTGCAGCCAGCCATTAAGAACCACAAGCTTCTGGAGGATTGTCAGGAATTGAGTCTTTCCCTAAGTGCCCATAGTAATAACAGATGAGGGTAAAATACTCTTAAGACCTTGCTTGGTAGTAACACAGCACGTGGCTAGTGGTGAGTTAGGTGTCCCGGCTGCTTACGAGGTTTAGTCACTGATTCACTGTGACAAAGACGTGGCCCCTCGTGTCTTTGTGCTCTGTTGTCTCTGATCTCCAAAGCTTTTTGCACTGGTGGGTGTCAACTGCGTGCTGCGGTGAGGGACTGAGTCCCACTGCGTGTCCCTGCAGCTGCCATGGGAACACTGTCTGTCTGCATTCTGGGCTCTTGCTTCACCTCCCCCAACAAAAACACCTCCTGTTCACCTTCCCAAATTTTAACTGCTTTAGAATTAATTACCGAGTCCTCCTTTACGGGTCTTTCTGGGAGTAGTTTAGCTGTGGCTCTGCTGCAGTAGCATTACATTGAAAGACGAACTTCAGGTCCTCTGTCTCCAGAGCGGCTTCTTACTGATTCTCAGCTCTCTAAGCTTACTCCGTAGAAAGTGCTGGAAACCAATGTGAAAAGTGTTTTTCTCTGCCTCTGCCACACGTGGAAGAAGTGGTTAAAGGACGTGAATATGCAATAGTTGTGTTTAGCATCTCCACATATTACGATTGACCTGCTCCCGGATTTGGCTGACACTCCCCCTTCCAGCCCCCCTGGAATCTTTTACTTTAAAATATCTAGTTATTTTATTCCTTAAGCTGGGGCTTTTTCTAGCAGTCTAGTTACTCCCAACCTCCCAGGCAATGACACTGTCTGATCTGTGTGGTTGAGTGGGGTCACCTCACCGTTTGAAGGCTCACAGGATGTTTCTCCATTTGGTGCAGTTTATTTTACTCATGAAGTAAGTGAAGTTTTGAGCCCCTGAGCCTTTCCCCAGGGCATAACCTTGAAATGTGTTGACCCCCTCCATACTCCAACCCCGAACATAACCCCTTTGGAGGTTTTAGAGCGATTCTTTCTGACCCTCCATTTAACAAAGTCCAATATCTGGGTTATGCTTCTGAACTTCAGACATGAGGTTTTTTATTTCAGGCATTGTTTTTTGTGAATTCTAGACAGGTTTCCTTCTTTCACTTCTTGAACACAGCTTAGGACAGCAGTAGTGTTAGGCCCAATGAAAGAATGTGTTTTAAAATTGCTTCTTATATTTTTAAGTTCTGGGTAAATAAATACAAGATTACATTATGATTAGCAGGGTTCAGCAAAGCCAGTGAGTGCTGCTGGTATGTTCCTGCCCTTCCCCAATATAATCTGTTTGCATACCTGTAATTTTATACCTAAATGACTAGATAGCATCTTTAAAAGTACACATTTTGCTAGCTGTTAAAAAACGAATGGCTCAGGTCACAGAAGTTCCTGACATTTATTTATGGGTCATAAAACAGGCCTGGCACACCTCAAGGTAACGTCCTGACTGGGTGCCGGTGGAAGCACACATCAGTGGCTAATGAAACTTGAACTTCGTTAGGCATGTTTATCACACGCCTGCTCTGTGCTGAGGGCCAGGGTTCTGGTGCTGTCTGCACAAATTATTTCTGTCACTGCGACTGTTCTAGGGAGGTGCTCGTCACCTCGTTTCACAGGTATGGACATGGAATGGAGACTTCGAGGGGGTAAATATTACTTCTTCCCTGGATGTTTCTGCTACTAAGTAATCAGACCTAGAATTAAGTCACGACAGTCTTAAGTCTGAGGCCAGTGCCCAGCCTTCTCTCTCCCTTCTTATGCTGCCCTCTTTTATTCATCAGAAAGAAATAAAAGATTTTACTAGTTTTGAAAACTTACCAACACACGTGAGCTGGCGTGTAGGTTAGCTTTGTCTTTGCCCTCCCCCACCCCCATTTGTGGGGCTTCAAAATGGTTTAAAGCCCTTCGTTTTCCCGTTTTCCTGGTTCCCATGATCTCCTCTTCCTCCCCATCTCAACAGTCACCTTTGTGTCACGCAGCAGCCCCTTATTCCGCAGTGGGTGGGTGGGCCCTGTGGTCCTTGGACGTCTTTTCTGGGTGAGACGTTCTTACGAGGGCAAGTCTGGATCTTCCCTGTGAACTTTCCATTCGAACGTCTTGAGCTGGTGTGTCTTCCCGTCGGAATCTGGACGTGGTCTGTCGGCCTGCCAGCTGACCTGCTGGGGCTCGGCACAGTTGCCGCGACAGCCTTTTCTTCCCTTGGCCAGCCCCCTATTTTCCCCTCAGCCGCGGAGTGGAGTTTCTGGTTTTTCCGAGCGTGGAAGAAGTAGAAAGCTCATACGCACCAGCCCCGCCTGAGGTAGTGCGTACTCTGAAATGCGCGTGGGAGAGGACACTCAGAATGCCCACCATTTCCAGGTGGAAAAGGCAGGGCTGTTCCCACAGAAGTAGCACACTCAGACACAGTTTGGACACCAACATTAGAATGAACTAATGTCACTTTTTTCTTCCTCTGAAACATTTTCAGATCAATCTGTGGGCCCAGCTTTACCTCCCAAGGCATCCATCCCTTGCGTATTTCTGTGCTGAAATTGCCTCTTACTATGTTCATTTCCACTACGAGATTGTAACCCCGCCCCCCCCCACACACACACACTAAACCCCTCTTTTTCTGGACATTCCCCAGCACATAGTCAAATGCCCAACTAACAGAAAAAGTGGTTTTGTTGTCAGGCGATTCGGGACGTATCCCAATATGGTGCCTCTTTGATCCTTCCTTTAAGATTCCTGACTAATCCTGAGCAAATAATTTACTAATGATCAACTGCTGGTTAATTTAGGTCAGAACAACTTCCTCTTCTGCTTAGCGAGTGCTCATGCACACTCTTATTGTCCTCGCATGCCCTCAAAGAATTAAGAGAGGCGGGGGTGGGGGGGGGCAGTCTAGTCCAATCCACACTTCCCCTTCTCCATAGAAACCTCTGGACACAGTCATTGAGCCTTTGCTCCAGACCCTCTGGTGCAGCGACACTCGTGACTTTACGAGGCTTAGTCCCTTGCCCAGCAGCCCGGTCACAGCGAGGCCCGCGCCTCCCAACCTGTGGGATCTGTTCTGCCTGGAGAGCAGCAGCAACAGCGTCCTCAGACACGTTTTCTTCCCACTCCTGGAGCAGCGGGCGGGTTTCGTGTCCACACTGCCGTGACCTCATCCCCACGCACGCACGCATGCACGCACTTCTGTTTGTGTTGCAATTTTTAAGCATCAGCTAGGGACAAGCCCAGTTCTGTGGAGGCAGTGCAGCCATCACACGGCAGCAGACCTTCCCTCATTTGGGATTTGGGTCTGTTAATGGGGCCTAAGACTGTGAGTATTGTTTGTTTGCCATCACCTCGCATCGTCTGCTAGGTAGCTGGGTGATCTCCCCTGCGCCTCGTCACAGCAGATGTGATGAGCATGCGTATGTGTCTCCAAAGCACACATAAAAACGCTAACTAGATGATGTTTCACTTTTCAAAACTTCTTGAAGGAGGTTGATAACTGCCTACTTCTGACTTTCTTTGGGTTTTTGGTTTCATCATGTACAAGCCTTTGGGACTCTGGTGCTGACAGGTCACCTGTCCGTTTGTTTACAAAGGCCATAGGAGAGAATGGGTTAAATACCTTGCTGATTTTCATGTACTAAGTCTTTAGAATTCCTGGATGCATCAGTGTAGTATTTCTGTTGGAGCCCCTCTGTCTGGCACTCCAGTCCCTGTCCTAGTTACTGAACTGAAAACAAGCTAGATGACACATTTTCTTCCTCAGCGTATTATTCCCCACTGTCAGACCTGTGTCGGTACAAGAAATCAAGTAATTACATTTCTGTTCTTACTCATTTGAACCCATGGTTTAATACACTGATGTTTATTAGATATGCTTCCCCTCTTTTATCTCAGTATCTTGATAAAGTAACAAGTTTCCAGAAACAACTCAAAACAAATTGGCCACAAACCCTATCACATAGTTTCCGATTTTGATACCCAAAGAAATAAAAACCTCTTAACTACCAGGAGGAAAAAATTTCCATTTGAGTACCTAATTATAGATGGAACTGTGGTTCTAAATTATTTCATCTTTTTGTACCTGTCATTTACATGACAAACTCATGGTTGTTGTGTAGTAACGGTATCAACCTAGAATCAGAGTTCCAGAGTTGAAAGCTGCTAATTTGATTGTGTCCTTTACAGCTGCTTAGTAAAGAAGGGGTGTGGGAGGAAGGTTGGTTAGTAGATTTAAAAGGCTGATTGCTGGAATGAAAAGAAACTGATTATTTTTTTAATGAATACATTTTCTTTTTCAGAATGTGAGAACTTCCTGGATGTTGGGCTGGGCAGGGAGTGCGCCCCCAAACAAGGCCTACTTAAAAGACAATCTGGGAGCGATTCTGACCTCTTCCACACGCCCACTGAAGAAGTGGACAACATCGTCTTCTCCAAGGTAGTTACGTCTGCCTCTCCCGCAAGGAGCCGTCATCCTGCCACCCTTACAGGGCTTCTGTCTGGCTCTTAACTGATCTGAGAGAAGTGCAAAAGCTCCCTTTCAGAGCAGGACTCTCCAGGTTTCCAAGGGGCTTAGAAACGGACATTGGCCTTTATTTTCTGCAGAATCATGGCTGGTTACATGCAAGTTTTGCCACTCACTTTGAAGACCAAAGAAGTGGAAGTGAATTAAATCAGATGACAATGAGTGCTTTTCAGTGGGCAGGAAGGACCATGGCTCACACCATATGATGTCATGTGTATAAACTAACTACAGAGTCATTTCTGATTAATGTGTTTAGGCGTGAAGCTCACTGTTGAGCTTGGTGATGTCACGCTGCTTAATTGGAACTTTCTAGATCTCTGCTAGGGAGCCCAAGCTTTCTTGCCAGTGAAAGGCCAAGCACATCCGCATGAATCACCTCGTGTTTTTCGTACAATTTGAGGGCCTGTGAGAGGCCAGGACGTGGGGGCGGCTTGCTCATGTTCGCACCGAGTTGCAGGGAGTTCTGCTTTGTTTCCTAAGAAAACTAGGACGCTTTCCCATCACAGGGTCAGAAGTAATGCTCAGTTCTTCGCCACAGGTGGGTGTCTTAGTAGGAGGGGGCAGGGGCAGATGCGCTGTGGCAGCCGGGGAGCCGCTGTGTTAGTGGATGATTCCCTTTTCCAAGGACCATGTGACGATGCTGTGTTGCAAAGTCATGATAGAAGGTGGAGGCTCAAGGTGCTGGGTTCTGGTCATGAATGTGCCTTCAAACACTTTTTCGTCCCGGCGGCCCTCGTGTGTCCGTTCGGCCCTCCCCAGCCCTTCTCCGCCTTGTTCCTCTTCCCTGTGCTCATTATCTTCTGGAGGCCCCTGGACAGATTGCGGAGCGTCAGGGTTCCGGTCACCGTCACTCATCACGGACCGTGGACCTGTTGACTCAAGGGATTCCGTAAAGTAAAAAATCCACACGCTGGAAAGGTGTGTCCTTCTCTGAAGTTATTAGGAAGAGGGAAAGCAGTCAGATTTTTTTTTTTTTAAGTAACTGAACTTGGGTAATTACCACTGTGATTTTGAGGTTTTCATTTGTGAAGACTTCTAAAATCTCCCCCTGCACCCCCCTCCCAGGGGAATGCCATTCTGCAGAGGTTCAGCTCTGAAAGTAAATCAGTTTTGTCTGAGATAAATAGGTTAGATATTATCTGTGAGTGCCTGCTTTAAGTTTGAGTCATCGGTGTCATGGATACCTGCGTAATGTTTTGGTAAACATTTCTGTACGTTTGAAAATTTTCATAGGAAAAACGCTTTTTAAAAATGGAGAAGTGTTCATTAAGAAACGCCAGCTGCTCCCTGGTGTGTGCGTGGTGCCTTGTCTTTGGGTGTTCTCTCTGCAGCGTGACAGCTGTGTCTGCTCGCTGAACGGAATGATCTTCCTAGCTCTGCAGAGTCAGAATTTGCTCTGTTTTACCTGCTTTTTCGGACTGTCAAAAGCACTCACAAGATTGTTCATATCAGTGGCCAGTGCTAGATTTAGCAATTTTTTTTCCTCAGGATGACTAGAGACAATTTTTTTACTCCCCAAATGAAGTCTTGTCTACATTTCGCAGCAGCCTGCCTCAGGAAGACCAGAAACGGTGGTGCACTTGGCCCTTGTCGGTGCCCTCACCAGAATGTCTGCTGGCCTCTCAGAGGGAGACCTGGAGGGTTGTTCTCTCCCGAAGTTTGTGACCAGTAGAGGTTTTGCAATAAATGTTTTCTCTGGCATTATTAACACCAAGGGTTTACGTACAAAAGGAAAAGGAGAGAGACAGACTGATTTATTTGATTTGTTTCCAAAGTACTTAGTGTATACTGGGCACTGAACCGAATTTTCTACATGTGTGATCTCATGTATGATCGTGGCAACCTTGTGAGGTGGGTGTTTTTATCCTCATGACACTCCTGAGAAACTAGAGGAAACCTGTCCCTTTGCTGTGATTTTGCCTTCAATCTCCTAACACCTGCCTTCGTAGCCAGTGATTTATATAGAAGTGGCAGACGGGCCATCAGCACCTTCCTTAGAAGTCTTCCTGCTGGTCATCCACACGTGTGCTGTGCCACATCGGCCTGTCCCCGAGTTTCTGCCCAGCCTCCCGCCCTCTGCCCCCTTCTCTGAGATACAGTCTGTAGGAAAGCCACTGCAGCCTGGGTGGTGTGTTGGGTCACTTCCTGCCGCCATTGCTGGGACTGGGGGTACAGAGGTCCCTGTGAAACAGCCTGCAGTGTCGGTCCCGAACTATTTGCCTTAACCTGATATTTTCATTCATTCTCTGTCCTGGTAAACTCTGTGACTTTTTGTTGAGTGATACGAGCTTCATGCTTATTCTTATGGATATTGGCTCATTTCTAATATCTTAGTGCGTAAAATTGAGATTTCGTTTTTAAAGCGAAAAGAGATCCTGAGATGCTCTGGGCAGTAAGAAAGTATGATGATAAAATACATGACCTGGGCCACCCTGTTACCCAAAAGGCTAATGGAAGCCCATAGAAAATACTAGTAGGTGCTGCCTCTTTTCCCAGAGGTAAAACAGAGCCCGTGGCCACCCTTTTGCTGTGTGCGGTGAGAGCACCTGAGATGCACTCTCAGGTGATTCCAGGTTTGCAGCCTTATCAGTAACTGGGGCCACCGCGCTGTGCGCTACGTCTCCAGAACTTACTCATCTCAGAACTGAAACTCTGTTCCCTGTGACTGACATCTCCCCACTCCCCCGCCCTCCAGCCACCACTCTGCTCGCTGTTGCTATGAGTTTGACATTTTTAGATTCCACATATAGGTAAGATCCATGTGCATTTGTCTTTCCGTGTCTGGCTGACTTCACTTGGCACGATGCCCTCCAGGGCCATCCACGTTATTGCCGGTGGCGGGATTTCCTTCATTTTTGAAGGCTGACTAATATTTTCTCTATCTAGTCATCTGTAGATGGATACTTAGGATGTCTCCGCATCTCGGCTACTGTGAGTAATGCTCTGAGCATGGGAGTGCAGGTATCTCTTTGAGATAGTTACTGTAGTTCCTTGGGCTGTGTACCCAGAGTCAGGTGCGTGCAGACGCACACACTTCCAGTGTTGAAGCAGATGGCCAAAAGATAATCCCTTCATTTCAGTTGATAGTATTGGCTGCAGGTGCTGACTTGAATTAGATTGTTTCACCTTCTTAAGAAAAGGAACATTAACGTACTTCCAGCCGTCGGCCCAGTCAGGCATAACGGAGGCGCCCTGCCTGGTCCTGCTTTCCAACCAGCTGTGCTTTCTCCCCATGACAGCCCGAGGAGGAGCAGTCCGTCTGTGACATCACTGGATCCAGTTCCTCCACCGATGACACAGCTTCCCTGGACCGACATTCGTCTCATGGCAGCGATGTGTCCCTCACCCAGATATCGAGTGTGAACAGGGCCAGGGACCAGCAGTCTCTCGATGGCTTCTCCAGCCCTGGGGCGGGGGTCGAGGGTCGGGAGAGCGAGAGCGAACCCGCTGGCTCAGGTGAGATGGAAGAGGAGGAGATGGACAGCATCACCGAGGTGCCGGCGAACTGCTCTGTGCTGAGGAGCTCCATGCGCTCTCTGTCCCCTTTCCGGAGGCACAGCTGGGGGCCTGGCAAGAACGCAGCCAGCGATGGCGAAATGAACCACCGGAGGTGAGACGCCAGGCTGCGTGTTCACTCCCTCTGCCTGCTTGTCCTTGAGAAGTGTCTGGTTTGGGGTTTTCACCGGGACCAGATTTGAGGAGGCACTGTGGTATGGAAGAATGCAATAGCCCTTGGAATCAGGGAGGCCGCTGTTCAGACTCCAGCTCTAGACCTTTCTTCACAGATGTCCTTGGGCAAATCACTTGACCCCTCTGAGCTTTAATTTTCTCATCTGTAAAACACCTGCCATTCTGAGTATTTGTAGTAAATATTACAAGTAAAATACATCTGTCAGATAGCAGGTGTGTAATAAGTGGTAACGTATTCACGCAAGGTTTGTTAATGAAATTCATAGACTACAAAGTATTGGAGAGAATAATTTGTCAGTTTTAAATTAAAAAATACCGTAAACATAAAATCATATGGTTTGAACACATCTAAGTTTTAGAAGTGCATCACAGGAATTGGCATCTCTTTCTAATGCCGAAAGTTTTGACAAAGCCTAGATTATGAGTGTGTCCTCACCAGATTATCAGGATCCTTGAGTATCATTAGGTTATTGTGCTTTTCTGTGTGTCATCCAGTCTTTGGGGACTTTGGTGAGTGTGACCCAGCCACAGACCTCCCGGCCTTCAGTTTAGAAGCGGTCTCTGGGAGACAGGTGGGATTGGTATCTCACCCGTGGCTGCCTGGGTGAATTTAAGCCCATGGTCTCAGCCCTGAAGAGCACGTGCCGTGGTACCTGCTGGGTGTGCAGAGGTGTGCTCACCCCAGAGCCTTTCTTCATGGGGAAAGGAGCTGGTGGTGGAGGCGGACACTGTTTTCAAACACTTCACATGAACAGCATCACTGCAGCAATTATTGCTTTCTAAGACAATTTTTTTGACCTCTTTACAATATTTTGGCTCTGATTCTCTAACTGTGAGGTACATGTAGTCTGATGATATTACTCACCCATTCTTTTACCCAGCCAGCATATACTGTGTGTGCTCTGCGTGCCGGGCATTTCTGTGTTCTGCATACGCTGAGGGGCACGAGACCAAGTTCCTGCCTTCATGGAGCTCACAGGAATGCCCTTCACTTTCCTAGTTGCCACTCTTTTCAGATGCCTTTAATGACACATTACCTCATGCACATCGTTTCACCCCATTTTTGCAGGTGGGGCTGGGGCACACAGCTTGTCACACCTTCCCAAGGGCAGTAGGACCCTGCTTTCTAATCTCCAGGTCAAGTGCTTTTTCTGTGATTCCATGTTGATGACTCGTTCCTGGGTGGAGTTCAGAATGCTTGCCTTAAAAAGCAGGGCTTGCTTCATCTGCTGGGAAGTTTTTGTTTACATTTGACCACCTAGACTATATAAAAAAGCAATTTCCAAAAGCTTTTTATTTTCAGCTTTATTCATACCGTTCTTTGGTGGTTTTTTTTTTTTTTTTCTTCTTCTTCTTTAAAGCATTCACACCAATAGGAAAAATAAGGATGTAGGGAATGGTCCTTAGGCAGGACATTCTTGCCTTAGGTGATAAGTGTCCAGAAACACGGGTGTATTTTATATGTAAACCAGTTTTCTTTTTAACTCATCATGGATCCCTTTGCCGTGACCTTGATTTCAGAGCTAGATGGGATTTTATGGACCATTTGGCTCAGATGAGGATGTTAAAGCTCAGACTAAATGGTTTGCCCAAGATTAATTACATAATGCTGTTTTGACTGCACTAAGACTAGAACCCTACCATCTAAGTCATTTATATTTTCCACATATTACTGTCATGGAACCCCCTGTTGGAGCGTAGCATTGGGGTTACCCCGCACCACTGCCACAGTGCCTCTGCAGATGATGGGAGGAGAGTCAGCCATCACTTTAACTGGGTTGACTAACTCTCACAGTATTACCTGCGTGTGGTGGAAGCTGGAACTTCAAGTGCTAAGAAAACTCTTGGGAAGTTTTGAATGGCCTTTCTTTCTCCTTATCCCTGTACTTTGATAATTTAGTGAACCCGGTTCCCTGTCCTCTGAGTGACTGTACGGTTTCTCTTCGGGGGTTGTGTCTCTTCCCAGGGTGATGTCTGCATGTGTCATGCGTTCGTGTCCATCGTGTTTCACCACGACACTGACCTCTCCCACCATTCATTTTCAGTTCAATGCGCGTTCTGGGGGATGTTGTCAGGAGGCCTCCCATTCATAGGAGAAGGTACAGAGCTCACTAACTTGTTGGACTAACCATGTTGCCTCTGAGCATATATATACTAACAAGCATCTCATTATTCTGCTTATTCCATGATTAAACAGCTGTTCTGAAAGAAGGTTACATCTGCTTTGAGCAAATAGAATATGGGTACTTAATTGCTGATTGTCCGTTCCCCAGGAAATGGTTTCTCGAATCTGTGGTTTTGATAACGGGGTCTCCCCAACTTTCTCCAGAAGAATTTGAAGAAATGTTTATGCTGTGCCTCCATAATACCCCAGGGAGGACTTTTTCTTCCTTTCCAAAAAAAAAAAGAAAAAAAAGTGGGGTAGAGAAGAAGCAGAAATACGTGTGTGCCTTGCACACACAGGCCCTAAAAGATTTTTGGTACATTCTTCAATGATTTGGTGGAAGCCTCTGTGTTCCTGGGCTGCCCGCTCTCCCCTCCCTGGGCGCTATGCTCACTCCTCATCACAGAAGATGCACCCACTGGCCTCTCAGGCCCTCTCACTGTTCAATTCCTTGACTGTTTTTTGTTAGGTAACAGTTTGAGGCTGAAAATGAGTCATACGCTGAAAAGTCATTTCTACTCAAAAAGTACTGATTTGCTTTAAATTTTTCAAAGGCTGAGTTCTGTTTTATTGTGCAGAAGCCTGTAGTGCCCTTTTCTGCCACTGCCTGGAAAAACATTTACCAATCCAGAAATGATTGTTAGATTTCGGTTAGCCTCTCCTAGGAGGAGACATTTATAAAAGAGATATTTTTAACATTAGCTGAAGGTGTTTGTTGAGAAGCAGGCAAGTGGTGATCTTTTCCACTGTGTCCTTTAAGTGGCTGCTTCCTTTAATTCCAGAGTTAAGTGCCTGGCTTTCTATTAAAGCTCTTTTAATATGAATTTATGGAAACCCTGCACTTGCAGACTCTGGCAGATGAGGAGCTGCTGGGTGCGGTCCAAGTTAGCCTATAGATGCAGCCGTCCTAGCCACGTCAGCGGGAGTTTCACCCGTAGTCCTCTTCTGTAGGAAGAAGAGGAGGCACACTTTGACACTTTGTATTAAGTCCTAACTAGTAAAATTGAAACATTCCAACAAGTATTGAAAGATGGAGGAGGATAGTTTTTTTTTTTTTTTTTTAATGTAGAACTTCCTGAATTTGAAAACAAAGCCAACTAGCCATGAAATGTGGCCTGCTCCCCCGCCCACTGACTGGGGAACTGGGGACACCAGGGTGCTCTCAGAAATACCCTTAACTGTGGAGGAAGTTCGCTGCTGCAAGGAAGGCAGTGTTTCTGCTGCTGTGGCACCGCCTGCAGCTTCCTGGGTCCTTGGAAAACCAGCACGTCCCTCCGCACGCCTCCCGGTGCTCTTCAGTCTCTGCACTTTCAGTTCCGTCCCAGGCTCCCGCATTGTTCAGAGGAAAGCGATGTGTAAATCAGAAGGAGATTTTTTTAACATAGTAAAATTTTATATATATAATTTATAATTTGACAGTGTGTATACAGTTCCTGGTTAGCCACATTCTGTTTTTTAATAAGAAGTCGGATATTTAGGTATAATATGCATTTTTATTAACAGTTTGGAGATTTGCAGTTAATAATTTCATTTTATATTTTTATTTTAAAAGATTTTATTTATTTAGAGGTGGGGGGTGGGGGGGCCGGGGGGGAGAGAGAGAGAGGGAAACATCGATATCACACACACCCCAACCAGGGACCAGACCTGCAACCCAGCCATGTGCCCTGGCTGGGAATTGAACTGTCAGCCTTTTTTGTTTGTGGGATGACACCCAACCAACTGAGCCACACCGGCCGGGACTGAGTTCATAATTTTAATGAATGGACTTGTGAGTCCTGTGTGTGCTTGCTTGTAAATTATATCAAGGCTTGCTTGTACTCACAAGTCAGTCTGGTCCCCCTTTGCAGACGCAAGATGTGCCTCAGCTGTGTATTTCTGCTTTCTGCTGCTTTACTTGGGAGCTTTACACTATTTATTTAATCTGATTTAAAATGTTTTACAATTTAAAGTACTTTAAAATGATATTAAACATTTACTTTTAGAAGAGTCATAGGGGTAGCTGTTACAATTATTCCCCCACCATTTTCCTTGTCTTCATCTCGAAAACCCCTGTTCGTCACTAAAAAAACGTGTTAGGGATAGAGTAGGTGCTCAGTTATCATGGGGAGTCTGTCCCAAGATCCCCAGTGGGCGCCTAAATTCCCGGATAGCACCAAACCCTGTGTGCACTGTCTTTATACAAACCTATGATAAAGTTCAGCTTACAAAGTGGGCACATTGAGGGACTAGCAATAACCAGTAATAAAATAGAACAGCGATAACAGTATGCTGCAATAGAAGTTACGTGAATGGCCTTGAAGCCATTGCTAAGTAAATCAGGGCCACCGGAACACAAGCATTGCGATGCCTAGACAGTCAGTCTAATAATGACCAAGTCAGCTCCTGAGTAGTGGACTAATGGGCGGGGAACGAGCCCAGCGAGGAGGAGCTGCACAAAGGGACGACGCACCTCCGGGTGCGATGGGATAGAGTGGGCCAGGGGAGATATCGAGCCGCAACCCAGGCACATACTTTAAAACTTACTTCTGGAATTTTCCATTTAATATTTTTAAACTTTGGGCAACTGAGACCTTAGAAAACAAAACTATGCATAAGGGGGAACACTACTGCATTCAAGATAGGGGGCCTTTGGGTGACTGCGGAGCCTCCCAGTGCTAAGATTCAGCAGGGTGCTGTGGTTGCACCCCTGTCCCCCCTCCGGAAACAGAGGGCTGTCTGTCACTTAGAACTTTAAGGCCCAAACAGTAGCAGTGTATTTTTAAAGGGTAGCTTTTCTCGGTCAAAAATCCTGACCTATTGATGTAGTTCCCTTTCCAGAGTAACTGATACTTTGAATTGGTTATTTTTTGGCTGTTTATATTTCCTTGGCCTTTCCCAACCCCAGATTTTCTGTCCCTGCTGCTTGAGAATGAATGTCAGTGCTGAGACAGATAGGGAAGTAGATAAACAAATGGACTTTTAAATTTTGGTGTGAAAACGAAAAAGACAAATTTCTGAGTATGATAGAATTTCTTTAAAAAAAAAAGGAGGAAACTGAATCCCTTTGTTATCATCAAAATGTGAGGAAATGTGACTGTTGTATAGTTTATCTTCAGCATAAGAGGCTTGAGAGTAGGGTTTGAGGATGGATATGGTTCTTAACTGGACACTGCTTTTATGGAGGTTGATGGATTGTCCGGCGTAGATGGAGCCTTCCTGGAAACACATGACAAACGCTGATGACTCAGTGAGCCTGCCACCAGTGTGGTGTGTCACTGTTCCTTCTAGTTACACCGTAGAAGGTGAGGGAGGTGTGGAAGTGGTGGGAGGGGTGGGGGTGGTGGGATTCACGGAGAGGTCGTCCCCAGTAACAGAGGGGGACACCTCCGTGAGGGGTCCTGCAGAGGAGGCCACGGGTAGGTGGGCTCTCGGTGCAGGGCTCTCTAGCAGGAACTGGGTTTCAGATTGGATTTGCTGCCCCGTTAAGAGCTTACTTACTCGTTGCTAACACATGGTGTAGATAGACATCAGTAGAACAATTTTAAGATTCCATGGTATTTGTTCTCGCCTTTTTGTAAATCAGTGTTGCATTTCTAGTTTTTTGATGTTCATATAAGTCTATCTGTCTCTAACTGTGCCCTTCTCTTTTTAAACCCAATAACCCCATCCCTGTTTCCTCTTTTCTCCCTCCATTTCTATTTCTGTCGTTGACGTCATCCCCAGTATGAGCTGGTGTCCCTCTGGTGTGCAATACTCTGCTGCCCTGAGTGCTGACTTTAATTACAGAAGGTATGGTATTGTTCCGTGTCCAGCCGCCGGAGGGCAAGTCCTGACATAAGGCATGTGGGCTTTGGCTTGGAGCTGGCTTCTCTGTGGCTGGATTGCATATGGTGGCCTGCTTTGCGTGCCAGCGCACTGTCCCACTGCCTCTGCTGTCGGCGTCGCTGATCCAGTTGAAGGGGTGCAGCCGAGAAGCCTGGTGGTGTGCCCTGACGTGTCATCCTGTGTGTCTCGGTGGCTGTAGACTGGGTGTTTTCTGCGCACTTGTCTGCGCGGTACGCTAGCCCACGCCTCTCTCTGTTTAGTCTGCCCTAATTCCGATCCCAGGGATTCCCCGTCCTGAGGGAAACATTGACAGAAGCAAGGCAGCTCATTAGCTGCCCTTCCTTCTGTTATGCTACCACATCCACCAGTCGCTTTCGAGCCCAAATGCGCACACTCTTCATTTCATGTTCTTTTTCTACTAAGCAGCCAGATTTGGTTACTAAAACATTTGCAGGATTAAGTTTTGTGGAAAGCATAGATGTGGTTTTCTTAGGTTTTCTTAGGTTTTACAGATCATTTCACAGTAGAAAACGAAATTTCTTCTTCATTAGCCTGTCTTCTTGTCCCTGGTATTAAAATGACTTTTACAGAGACATTACTTGTAGCTAGTCATGATTTCTATTCTCATATTGAAATAAAAAAAGAACCAAAATCCATTGTTTAATACAGTTTTAATTTATAGTAATTTGTGAAATAAAAAAACACAAATACAAGCCTTTTTAGACTGGTATTTGTGAATTGTTTGTAGCAATTAACTGTACAGTTTGAGTGGAAATAAGTAAACAGCTTCAAACACAATTCAGCTATTTGTAGCTGAGGATGTGGTCCTCCATAGCTGTATTTTGAGGTCTTGCTTATTTTAAAGACGCTTCCCCTGCAGTTGTAGCAGATATAAGTCATTCTGCCTAGCAACCTCAAAAGGGATAGACAGTAACATCTCTCTCTAGCCACCTGCTTATAGAAAGATGCTTTTTACTCTGCAAACCACAAAATTCTTTATTCCAGGGATCCCATTTTGGACACTAAACCCTAAGATTGTCTTTTTTTCCCCGCTTTGTCAGTATCAGGACAAAAAATTAAAACTCTTAGACCCAGTAGCTTTTCAGCTTTTGTTCTTCGAGGTGTCCTATGTGCCTGTCTGCCACTAACAGTTCTCAGGAAGCCTGGGGGCCGTTGTTGTCCGGGCTGCTGTGCACAGACGGTGGTGCTCCCAGTAGCACTTGGGTTTTCGGCAGGTGTGCAGCTGTGAAGTCACAAAGCTCAACTAACCTGTCATGGGACCTAAAGCTTTTATAAAGGTCCGCTTAATGGCCTCGGGGGCAAGTCCGAGTCTCCCCGTTTGCCTTCTGAAAGTTGCTTATGCTCATGTTTTCTCCATGCCATATAGTTATTTGGCAATAGCAGAGTTAGATTTCAGCAAAAGACCAGGGAAAAACACGTAAATAAAAGATGAATAAGATCATATGGTCTGTCCATATGACATGTTGAAAAGAACGTGAAAAAATGACCTTAGCTGGTTCCACATGTGAGCACGTTGAAGTCAGTAAGAAAGTCTCAGTGCAGCATTCTTTCCCAGGACCTGTGAGGGGGAGGCAGGTGGTGCTCATCTGTGCTGTGCCTTCACAGACAGCCTTGCGGGGTGCGACAGAAATTGTAGACGTGCAGGAGAGACGCCACTAAAGGGGTACTGCGTCCTCCTTTCTTTCTGGGACCCGCAAAGGGAAGGCGCTCACTCTCACGCTCTGTGTTCAGTTTCAGCCTAGAAGGCTTGGCAGGAGGAGATGGTGTCGGAAACAAACCATCCTCATCCCTGGAAGTCAGCCCCGCGAACACCAAGGAGCTCAGGCACCCTTTCGGTGGTGAGGAGCGGGGCGACTCTCTGGTGTCCCTTTCGGAAGAGGATCTGGAATCAGGCCAGAGGGAACATAGGATGTTTGGTCAGCAGGTAAGGCTGAAATGTGGGCGTGGAGCTAATTTGGAAAACCTTCGTTTTCTCTCCCTAAATATGTCCTCGTGTTACTATGAGGCTAGCGGCTATGACTACTTACTCATTACATAATCCGCTCAGTCTAGCGCAAGATAAGTTTTTAGCACTTAATACTAATTAACGAATGTGATTAACCTGCACAGACTTAAATACTCTATCAAAGCAACTTCTTTTTAAATTATGAAAGTACCATGGATATTAAATGGAGTGTTTTCTTCTTTTCTCCCTAAAAGAGAGGACTTCTTTTACCACCCCAATAGTAAAATGAGCCTGGAGATGTGTTACATACCATTATTAAATTTCCCTACTTTCAAAGCCATGTCACAGGTGTCTCCTTCCTGGAAAAAAATTTCCTATTCTTTTTCTCATCACATTGTCTAGGAAAGGACGAGTTACTCTCTCCTTCCTGTCACTGCCAAAATTCTTGTGAGAACACCTGCACTCCCTGCCTTCCTCTCATCCCCTAATGATGCCTTGATGTCTGCCACTGCCACTGTCTTGGAAATCCTCTCTTGAAGGTCATGGATTTCCTTGTCTGCCAAAGCAAGCGACCTTTGAAACATTTCTAACTAAACAAACAAAAAAGTTAAACACCCGTCTCTGAATAGGTGACTAGAGCTTTAAGTAGAAATATAGTGAAACATTTTTTTTCCTTTTTTATTGAATTTATTGGGGTGACATTAGTTAATTATAAAGGTTTCAGATACACGATTCTATACTAATTCATCTGTATATTGTGTTGTGTGTTCACCACCCCAAGTCAAGCTTCCTTCCGTCACCGTTTACCGCCCCATCCCGTCTTCCCCCTCCTCCTCCCCCAAAACATTTCTAATTAAACAAGGAAGCAAAAATGTTGAACAGCCTGTACTTGGAATAGGTGACTGAGGCTTTGTGTAGAAATTTCATTTTTATTTCATCCAACTACGCAGCAGTGACGTGACCAAATGTAAGCTTGGCACCAGGGGATCCCCTTAGTAACGAGTGCATCCCTTACAGTCCTGTGAAGGCCTAATGGAAAGAATAGGTGAGGAAATGGAGAAGCCAAAGAACTTATCCATGGACATAAACTAAGGAGTGGGGAAGGCTGGAGGGAGGGCATGCAGGGTGGGAGGGGATAAAGGGGAGAAAAAAATGGGACAACTCTAATAGCACAATCAATAAAATATACTTAAACAAAATCAAATAGAAGGCCGAAAGAGCTTTTGCTGTGCCTCACCTTCCAGGACCTCTGTTGACCTAGAACTTTTTATCTTGTGTGCAACCTCAGAGTTGCTTGTATCTCTGATCTGGACACAATGCCTGCAGCCAGCTTCCTGTTGAAAGTCTCCGCCTTTCCCTGAGGTCATTTTTCAGACCTCACAGTTGTGTTGGAAACATAGCAACTGTGCGGCAGACTCCATGGTTACACAGGAAACAAGCCCTAAATAATCAGAAGTCTTCAGTGCTGTCCAGTGGCGCTGATGCTAGTAACGGATTCTCATTGCTTCCCTTCCAGCGTGTGCAGGTCCCAAAGGGGCAGACTTCAGCTACCAGGAAGGGAAGGGATTTATCAGAATTAAAGTCAGTTAATGATTAGGATGGGCTCTCAAAGTCGCAGATAGGGGCTGGTAGACTCTGGGCGACTGTTTCTAGAGTGCCATTGCAGGGCCTTCTGCAGTTGGTTGGATTACTGGGCCGTGGCGCTGCTGCAAGTTGACTGGGGTGTTAAGTTCCCAAATTGCAGTCCCCCCTGTAGAGAAGCAGGCAGTCTAATCTTAGAAGAGGAAATGGAAGAGATTTAGGCGTCTTTCCAGATACAGGGCTGCTTTGCTTGTGGTCTTGAAACATTTTTACTTAGATCTCCGTTTCCAACTCTTTAAGATCAGACTGTTACTACTATACTTCCACAAATGAAATTACTTTTATCTGGTTATGCATTCAGCAGGTGTTAATTAAGCACTTACTAAGTTCGAGATGTTGTAGGTACCGTCAGGGGTAGGAAACCACTGTAAAGGATGCATACCCTAGTTACCCCCGGCTTACAGGGGAGAAAATTAAGGCTCAGGAATGCGGAGCGAGTCTCCGCAGCTGAGCAGCTGTGGCAGGGGCTGACTTCGGTCCAAGGCTGTCTGACCGCAGCTCTTAGGCCTATGTGCTGCCTGGTTCCCAGCTTGGGCTGGAGTGCACAGTTCTGTGCTTATCTAGAAATATAAGAGCACGCACTTAGAGCCCGTTCTTCATTTTCTTACTTTACAGACCTGTCACGGATCTAAACCACAGGGATTTAATTACCGTACATCAGCCGTTTCTTCTACATTGACAAAATCCATCTCATTAATGACGATCAGCCATCCTGGGTTGGACAGTGAGTATGCTACTTTTGTAAAAAATTAAATATACTTTAAATACTTTTTCTGTCAATTTTCTTACCTTAAGACCCTATAACCTGACCTTCCAAAATTTCCTTGCCTTTTCCTCTGAATGAATGGCTCATCATTTACATAGAAAAGGTAAGAGAGAATACAGTTCCATGGTCTTCCTCCTCTTGCTACCTAAAAATCTCCTTAATACATTAATAAATTTATTATATTTTGGGGACCTAAACCTGACATTTTTTAAAACTTTCTTTTGTAATAATGTTAGACTTTAAAATTAGTTGCAAAAACAATACAAAGAATTACCATATATTCTTCACCCGGAGTCCCCAAATGTTAAGACACATGATGCTCTTACGTCTCAAGGATGCTCTCTTATTTTACCACAGAGCCGTTATCCAAATTTCATCCAGTGTTGTTTTTCTGAGCTCTTCAAAATGTCAAGTTCATGAAGGACAAAGAAAGACTGAAATAGAGTTTCAGTTAAGCGAGTGCCAAGGGGATTACATCGGAAACTGATTAATACCACCACATGCAAATTCAGGGTCCACTGGCTATGAGGTTAGAGGGAGATATCTGGTGGCCATAAACGCAGGGCCTTTGCAAACGAAAGATGCCAAAAATATATTTGCATCGGATGCAAATGTTTGTCACAGAAAGGCAGCTTGCTCTTTGGGAAGCCCCGCTTTTTTGTATTATCTTTGAAATACTGATTTTTCTTTTTAAATGAGTTGCCAGTGTGAGGTCTTGATGTAAAGATTTAAATTCTCAACAAAGACGGAGTGTTACATTACATTCTTTGCTAAAAGAGCAAGAATCCAGGAGGCTGAAGCAAAGGGAGTAAATAAACTGCTGTTTCTGGTGCTTCTTCAGTGTCCCCTGACAAAGCTCCTGTTAAAAGGTTAGGGACAGAAGCAGCTGCCCTGTGTTCATGGGATGCTCTGTCTCCAGCCACGACTTCCTGGGTTTAATTCCCACAGTGGAGATAAGACCTGTTGGCCAATTCTCTTAACTTTGTTCTCCTTTTCATATGATTACTACTTCAAATACAAATCTGGCCTATTTGAGTGAAGGGGCCTAACGTCACTTATTCTCAAAGATGCGGGCATAACCTCACAGAACTGCAACAGAAATAGCTTTTCTCGCTTTTGCTGGGGTTTGGGTTTTGTTTTAATTGGCCTTTGGTTTAGAGGTTTTGCTGCTATAGAATGGAAATTATTTTAAGAAAATAGTTGATAGTGGATTCGAGGGGCCTGGTGTGCCAAAGACAGACAAGAAAGAGCCTTTTGGTGAGACGTGTCAGCCCTCCGTACCCTCCTTCCAGGACTGGCCAGTATGGTGGCCTGGGGGAGACTCGAGTCCAGTGGCAGCAGACACCCAGCACCAGCAGATTACGTCCCAAAGAGAGATCTTTTTCCTATATTTTGTCACATGTTCTATGGCCTTGGGCATGAAATACTTCATTATTTTTCCCCAAAAAAGCAAGATGGTTTTTCACTGTGTTTTCAGTTGCTAGCCAAACATTATAAATAATGTGGCTCACTCCCAAGAAGCACTGCCCTTGAGTGCCAGCGGGGCTGGCTCACGGAGCTTTGCCTCCTGTGGCCAGGGTGGTGTGTGCCCAGCTCACTGCGAGAGACTGACAGCTGCCAGAGCAGGGCTCCAAGTAAGCCCTCAGTCCTTTTGTTAACATAGGGCCTCTTCATCCTGATTTATAGTGTTCCTTGCATGCAGGTTTGGAGGGGGGGTCAGGAAGTTGTTGACTAGCCCCACCTCCTTCCCTGAGTCAGCATGTGCTCTAATTGGAGGTCCCCTCTAATGACGCTGTTTCTCCCCAGTCCCTCCCCTTACACAATTAAGTTAATTTTCCCAGCTGTATTTTTGTATTTTGCACCAGAAACATGGTACATTTGTTACAAACAGGTGCAAAAAGCCGGGCTGTTGAACAGGAGACTAAAACTCCTGTTTCATGTGCTGTGCTTTTGAGCATCAGCATAACTGGATAGATAGTTCTAGATTTGCCACAGACTCAGCTCTCCAATTCTAGATCGCTTGAGTGCTGAATAAGCCATTTTCAGTCATGGTCTTCCTAGCTGAAACTATCCTGATTACTGTGCACACAGTGATTTTACCACCTGAAGTGTTCGGTACACTTCGCATATTTTAACTCGCATTTTATCGTAAGCCCACTTAGTGCCTTTGGGACCTCAGGCTAGACACTGAAACACTTTGCCTCAGTTACTTGAACTATTAAACAGCGATAGTAATATGATATGGCTTAAATGTGAATTTATTTAAAGACCTTAGCATGTTTCCTGCCTTATAATAAGTACTTGTTGTCGTTAGGGAGTGAGTTAGTTCCCAGTGCCCAAAACAGAGCCCAGGCCCATTTCTCTCTGCCCAGCTTCAGCAGCATGAGAGAAGTGAGGACAGTGTCCCTCGTGTTCTTTAAGTGGCCGTGTCTAATGGACACCCGCGTCTAGGAGCAAAGTGCTTTCTGAAATCAACCCTCGCTCTCTGCTGTCCATCTTGCTCCCACGCTCCGTCTTCTTTCTTTAAAGAAATGAGCAGCTCCTCCCACAGTCTTTCACGCTTACACATTTCTGAGAATGTACTGGGTTGCTGTCTGTGTCATTTGCCAGATGAGAAAAACAGACAAACCCCTAGTGCTGTTTCTGAGCTGGGATCTGTTGCAAAAATCCATCGATGTGGAGGAAAATACCGAGTAAAGGTGGTGACTCAAATATTTCTGTGTCATTTTCTGGGGTGTCAGGTAGACTGGCGACAGTTACTGAGGGACCACAGTGGGTGGGAAAGCTTCCTGACTCATGTCTGGGATTTGCTGTGTAGGCGGGAGGAACATGATGGAGCATCTTGCCGGCTCCCTCTGGAGAATCAAGGTAGCCTGGCGCTACCTGTGCAGGTGGGAAAGACGCCAGGAGGGCTCGCCCTCACCATCCACTCCCGGAAGTATGTCCGCATCACTCCTTCTTCTTGCATCAGAGAGGACTGGGGGGAGGCTCCCAGCCTGCCAGGAGACTTACATGGTTTCCACTTAGAATTTAAAGAGTCCAGTTCATTTTTGCTGTACAGAATAATCCAGTTTTTAAACTTGTCATTGCTCGCACCCAGAAGGTGCCTACAAACTGGAGAGAAACTGCTTGATCGATTCTATCCCTGGGAGAACCCTAGCACATGAGATGTTTTGCCTTCACAGGCTTCTCTCATGAATTCCTTTTTCCCCTTCATTTTGCTTCGTTGTCACACGGAGGGGTGTTCACCAGGGGCACTTGTCCTTGGGGTCAGTCATATGCCCTCACTCCATGTGTGGGCATCGGCCGGGTTCCTTATGCGTGCCTCGATGGGAACACTGGCTTGTGATCGGAAGGTTTCAGTGGACTGTGGCGGTGCAGTCCGTCTGGAGAGCCGCACTGTGCCATTTACTTGTGTGACAAGCACCAGATCTGAAAAGATAAACAACCCATGTGGCCAAAGATCAGGGCGCGCCTCTGGGAAGTTAAGCATCAGTGCTGATGAGGATGTTTTATCTCTACTTTCTCTGCTAATTTCCTCTCTTTTTTTAAACTGTGGCCAGTGGAATGAGAATGTATTGGGACACACATATTTTTTAACAGTGCTTCTGGTTGGAAAAGGTGACACGGACAAATATGTCAGGGCATAAGCTGAGTCAGGCAGGTAGAGTTTTTCCTTTGGTCTTTTGGTTGAATTGCAAGGCTTGAATATATACATGGTTATTAAGTATGTGATATATTACATGTTACATACATACACATTTTAATTTGGGGATAAGTAATATCAGCATTGAGACCAAAAGAAAATGAGGGATTTGCTCAGTGAATTAGTGTGTGGAGAGCAGGACTGAGGGCTTCAGGCTTATTACCTGAGGGCAGTGGAGTGCTGTAAGTTGATTAAATTGATTCATTGCTTGAATGAAACACTTCATAGAGACCACACTGGAGAGCATGTTGGGGAGGAGAGGAGGGCAGAGCTTGCAAAGCTATTGCAGGATTCAGATGGGAGCATTTGGTGGCCTGAACTGGGGCCAGGAGTAGTGGCAGCAGGGAGAAGTTGGTGTTGAGAAAATTCTAGAAAACAAAATCCAAAGGACTGAATGAGGATTCCCATTTCTGTTTTGAATAATGATTTACACTTAGGTATCACTCCATGAAGTGAAGGGCTATAGACGGAGGAGCAGGTCTAGAGGAAAGATAGGTTTACTTCAGTACTTGTTCTCTTTGAGCTGCCTGTGGGATCCCCTCCCCCACGTGGGCAGTTAGGTGAACCGCTTGTGAGCTCAAAGGACAGACCTGGCCTGAAGACAGAAGTGGTGAGTCACCTGTATGTATTGTGTACAGACTGCAGTTAAGAGGCGGGAGTGCATGAGGAATTCGGGTTGAGGAGGAAGAGAGCCAAATGCAGTTTTCCTTTGAAGGGGAAAAAAACAAACTCCAGCTATAAATTATAACCATTAAAAATAATTTAGGCCCTGGCTGGTGTGGCTCAGTGGATTGAACACTGGCCTGCAAACCAAAGGGTCGCCAGTTTGATTCCCAGTCAGGGCACATGCTTGGGTTGCAAGCCAAGCCGTACCCCCAGTAGGGGGCGTGTGAGAGGCAGCCACACATTGATGTTTCCCTCTGTTTCTCCTTCCCTTCCCCTCTCTCTAAAATAAATAAGTAAAATATTTTTTAAAAATTTAGTTATTGTTTCATAATCTAACAAGTTCATATTTGTTGAATGAATTTTTTCAAGCTGTGTTAGAATCCTACATGTTCAGGAATAAAGATGAAAATGTGAATAAGTTGCACTGTTTGCCTAGCCAGCCTCTCCGGGAGCCATACGGGTCAGTGACACTGTTCTGTCCCACGTGGGTTGGAGGTGCCTTCAGCGTCGCCCTGGTGTAGTCTGTGCCTGTTCTAATGACCCCCGTTAACCCACTTCTCAGCCCTGCCGCCACCGCCGCCAACGCCTGCAAGACAGATCTCCTTCTCCATCAGCATCTCTCCGCTCCTCCTTAAGTCTAAAACTCTCTTTTCTCTGGGCTCTTCTCATTCCAGTGATGAGGAGGAGGAGTTACAGTGTAAGTAAGCAACCCTGGGATCCAGGGGCTGCTCTCCTGCGCCTCACAAGCACTGAGAATGCTCTCGGCTTGGCACTAAGAGGTGGTTTGGGGACCTTTATCCCCCTGCATGCCCTCATGTCTAAACCATTTGTCGTCATGCTTTGCTTTGAAAATTAATTTGGTAAGACAGCTTTGGTCTTCTGTACACTGCGTACACTGATTAATCCAGTGGCCTGACTCCAGGGCTCGAGATTCCGTCCCAGGATGCAAATGCCTTCCCAGGCACCAGTGATGTGTTCCCATCCCACCTCGAGCCTTCCGTAATACCGAGTGCTGATTTCACAGAACTTTCCGTTCAATGATGTAACCTTCGTCGTTCCTTATTTCACTTATGTTGTCTCGTGGGACAGATCTCTAGATGCCCACCTGTGCTATTTACCAGCTAATGTATATTTTTTTCCTTCTCACTTTTTCCTATTTTCTTTCCTTGCAACTTTTTTTTTCAGTCCTTTTTCTACACTGTGGGTTTCAAATGAATATGTCCTTACTTGGCCATACCTAGTTTAAAAACTTTACAAGGTGTCAGTTTTAGTAAACTTGGAAAGGAAATGAATCCCTCCTTTCATGAAAATTAACTTTTCATTTGTGCAAGATTTCTACAGTATTCCAGGATTATTATTTTTAATGGAAAATTATTTGTAATATAAAGTTAAAAATGAATTGCCTTCATTTCATATAATGAATGAGTCCCATGCAATTACAATATCTACATAATTGAGCACCCTAATTCTCGACTGCTTGCTGACCCTGAGTTTCAGCAGTGTTTATTTAATCATAATATTTAAATGTTACAGTTTAATATTTAAGCACTATTAAGCTCAGGGTGACATTTTTGCACTCTTCTTAAAGTACCTTATACACAGAGTCGCAAAGTGTAGTTAATTTCCTTTTAGTGCAAGCCTTACGTGTTCAGTACTTTTTCATAATTAAAAGAGGTTTGGTAAATACGCACACACACAATAAGATACTACTCTTTACCAGAATCCACTTACAACTTTGAGGGTTCAGAAGTTCTCGAGGCTCTTCCATCTCAGTGTGTTGATGATACTGTGGAAAATAGGTCAGGCGGCAGAAGAAAACAAAGGTCCCAGCAGATTTCTTCTGCCTCTAATAGAAAATTCTGGTGGACTTGTCCAAGTGTAGGGGCATGAAGAAACCTTTGAATCATATCCCACCTTCCTCAAAATGGGTTCCTTAAACTCAGAACTACCGGTGAGAATTGGGGTCGGGGCAGAGGAAGAAACAGAAGAGGTGGTTTTAGGGTCACACAAATTTAGGAAACTCTGGTTGGGGCGGTTTCAGATGGCGATGTGGACATTGCGAATTTGCAAGGCAGTGTCCACCGTGCCGTGTTCACAGACTGATGAACAGGTGCGCTTCGGTGGCAGGTTTTTTTGCTTCTGTGAGTACTTACGTCATGGAAGTCACATTGGTTCTTCTGTCCCTTTCAGAGTGTCAAACTCACTTTCACCGGGGCCCACATCAGCCTCGCAGTTGCCTTCAAAGGGCCGTGTGTGATTTTAGGACTGTGTAAATGTAACTACTCCGTAACAGTTAAGTGAGAGCTCGGCGCTGGCGCCGGGTAGAAACAAGGTGCCAGCCGGATAAAACAAGGTGGAGGGCCGGACGCGGCCCGTGTTTGCCACTTGTGCCTTAGATGCTCTGAAAACCTGACCACAGTAGGCATTTCAGAGCCACGGTGGACTAACGACTTTTCAAAAACCGTATCCAAAAGATCATAGTAAATGAAATAAAAAATTTTCAGCAATGACAAAATTGGAAACTATTACAGGAGCCATAGATTCTCCCAGTGGTCAGTTACGTACTGTTTTTATAGTCTTTAATTTATTCAACCCAAATCTGCTGTTAGCCTGTCTTTGGTCAGGCTCTGTGCTGGTTGGTATTTTGATGGATTCCATTTTCAGTTTGTTCGTATCGCTGCTGTGGCAACTCACCAGGTAATTGCTTAAGTGTACAACAGAGTCCCAGCCTGAGACTGAGAGAGCTTAACACTGCTTGTAACGTTCAAGGCTCCTTTGGGTGGAAAAAGTTTTAAAGCCGCTGATCTAAACCATATTTGGGGGGTTTTTTGGTTGTTGTTGGTTTGTTTTGTTCAAGCTACGGCCTCCTGAGGTTAACATGCTGATGATTTCACACGCAGACCTCGCCAAACCGGGGCGGGGGCGGGCAGGGCCTGGCTCTTACTCCTACTGGGCTCATCTGCCCCTCTCACCTGGCTGTTACCATGCATGATCAGGGAAACAGAAGAAGAACCCCCAGTACGTAACAGACAAGCCACATAGAGAGCAGTTTTTTTGATGACTTAGAGTTTAAGTTTCTTATGCATTATTCCCACCTATTAGCTATTTACTTAGTAATAACTACAGTTTTGCATTTCTGCTCAGAATCTAGAATGATTTGGGAGCTTAAGCATTAGAAAGAGTGGTATTCCTTCTGTTGTTCTACTTAGTATTGCCCTGCTGTCTGACTTGGCCTTAGTTTTAATGGCCCGCTGCAGTTATGGCCTGGTGGTTGTGGGAGGGGCGAGAATGGACCTGTGCTACTCATTCGACCCAGCACCAACCTGGAGAGGCCTGCACCAGCCCCCCCTCTCAGAGAGAGGAAACGAACTTGTCACCCCAGATCAGTGGCATGCCCTAGACCATGGACGCCAGCTCGGGCTCTCCTTCCTTTTCCTGGAATGTTCAGGAACATGCCAGATATGTGTTAGCTACATTTTCAGTGTAGAAAGAACCACCTGAGAGCGAAATTAACAGCATATGATATTTAATTTCCCATGTTATATTCTTCCTGTGACATCATCTCAGAATGATGGCCTGTGGGAACTGAACATTTGATAAGAACAAGAATGAAACATGTCTTATCTTAGTTTGAACATTAGGAAAAAAATCTTGATTTGGGGTTTGTTCAGTTACTTGGCTCCTGGATTAAACTTCTTTATTGGGAAATTCACTCCCCGTCACAGTTCTAATGTGAGGGTTTCTGGTTTAATTTTTCTTCTGCCAAACCCTTAGCAGGAGAAGGCACCATGCACTGGCTTTCAGATGCTGTCTCTGCTTTATCTGTGTCATTGTGAACATTTTAGATGTTTTCTCTGTCCTCCGGGACAGTCCTTCGGTTCTAACATTTCTCTGCCGTTTTTGTCTCCTAGATTCCCGGCCTTTCCACAGCACCAGTGCTAACCTGACAGAGAGGTACCCGACATTTATTTGTTACTCTTTTTCCCGAAGGGAAATGAAGGAAATCCAGAATGTATTACTACATTTAACTAAGTAAACTACATTTGTGGAGTTTGTTGGATTCTCACTTCCTTGAGTGATAAACCTGGAATGATGGTTAGAAGTCATTGGTAATGAGACTGTGCCCTTTCTAAATGTCTTCAGTACTCTTCCACTGTCGATACTCTTTCAAATGATGAAGGTTATTGTGTGCATTTAATCGCGTAAGAAACACTTCTGTTTGACTTTACGAATGTTTGTACTCTTTGCTCATGGGGGTTTTTAATTCATAAGTCTAACAACAGTTGGTTTCAGGGTGTGTGTGTGTGTGTGTGTGTGTGTGTGTGTGTGTTCATTCCCCCCAGTCCTCTGGGGCTATGCTCTAAAACCCTCAGTGGGTGCCTGAAACTGTGGACAGTACTGACCTCCATACATACCATATCTTTTCTGCACGTATGAAGAATGGAGTTTAATTTATAAATTGTGCACAGTAAGAGATTCACAATAAGTGATAAAATTGTGTAGTTATAACAACATATTGTAAGGAAAGTTACGTGCATAAGGTCTTTCTCAAAGTCTCTAAACCATACTGGCCTCCCCCTTCTTGTGCTGATGCGGGACAATGCAGCGCCTTTGGCGACAGAACAAGGGCACCGGGGCTGTGCTGTTCTCAGACGATGTTGTAGCAAAGTGTACAGCAGCTCTGTCCATCTCTTATTCTGCCTCCCGTTTTCCGTGAGAGTATAAGGTGACTGACTTGCAGGAAAAATAATACATGACAAAAAATGGTTACAAAGACTTTTGTGGAAGATGTTTTAATTTTTAAAAAATAACTTATATAGTCCTTTTTTTAAGTCAGTCTTTTTGTTTTTATGTAGTATAACGGAAGAGAACTACAATTTCCTGCCCCAGAGCCCCTCCAAGAAGGATTTTGAAGGGAAGAGTGGCACGAAAGTCAGCCGCACTTTCAGCTACATCAAGAATAAAATGTCCAGCAGTAAAAAGAGCAAAGTGAGTACCGTCGTGGGCATTCCTTGCGTGACCCCTCAGTCAGTCACCCGGAGGCTCCTGTCACTGTCACAGCCTGCCCGCACCCGAGAACTAATGCAGGGTGAGGATGCATGGGAGTAGATTCAGAGAAACGCTCTGAGGTAGCGTATTAATGGAAGAAAAATAACAGCAAGAAAAATAACAGGAGGCAGTACCACTAACTGAGTTTTTCCCACATGCTAAGAAATTTTCACACATTCTCTGACGTGTCTTGCTTTTGTGGGACTGAGACTCCGTGTCTGGGTGCGTGTGGCCCCGACGTGGAACCAGAGGTCCAGGTGCTGGAATCGGTCATCAGGTTTGCAGTGCAGCCGCAGGGGGTTATGCCAAGATCCCGGGACGGAAAATACTTACATTTGGGTTTAGAGGTCAGAAAGATGGTGCCACAGAAAATAAGAACTTTTAAGACAAATGTGAATTCTTAGCTCTCTTCCTAACTAGGAGCGTGCTGCAGTACATCCTCTGTAGTGCCTGAGGTTCAAATAACATGTGTACACGTCTTTGAATAATTGTTAATTTTGCCATGCTCATTATAAGAATAATTAAAACATAAAAATAAGAAAATAAATAACCCTGCACCAAGATAACTGCTCTTTTAATCTGCTTTTAAGCTGTTTTTTTTTCTTCTTTCTTTCTGTATTTATTTTTAGAGAGGAGGATTTAGGAAGGAGAAAGAGGAAGAGAAACATCAATGTGTGGTTGCCTCTCATGCACCCCCTACTGGGAGTACAACTTGAGTTGCAACCCAGGCATGTGCCCTGTGGTTCTCAGGCCAGTGCTCAATCCACTGAGCCACACCAGCCAGGGCGACTTTTAAACTGTATTTTAAAGAGAAAGAAAGAAAAGGAGATAACATAACGATTCCCAGTGCTGGGGGAAAACTTTCAGCCTCTCACTGCTGCGGCCCTGCATTTATCCCCCCGGGCCAGCCTCCAACAAAATAAGAAAAAAGTGAAAAATACTAGAAATCAGTTAAGGAGCTCCTGCCAAGGAACCAGTATGTACGTGTTGTGTGTGTCGGGGGGGCACATACACAGGTGCACGCAGACACACTCAGAAGTAGGGGAGTAAGCGCTCAACGGCCCTGCTGTAAACAGGCTCCTCCCCACACTCCATCCCCCTGTCCCGCCCCCAAAACAAAACCACGGGCTTCTTAGGCCCTCAGTAAAGTGGGGTAGTCGAAATATAGCTGATGTATCTTCCTGGGTTTTGCAAATAGGATCTCTTTTAGAAAACACTAGGTTTGCTCAATAGTCAGAGGAGTTTTTCCGTACCACCTGCCCCCAGAGTTGGTTTCTCTCTTCACCTCTGTGGCCCACGTGCAGGGTGGACAGGAATGGGGCCGTCAGGGAATTAGAAGACAATACAGAGAATCTAGCACGTGGTGTCTAGAATAACCACATATAAGTATTAACTTCATAGCCTTGTTTTATAAGTCAAAAATAAGGTTAAAGAGGGCAGAATGCTTAGTGGCATTCCATATACGGGCAGCAAGGCTTAAAACAGCCATGTGTGTTTTACTTATCACTGCTGGCTCGGACACTGGTTGGCATCAGCCAAAGAAAGTCTCCTTGAAAAGGTCGCTTATAAGTCAGCCAAATGTTAGAGTGACTTCTATAGTCTCAGTGTTCCGCTGGGTGCTAACACGCAGTCCCTTGAAAAATTGTATGATCTGTTCATACGATTTCAAAACGTTTTTAAACTGGATTATCTCCTTCAAACAAACGGATAATTGGAAGATCAGTACCTAAGTGGAGGTGGCCCTCCCTGTCAGCTCCACAGTGACCCTGACTTCCAGGCGCAGCGGTGAGTTCACCAGCCATGGCATTGCTGAGGTGACACAGACAGGAGCGGGCAGGGTGATGTAAGCGTGAACCTAGGTCCCGGAACCTGACCTTTAAAAGTCATCTCGGCCTCCCTGCTGTGCCACCTGCAGCACAAAGCAGCCTGCTGCCGGTCACAAACTAGGTGACATTAAGGCAGAGCCTTGCACGGTCTGCCTTCCAGCAGGTAGTGCTCTTCCCCACTCCCCCTTAAACAAAATCTGCTACTGAAAGTCTCTTTTTCTTTGTGACTCTTCTAATAAGCCAAGGACTGTCGTTTTGTTCCTGGGCGGGTGGAGAGAAAGGGCAGGAGAAAAGAAGGTAATTTGTGTGAGAGGGAAGCCTGTCATCACTGGCAGAAGCAGTATCGGCTGACCTCTTATCAGAACGACAACATTCTTTTGCAATGAGATGGTTCCTCTTTCCCTCTCGGCTTCGAGATTTGACCTTTGGGGGCTGGTGCTATCTCTAGCAATGGAAACTCAAAAAAATGACAAGCCTCTAAGCCTCGATTGCAATCTGTTGCATGTTGTCAGGTGTTTGGAGCACCCCGGTGACCAAATATATTAAGACGTTTAGGAGTCACCTTTCATAATTGTCACTAGCTAACTTTAAATGATGTTTTTTTAAGAACTTCCAGCAGAACAGCTGGGCTTCTGCAAATGTACCAAAAGATAGTAAGAAGCACAGGAAGTACCAAAGTGGCATGTTTTTAAATTATGGTGGATACCCCGTGTTTGTATAGGGCTGTGCCGCCCGGAGTGAGCGATGGCACTCAGATGAGTGAGCGCTTTCCTGGTGATGTCACCCTAACTCAGCTCACTTCACAGCTACTGAACAGCGTTACCTCTCGATAGTGTTAAAGATTGGGAATGCTTCCTTTATGAGAATGATACACTTTTTGCTTTTAAATTATTTTTTAAAGAAGCACTATTAGATCTCATCTTATCTGCTTTCATTCATTTATTGTACAGTGTAACCATTCCTACTTTTTTCTTAAAGGAAAAGTTGGAGCATATACTGCAGATTATATTAAATCACCACCTCTAATTCTTAAAGTCTTTAAGAATGGTTTGGAAATTTCTACTTTCCTTACAATTAAGCATGCCATATCTAGAAACACGCAATAAAGTAATTTGTAGTTATTAACTGAGCTATAATCGGCATGTTAATTATTATGTTAATTTATAATATGTGATAATAAACGGTTGTTAAATTATATTCAGAGGAGCCCAAAGCCAGCCACAAGGTGGCCAGTGGTTCGCTTTCCTGGATAATCCAGTTCGTCTGCAGCATTGGGCTGTGTGTATGTGTAGGATTTGAGAAATTGAGCCTAATCCTTCACATGTCCTTTTAAGAATTAACCAATAACTGGCATGAGTTAATAGTTAAATATTTTGGGTGTGTTTTTGAAGCAGAGAGCCTAAACAGGAAGTACAACAGGAAGACTGACAGTTTCTGCTTTTGTCGAGTTTTGTACCTTTGAGAGATAGGACTGTTTCCTGCTAAGTGAGTTTGCTTGCCACAGTGTTCAGACAGCAATAAGTGTGATGTTCTCCTGCGTGCAGAGAGTAGAGGGGCCCGCTTTAAAGCAGCATGGCACACGGGTTTTCTTTTTCTTTTTCCTAGGCTCTCCCTTCTGCAGACCACTAGGAGATGGTTAGAAATGTTTTAGCAAGTTCTTAACCTCACTCATTCCTTCTTTGATTAGAATTCTGCAGCATGACAGTTGCATAATCACAACATGTTTCATGTTTTAATTGCTTGTTTAAATTGGTAGATTTTAGAAGGATGAAAAACTATTTTTTTCATAGTATCCTAGTGTAGTTGTTGTCCGCACCTTCCCCTTTAAACACTTCTAGCTCCCATTTCCTGGCAACGGCGAAAGCTTTTTGTCAGTTGTTAAGCAGGGAAAACTCAAATTTCAGGAAACAGCTGCTTACCACAGGCGACTTTCCTAAAAAGTTTCTTAGGGAAACGTACTGCTTTTTCTAAACGAGGTTTGTTTTTACATAGGTGAGATGTGTTCCCTCCCTCCCAGTGTTTAAAAAGTGGCTTCAGTCCTCACCAGAGTTCCCGTCTTGCAACTTCAGCGCCATGCACACATTTTGGGGAATTAGTTTTGTTTCATTTCCTGTGTCCTCTGTGTCTAGGGTAGCTGGCTTCAGTGGCAGCATTCGAATAGTTGAGCTCGAGTTGAGGAAACAAGCAGCCTCAGCCCTCCTCCCTCCTTTCCTTTCTCAACCGGTCTCTGGCTTCCTCTGACGGCTTCTCTAAGGGTTCTCTAATGGCAGCGCGAAGCTGCCGGGCCCTGCCCTGGCTGGCATGAGCCCCTCCTTCCGTGAGAGCACACTTCCTGGCATGGGGGTCAGTCATGTCGGTCAAATGGGGTCGGTTTCATGAAGTGCCCCTCATCACAGTGCGATTCGTAGGACCGAAGCATGGCGAGGTAAGAGCTCGACTTCTTGAAAGCACTGAATTCTAGTACATGGAGACAGAGACAGAGGAGCTTACTGTTTTGTGTAGTTCTTAGTCTTGGAAGGACTGTGTGGGTTGCTGCAGAGGAGGAAGATAGTATTTATTACGTGTTCAGACTTGAAGATCGCTGCGAGGTTTGAGAGGAGGAGTTGCCGTGGATTTGTGTTGCCCGTGGAGCATGCATGAGCTTTCTTGAGCAAAAGGTCAGATGCTTTTCAGTTGAACATCTTACCTATGGAAAAGCCTTCAGCAAAATTTAGTTAAAAGAAAGAAGTTACTTGAAAAACTCAGTTTTTGTTAGATTTTTACTAGAGTTTTATGTACTTGAGTGGTTACTAAAAAAATCCACTGAGAACAGCTTCCTGTTTTGTAAAGAGAAGTATGTTAGTTTTTCTCCCTTCCTCTCATGTTACTTTTTTATATTTCTAAAGTGTATCAATTCAGCGCTTAGATTTTCACGCACCTTGTACCAGAAAGGACTTGACGTGAATCATAGCCTTAGCAAACACCTGTCGTTTCACTTCTGAGTAGGAAGCTGGGATCTGCTCATCATTCGCTGTGTGACCTTTTGTGAGTCAACAAACCTCTCCAGTTCTTGGCAGTGGAACAGCGTGAAGGGGAGCCGAGCTGTAGAGTTGGCCAGCTCTGGATCCTAATTCCAGCTCAGGCCGTTATTGGTGTGTGGCCTCGAATGCAGTATTAGGCATCTCTAAGACTCTAACTCCTCAGATGTAAAATAGAGATAATCACCAGTACTCGCTACTTCATGGGGTTGTTACAAGAAAATACATGTGAGTTGCTTATGACAGTGCTTGGCACATACTAACTATTCAAAAAATTTAGCTGTTATTGTTTTTATCTTTAGTTGTAAAACGGGAAGCTTAAATGCCCACCCTACCTACTTCAGAGTTGATGGATCAGATGAAATAATATATGTGCAAGGCATTGATTCAGAGTGTAAGGCAGTTAGTAGTTGTCATTATCACTGACTCCAGGGTACCCATTTTCCAGGAAATTTTAGAGTGCCACAGTGGTGTCATATTCCCTAGAAAATGGGTACCCCACTGTTAATGATTATGCCAGCTGCTAAATGCATTCTGAGAACTGTAGTTCACGGTCCATTGGTTTGAAAGGAAATCATTTTGTTGATATTGATTAACCAGCCAAATGCTCTATGAAGAACCATTCATGGCAAGCATGGTTACACCCCACAATCCCAGCCTCCCAGGAATAGTGCACCCCTGAAATGTCCCTGACAGCCTTAGATATTTGGTTAGGATCTAGCACTCGGCACTATTTATTAAGTTTTCAGAGTTTAAATTCCTCCTCCCAGTTGGAAAATTAGGCCAATGTTAACATCTGTGAACCTTGCAATTCCAATTAGTAACAACTGAGCTTGTGTATGTGGGGAGCATTTAACATTTCTGGCCAGAGTAAGGGAGAAGACTTCAGAGGCGGGCCCTCACTTGAGATTCGTGATTGGTGCGATTCTTCTTTCCTGCTGCTCGATCCTCTTTCCTCTTGCTCAGGCCTCTGTCCTGGAGTTGCTGCCGGCCCTCCATCTGCCCCTGCCTGCAGCTGGCCCTGAACTCCTTGACCATTTGCCGTGTGGGCTGGGCTTTGGCTTACTGAGGAGGACTTTTGGCCACTCCAGACACATCCTACGCTAACCTTAGAAGCCTCTTTCCGGTGTCTAGTGCTGCAGCCTTCCTAACTTTTGTTTAAAGCTGTCGGCAGCAACCACTGCTGACCACATGCCGCCTGGGTTGCGCAGGGCAAGGGGAGGCCCGCTGATGTTCAGTGAATTGTTGGTTGTTTTCTTTGGCAGGAAAAGGAAAAAGAGAAAGATAAAATTAAGGAGAAGGAGAAAGATTCTAAAGAGAAGGAGAAGGACAAGAAGAACCTCAACGGCCACTCTTTCAGCTCCATGCCTGTCGTGGGCCCGATCAGCTGCAGCCAGTGCGCAAAGCCTTTCACCAACAGAGATGCCTACGCTTGTGCAAGTAAGAGCTGTGCTGCTTCCTCTCTCGGCTCAGGGAAGCTCATTTCTCGTTTCCTGTCCATCCCACCCCCTTATCTCTTCCTTGTTTTGGGGGAGAAGCAGACCTTTTTATATCTTCCCTTAAGCACCATTGAGGGAGAGCATTCTCGATGTAGAACATGAAGCCTGTGTTTTTAAGAGAGCCTCAGTTTCAGACATTCCACCGCTTGTCCCTAAGCCTGTTCCAGAAGTCTGTGTCCGTGTCAGAACCATCTCTGGGGCACAAACCTTGAAGCCCCCCGTAGGCCCACGTCAGGTCACGGGCGCTCACTTTTCTTTCTGGCACTTCGGTGTGTGCTTCAGCGTTGTCTGTCAGGATCAGGTCGTGCAGCCTGCCGAGGGAGAGGCCCGTCATGCGCGGGGCTGTTCCGTGTTGAACTATTGCTGAGCCACTGAAACCATCTGAAAGCCCAGTCTGTTAGCTGACCGTGGTCCCTGGCTTTGATAAGATGCTACCCTAAGACGGAGGTCAGCAGACCGTTTCTGTCAGCGACCAGATAGCTGATATCTTAGACTTTGTGGCCACCAGGACTGAACGCTGCCGGGTAGGTGCGAAAGCAGCCGGAGGCAGGACATAAATGGACAGGCATGACTGTTCCAGTGAAACTTCACTTGTGGACAGTGAAATTTGCACTCCATGTCATTTTCAGGTGTCACGGCCTATTAATTTTTAAAAATATTTTCAACCATTTAAAAGTATCGGTAGCTCTTGGGCCTACAAAATAGCCCATAGGCCAGCTTTGACCCTCAGGCACTGATTTGCAGACACCTGTTCCAAGACATAACACCTGGAAATTTTGTTGCACAGATAGAAAGTGACCGTCTTTGTCACACACACACCAAGGTAGATCATGGAGGCTCCTGTGGTCAGACGTGTGCAGACTCTGCAGATGAGCCCCCAGGCCCAGCCCAGTCGCCCCCAGGGCTGTGGCCGTTGGCATCACGTTATGCCTGTACCCAGTGCAGCCTGACTAGTGCGTGATTCAGGCTCCAAGGAGCGCTTCTCAGACCGTGGTGTCATGACGTCATCTCCTGTTCAGTCCTTTCTGTGGAGGATCCCAGTGATTTGTTACTAAGAGTAGTTCCCTTTTTGGAATTGGAAATTCTTACAAGTTTGTTTCAGCAGATTGGAAGTTACTACAATAATAATTTCCAGTCTCTGCTCTCTTGACTAGAAGACAAGTGTGGAGTTACAGCTACCACATAGCCTGCAGCCTGTCCTATCTGTGCTGTAGCTGTTGTGACTTTCTAAAGGACAGGCTGCATCCCCCATATTCTTGTAAAATGACTTTTGTGGACATGTTATACCCCAGATGGTGTCTGCAGCCCTCTTTGTTTTACTGTCCTATTTAAAAAAACAAAAAACAAAAGCCTCTTGGGAACTCTCATCTAAATCTTTGTGCATCCTTGTGGGCGGGTATCATGCATACTTTTCCTTCCTTCGTGTGGGACTCACCAGCAAGCTGAGAATTCCAGTGTAACAAGTTCTATGTGACCTCCAGGGACAAGAGACTGTCACTGTCCAGTACCCCAATGTGTTTGTTGTGGAGCTCCCGTTCTGATAGGACCATGCTGAGGACACCCAGCGAGTGTCTCCAGGGTAGTTTCTTAGTGGCTGGACTCAGCCCACCTCTCGGTAGTGGGATAACTCGGTTGCCTAAAGCAGTCTGAGCAAGCACTTGTCTGTCTGTCTGCCATGGACGTATGTTTAGCCTTCTCACACACGGTTTATATATTTAACACAAAGTTACGTAGGTGCCCTGCACGGTACTGACAGAGAGTGCGTTCTGGGGCTGAGAGAAGTCGTGTTTGCCATTTCCTTGCTCTCTGGTTAGTTATTAGTATTGTTATTTATACTTACTATCGTAGAGTTGTAGTTTCTTGGCAGGACTTTTTGTAAGTCTCTTCTTCCCTCCAGAAACTCTCGTGTCACAGCTGAAGTGCAGCTGCCTAGCATACAGGCTGAGGGAGGCCCCAGCATATCCGTCTGCACATTTACTCCATTTCTCTTTTCAGTCAGTAGGAATGAGAGCTGGAAAGTTTTCCTCCTGTCTTCCAAAGAATCACTTTGTGAGTCCCTCCTGCCAAGTGCCCGCTCTCCGTGAGGGCAGCTCTGGTCTCAGAGAAAAACTGGGCGGGATCGTATTTCTTGATTGGCGGTATGAACTTGATAGTCAAGGAACTGCATCAGTAAAGCAGACTGAACACCTGCTATCTGCTATAAGACAGAAAAAAGTTTGATAAAATATATTCTTTTTAAAAAACCTGCTAACAAATGGAGCCCGCAGAAAGGAAAAGTACCTGAGGGAGCTCAGGATCATAGCGACAAAGAGCGCCCCCCTCACTTTGGGGACAGGATGTGTGGCTTCAGGTCACCCAGTGGGCACTGGGACTGGGCCCTTGAATAAACCACGAGTTTTAAAGACTCACATTCGCCCTGAAGGGCCTAGAAAAACCCTGCCCTCCCACCGGCTGTTCAGAAGCAGCGAGGCAGCAGGACCCTGAGTGAGGATTCTGCACCACACGTGAAATCTGGGGTTCAAACTTACACCCTCTATCTGTGCTGGAACCCCAAGCTCAGAAATTTTCACTAGAGGTTTCGTGGAATCCCAGTCCAGGAATGAAGAAACCCTGAGGGCTCCCAGTTGCAGCAAACACAGGACTGCACCACGGGGTCACTTTGACAAAACAGGGCGTCGGGGGCTCCCATGAGAGGGAAAGAGCCCTACAAAGCTGGAGCTGGGCTTACGATAAAAACTGCATAGGCAGCACACACAGAGGTAAACCACCATGAGGAAGAGTTAGCAGGGCCCAAGCAAGAGAAGATGTTGAGGATTATTCAAAGGCTAGAAGGAATAGAATCCCCAGTGAAAGAACAGGGCATCGTACAACTGAGGTGTAGATTCAAAGAGTAACTGAATAAAACTTGAAGAATAAAAGCAAGTCCTTGAAGGACCTTCACGGAGATCTCTCGCATATTTCAGTGTTCTGCCTCATCAGTGGGTTGTTGTGATTTACATTCTTGTAGAAAAGGAGGAAATGGCTTTTCCTGCGTCACCTGAGTTAGTTAGGGGAGAGCTGGGTGCATAATCCAGGGAACCCTGATGACTTCAGATGGGGTGTATGTTTTTACATTTAATTACCGATAATTAGGCCCCTGAGGTTTTTTAATTGTAAATGAAGTTACTCGGTAAAGGTCAGTTTCCTGACTCTTCAAGGTTCTGTGGTTGATATTGTGATTCACTCAGAAGTGGTCTGTTAGCAAGTATTTATTGGGCAGCAGTGTGTGCCAGGCACCTTCCATTCCTTTTGAGGGAAGGTGACGTACAGCATTGTGTAAATTTAAGGTGTACAGCATATTAATTTGATCCATTTATACGAGGTAATCTGATAGCCACTACGGCTGTGTTTAGCACCTCTCTCACATCCCCTGATTATCCTTTCTTTTTAGTGGTTGGACTAATTAGAGGCTCCTTTCTCAGGCTGCTTACACAGTGGCTTATAAAAAAGAGGTCTCAACGTATAATCCCTGGTACTTGCTCATGGCAGCATTATTCATACCGTGGAAAAATGTGACCTGCTCATTAGGTCACACTCATTAGGGCAGATGGAACACTGGGCTGACCCTGAGGGGCACAGGATGGATCAGGGGTCGGCAGACGTTCCTGTGAAGGAGCTGACAGCAGTGTGTTGGGCGTGTGGCAGGAACACAGCCACGGGCGAGACAAGAAGCGAGCGTGGCTTTGCTCGCACGTGGAGGCGGGCTGGACGTGGCCCTCGGACCGTGCCCTGCCAGCCACTGGGGTTGCCTCTGCAGGTGCAAACAGGTGCCCTAGACATGGGGGTGAGTGGAGGCGGCCATAAGTACTGTCTGCATTCCACCTTGTAGGAAACAAGTAAACAGTATTCGTTTATGGAAATACACAAGACTATCTAAAAGGATATATACCAATCCGTTAATGCTTTGAAGAAGGAGATTAGGAGAGGAGAGTTTGAAGGGGACCAAGTTTCTTTTTTTTTAATTTTATATATTTATTTTGAGAGAGAGAGGAAGGGAGAAAGAGAGGGAGAGAAACATCAATGTGTGGTTGCCTCTCATGTGCCCCAAGCTCGGGACCTGCCAGGCAACCCAGGCATGTGCCCTGACTGGGAATTGAACCAGTGACCCTGTGGTTCACAGGCTGGTGCTCAATCCACTGAGCTACACGAGACGGGGTGGGGGGCAAGTTTTTATTTTATACTTTTGGGTCATTTGAATTGACACGGTCCTTATATGTTGTTTGTGTGAGTAAAAACAAATGCAAGCCTTGGCTTACTGATAGTTTCCGAAGTTTTTCTGGTGGTCCGCTGGTCTCTGACTCTGGAACTTAGTGGACAAGGAGCAGAATTATCCCTGGAAAAGAGTCAGCCTGGCAGAGCCGTGAGGAGGGTTTGCTGCGTGGCCGGCACCATCTCTGACCGCTCCTCCCGAGCAAGAAGCCGTGGAGCTGATTCTGCCGACTCTGGGTCCTGAGGTGTTAGAGAAGGTTTAGGGACAAAAGAGGTGGAAAACCTAAAGAATGGTTTTCTTTGTGTTGTTGAGAGCAGTGGGTGTATGGGTGTACGAACCATTGGTTGATGGTAACAGTGAGTGGACGACTGTCCCCCTGACTAGCTCCAGACAGCTTTCCAGCTTAAATTCGGGTTGGAAATAGTCGAATTTAAGTTAGTGTGTTTTGCCTTAGACTGCCCATCGGTTTTTCTGTATTTGTTTTTTCTAGGTTAAAATGGTTGAATTTTACCCTTCTTGGCTATATTAGGTGTTAGTCCAATTAACGACTCAGAATTAAACCTACAGCTGGCATGTCAGACAGCAAAACTGCACTGTAAGACAGGAGAGTGGCATTCAGGTGTGCATAGTAGAACAGTGTGCTCAGCCTGCCACTTACAAAAAGGAGAGGGGAAATAATCAAGGCTCGAGAGGAGAGGAAGAATGTATAGTCATCTTCCCAAAGAAGCAGAAGTACTAAAGGAATTGGCTGATTCTCTCCAGCTTCCTGAAGAACAGAGCTGGCAGTGAGTATTTGTATGAAGCCCCATCTATTATCTTGGCCGGAAGTGGAAAATATGAGTAATTGGAGGACTCAGAATCTTCTTCCCTTCCATTCCCCCTCCCCCCGTAGTGTCCAGGATCTTCCCAGGAGTCTCAGTAAACGCAGCATCCCTCCAGTTAGTCATTTGCCTCCCTCGTGCTCTTAGCCTCCCCTTTGGTTTAACAACTCCCCTTTCTGGCCCCTGAGCCTCGGACCCCAAGCAGCTGCTCAGCCTGTTTTGACTCCTGGTTTAGGAAGATCGGGCACATAGTGTGCATCATGGCGATGTGTTGTGATGGCCGGTGTTGGTCGGCTCCTCCTTCCAAATGTCTTCAGTCTCTTTCCTTGACCCTCCTGCATGCAAACGCTGAGAGATTTAATAGGATAGAATGTTGTAAAGCACATCAACATTGACTGCACTGGAGTCAAAAGTTGAGTCCCTTATGAGGACTAGATAGAAACGGTCATGGTCACAGAGCCTAGGAATAGCAAGGAGCAGAGCCTCCATACAGGTCCGCTGTAGCCTGCTCCTGGGGGCATGGGGGACGACAGTGAATACAAACAAAAACAGAAGCTCCTCCTCAGGACCACCTCGGGTAATTTAATTCAGGAGAACCCTGGCAGGTCCGTTTAGGATCAGGGTACCTGAATGGGGAAAGGAGAGGAGTGTCTTTCCAGTCCTCTCTCTGCAGTTACGGAAAGCTGCCCTGAGCAGTCAGCTGTTCCTTCCAGCTGCCACACATAGTGTGGTCTTCGGAATGTCGGCAGGGTCCCTCGTAGGAATCTGTTGTGTGTGGGTTTTTGGATCTGGCCAGCGGTTCTGTTCTGATGTTTTAAACAGATGGAAGATGATACGAAGATTATTGTTGATTCACTTTCTGTTGTGTTAGCAGCTTCTGAGTACTTTTGTGGATGGTTGTTTGTCTTGATTAAAAAATGAACAAACAAGTAGACCAGCTGCAGCCTGAGTAGGAAACGTAAGAGTTTAAAGCGTGTGTGATGTTTTGGTTTTGCTTTGGATTTTACCTGGAAAGACAGCTCTCTGGGTCGATGTTTTCTGAACACTTAAAGTGCATTCCTTATGTGAGATACTGAGATCGTATAATTGATTGAAGAAAAGACGTTTGTTGTTCAGGGAGAAGGGAGATTAAAGAAGAATCTAATCAACAAAGTCAACTCTTAAGCAGAGAGGGCAGTTTTATTTTGTTTTGTGCTAATCAACTGAATTGTATTTATTTTCTTACAAATATACCGAATATAAAAATACAGGCTGAAGTCCTGGTTATCTGAACTTGATGATGATCCTGAGCCACAATACGACGGGAAAAATAAGTGTGTCTGCGTGTTTTGTCTCACGCCAGCATTTTTAATTTTTGTTTGCCAGTGTTCTTTTGAAAAAATACTGTTAGGTGAGCACTTCAGCTGAGATGATTTGGCTCTTTTTTGTGGCTTTCCTCTCGGCTCTGCACATCAGCACTGTGGTTACTACACCGGTTACCAAGAAATCTTGCATGCCTTGGTATCTAACTGTCGGTCCAGACCAGGCCATGCCCCACACGCCCCAAAGATGTTTAACAAGAAGTTGCAGAAAAGAACTTGCGAACATGTATGTCTAAATTGCTCATGCTTCAGTGGATTCTGTTGTCTCTGCTGTTTTAGTTTGCTCGGGGAGGTGTGAAATGGTAGGAAGGGGCCACATCTTTCTGTCCTGAAATAAAGTAATTCTTTAACCTGTATCCTTAAGAAGGATCAGAGAATTTTCCCCAGGTCAGTGTTGCTGCTCAGATCTGTGTCTGTAGGCAGAAAGAAGAATCAGAACTTGGGAGCATGTGGCCCGATGATCAGTGGACGGCGGGATTGGAAACCCCTCCTGCAGAGCTCTCAGTGTGGAGAACTCGGGGGGATCCTTCCCTTGGTGGGCGGTTCTAGCATGTTCATGCTGTTCTGTAATTTCAGTTCGGTTTGGCCTGGCCACTCCTCTTAACTCTCATACAGCTGATTTTCTTAAGCTAGTCTCTCTAAAAGGATGGTTGTGTTTTTTCTGCTGCAAGAGGAAGAATGGACAGTATATTATTATATACTGTTCACCAGAGACGTGAGCTGGTTGGTGGCAGAGGTTAAGGAGAAAAAAGCCACAACAGATAGGTGATAGGCCCAGTCCTGTGGGGTTTCCTTTCTTTCCTTTTGTTTGTTGCCGCCTCGTAGTGACAAAATAAATTGAAGTCCGGGCTGTTCGCTCTTCAACTTGGGAGAAATCTAATTAGGGGTCGGCCCTGTTCCCATAAACCGCTGTGCCAAGACCTCTTTGAATGAAGGCATGTTGTTTACTGCTGTTAGGAAATCTTCTTCCAAAAAGTAAATAAGAGGCTAAATAATTCTTTGCCCTCCCTAACAACGTGGTATGGTCTGTGGCAGAGGACTTGAAAATGTATTAAATCTGTCTCCGAGTCTTGTGTTCTTGGTAATGGTCTATTTTCCAAAACAGAGAAGAGGTTTTAGCCTCAGGAGTTTGGCTGTGGGGCCGAAGCTTCCAAATCACCCACACACACCGCTAAAACCGGCGCTGTGAGTTAAGTCCAGGGCAGCTGGGGAGCAAGTTGAGTGGTTTTCAAGTAGGTACTTGAGAACGTTAAGCAGATGTCGATGCAAAGTATTTATCCCCAAGATTTGTGACCGTGTTCTGGAACGTACTAACATTTCTCCAAAATGGTGGGTTTGGGGACATGTCTCCAAAAAAATGAGTTTGTGTGAAAAGTCGTTTACTAGAAACGCACGTTAAACATGATTTCTGCTTTTATGAGTCATCCGTTGGAGTTGTCTTTTAAGTCTCTGATGCTGGCCTGAGAACTTGAATATTGCTGGGGTCTGTGTAAAAGTACCAGCACCACTCCCTCAGACATCGTCATCAGTTCATTAATTCACTGGGGGACGATGGGGCTCCTTGGGAGGACAGAAACAGATGCAGCCTGACCCCAAGCTCTGCTTAAGGCGAGCTGGGCGGGCACTTGGGCACAGCAGAACTAGTGGCAAGTTTTCAGGCAAATCCGCCACTTCCTGTGTCGCCCACAGATGCTTAAAATGGTATCGAGCTTCACTAAAATGAAAGAGAAAATGCTCTTTTGTAAGTGGAGTATAAGACAATAAAACCTAATTGAAAGTTGTTTTAATTTGTCATAAACGTGATTTTTTTTTTAAGAACAAGGAACTGTATATTAAGAAATCCACATAGCTCCCTGGCGGTCTGTTCCTGCAGAAGACTGAGATGAAACCTCCCAGGCTCTTCCTCTTGTTGCTCTCCTGCGTGAGCCTCCCCAAGGAGAGGCTCTCGCACGCAGTCATTGCTAAGTGACCTTGGATGTCTCTTGTTAACATCAGGAGAATGACCAGACTGTGAATTTCACATGGGCTGGAACTAGGGGACACTAGCTAGATCAGAGCTATCGCTGTGCCTGGGAGTAAAAGGCCCGGAACAAACCCTCACCCCACCCGCCCCTCTACCCCCGCTCTGCTGACAAAAGGAGACTCAGAGCTCCTGGGGTTACGAAGCCCTAAAGGATGGGCCTTTCCTGGTGGTAATTCTGATGACTTAGAGGTTGAAAATCCTCCTGCATCGTGAACCTCCTGGGGCAGTCTAGTGGGATCTACTTGGAAAAATTATCCCTTTCTTCAAGAGATGTTGCATAGAACCTTACAGAATCACAGACAGAAGGCACTTGGGGGAAATGTGGTCTTTCATTTGGTAGGTGAGGAGACAGGCCGGTAGAGAAGGGCCTTGCACAGGGTCACGTGAACTAATCAGCAGAGTCAGGACCTAAATCAAACTTAGTTTCACAGCTGTTCTTCTTGTATTCCTTTGAAAACGTTGTTGATGTTTCGCATACTGTGATCAAGGTCATGGCGGGGCAGTTGGCCTTTGGGGAGAACAGGCATCTGAATGGGTGCCATGAGCCAGGCCCTGCACCAGAGAGCCGTATGGAAGACTCAGCGGGAGGCGAAGGGCCCCTGCCTGCAGGAGCGCCCGGGGTAATCACAGCACAGCGTGAGCGGTGGTGCGGGGGGGCGGGGGGGGGGGGAGATCTGTGAACAAGTAGGCGTTGATTGAGCAACTGCTGAGCAAGAAATGGGAGAAGGCCTTTGGGCTGTGGGGCTCTGGCAGCTCCCGTCCTAGTGTGGTCCCCTCCCCATCGTCACCCCACTCCTCCCACCCCACCCCACCCCACCCCACCCCACCCCACCCATACGTTGAGCTGAGAGAACAAGCGGGCAGCTGACACAGGCGGGAGCTGCAGTGCTTCCTGAGTCTGTGGGAAGTGCTGCCTCACGAGGGGCATCTGGCCGATTTTCTCAGGGAGCCTGTTCCCTGGAGAAGCAGTTGTCAGTGTGGGTCCCCACAGACGGACGCCTGACTGGTTTCTACTTCACCTCTGGCCTTTTGGCTCAGTGCTGGGCTCTGACTTCATGGCAGCAGTGAGTGTGATGCTGACCCTTCCGAGGCACACAGGGCTGGGTTTCCACGTCACTGGCCCTGTCTGGCCAAGAGAGTGACAAATAAGAGTTCAGATAAAATTGTCCTCGGCAGATTGTGGTTTCTGCTTCATCATCTCGGAAGTCGCCCGCTTCTTCTTGAGTCAGGCTTCCCAGAGGTCCTCCGGGTCGTTCTCATGACCTTTCCTCTGGGGCTCTGCACTCGGGGCAGGTTGCAGAAAGCTCAGGGTAGGTAAGGCCCCAGGCACAAGCACAGAAACAGGCTTCCGGATTCATGCTCTACCTTCGACACAGTCGTACACAGTTCATAGCCCCTGTCAAGGGGCTTTATTTATGAATTTACTTGGGACTTAGATTTACGTTTTGATGGCAGACACTTTCAGTTTTAGTTTTAGTGTTGGTCGCTGTTCAGCTTCTTGCCTGAGAAGTTCCAGACTTCTTCTAGTCCTTGTTAATCAGAAATCCCATCTGCTGTCGTTCCTTCTCCTCCGAGTGCCATCGCACGCCTGCTTCCGAGAAGAAGGCTGCAGTCTGTGCCTCCATTCCGTCGCATTCTGACGTGGGAGGGAGCTCCCTCGGAAGTCCACGGGCTGCTGGGGCAGGGCGGCGGGCTCTGGGGTCTGTTTGTTTCGGTAGTGTCACCTGGGTTTGTTGCTCTCCTTGCAGACTGCAGTGCTTTTGTCCACAAAGGCTGCAGAGAAAGTCTGGCCTCCTGTGCAAAGGTCAAGATGAAGGTAAGACGTTTCTGGCTAAAGCAATAAAATCTTCGGAGCTGGGAGAGCTGGGGTTGTGGGTTTTGTGTTTTTTTTTACTCATTTGGTACCAACTTTGAGACCAGACTAACCAAAAAAATTTTTTTTTCTCCTAAGTAATTGATTCTCTTTCTAATTAACCCACTTGGGAATTTGTGGCTTTTGGGAAATGGATTTAGAACATCTCCACGTTAAATGCACCTTTCTCTGGGGTTCTCTTTGTGTCCCTGGCAGCTGCATCTGCAGACCTCTCTGCCAGCAGTTTGCACACCCGCTGCCTCACTGGAGCCCCCAGGGCCAGCAGCGGGGGCTGGGGGCCGTGGACTGTGGAGGCTGGAGGGCTGTGGGGGGTTAGCTTAGATGCCTGTCTGGCAGCACTTGCCCCTCGGGTCTGTGTCAGTGGCTCTGATCAGATGACACAAGGATGGGACCTGTCAGCTGCGTGGCGGCACCTGAGGTGCACCGCTTCTCGGCCAGCCCTTAAGAAAAGAGTACGGGTTTGGGAGCGAGCCTTTCAGGGCGCCTGTGTTTTGGTCCCCCAGAGTGTCTCTCTGTTGCTGTGCTCCCAGCTGCACCTACACAAATGCTCACTCAGGTGCTGCATGCTCATTGGTAACCAGACACATTGACATACTTGAACCAGCATCAGCACCCCTCACGGGCTCACTGGGCCCCACAGTCAGAGGTTCAGATTCCAGGTCGGAGCCCAGGGTTGGCATGTCTAGTGAGTCCTAGGCATTGCTGATGCCACTAGTCCGAAGACCACAGCGAACCAGGGGAAGAGCAAACTTCTCCGTCCTGGATCTTCCTTAGCCTGTGGCCATACATCTGTGTGGCTCATGAAGTACTTTTTTTATTTTAGTTAATGCAGTTATTTAAAATCTTACTCCCCCTTACCCAGCATTCCCAGTTCTCAGCTTTGCTCTTTTTCCCATTTTTTTCTAAAGCCCTAATCACCTTCTCAGAGTCTGTGTTTAACAGTCTGTATTTATTGATTACATTTATTTTTTTATGGGCTGTCCCTTCCCCCATGGGAACATAAGTGCAAACTTGCCAAGCAGTCGTTGGTCAGGAGTGTTTGTTAGACCCACTAAGCACCCAGTGGGGTGCCTGGCTTGTGGGTCCTTCGGTGTCAGAGAGACGGGAGGCCGTGGTAGCCCACTGGATCTGGGTGGCTGCTGCCTCCTGCAGGCGGGAAGTACATTTCCAGATGGCCTCTCTCCCCACCCCCACACCTTGCCTGTCATTTGCTATTTGCCTGGCCCCACTGGGTTTGAGTGTGTGATCTCTGAGGAGACGCATCACTATTATGAATGCATTGTGTACTAGGTTCTGTAGTAAAATAGTGACATACAGTGTCCCCCGTATAAGAGAGTGGAACCTAAAAGGGAAGTCCCATTTTCAACTGGAAGTGACTTATTTTTTTCCACTAATCAGTTAGTCCAAACTGACTACTGCAGTCTGTGATTTCTCACACGAAGTGAGTCTGTTGCATACTACAACAAAAGTCCTTGCTATATATAGCACTTCATAGGAATTATTTAGCACCTGATACATGCTAGTCACTGGAGAAATCGAATGCAGAAGGCACAGCAGGGGACTAGCATGCTGGTGGGGCAGGTGGGCAGGCAGACGATGACCACAGATGAGGAAGACACTAAGTGGAGGGGTGCTCAGCATCCTGGTGGGATGCCAGGCACCGTCTTGGGTAAGAAGCAGAAAGCAGGACAGCTTTGCCAGAGAGGCAGTGGATGGATAAATGGTTGTACAAGAGAAGACTGTCAGGCCTATGAGGGCACGATGATTCCAGGCAGAAAAATGCTGTGGGTGTGGCGGGTTCAGAGGACCAGCAGTGGGGGTGACCGGCTGAGACAGAGGGTGCTGAGGACCACTGGCAAGGGACCCAGCAGGAAGGTAGGAGCACCTGGGTGTCTTCCTACTCTAGGCTCCTTGAAACTTGACAGAAGAGAAATTGTAAATGCAGTCCTCACGAGTTTGTTTTCTTTCCTCCCAGCAGCCCAAGGGGAGCCTGCAGGCGCAGGACACGTCTTCGCTGCCCACAGTCATTATGAGGAACAAGCGTAAGTGGCTCAGGCCCTCTCATAGTTGTCTTTCACTGTCTGGTTCGAGACCCGTATCACATTCGTTTGTTGTTCATCAAGATTTGAGTACCCGTTTTGTGGTAAGTTCTAGGAGGCTGCAGATTTTTGACCAAAATCTTAACATTCTACCATGAAACTCTCTTGGAAGATTTCTAGTTAGTGTCTTAGCTCAAAAGACCACTGTGGTCCTGCATGTTTAAGCAGCTGGCCCCGCGCATCTCGAAATTCCTCGAGTGAGTTGACAATCACACTTGTTCGTAATGCCTCACACTTGAATGTATCAAATGAGATCTTTCCTATTGAACCTCATTCTGCTTCTCCAGCCCTCCACCGACCCCTTTGACACATCCTACTTGCTCCCTCTTGTACTTACCTCTCCACCTTAATATTCTGATACTCCGTGATCACGTCTGCCTTCATTCACACAGTTCTCCTCAACGCATGTCCTCTCTCCTTCTGACCTGTCCACGTCCTCACCAAGATCCAGTGTTGCTTCCTCCATCAGATCTGATCTGCTCACACCGCCCTGATGCTAAGGCTGTGTCCCCAGCTCCCGCACCCTTGAGTGCATTCGTGTTTCTCTGAGCCTCCTGCAGCCTGCGTTGGGTCAGGCCCCGCCTCATCCTCCTGGTGTGCTTCCTGCAGGAAGGGTCTGGTCGTGTTGTAGTGTGGTGTGTTTCTGGTATTTTATTGTGTCACCTTCTTCTAAATAGAATTGAATTGGAAATTAATGGTTTTATGGAGTTTTATTAAGGCAGAAACATCCTGATAATACCGTGAAGTCATAACAGCCACCCCAGTCTTATTTCCTTCAGCTCCTGGGGATGGACTGATAATGCAGTTCGTGTCTGGGGCAGGAGCTTGCTTACCAAGGAAGAAAATTTTCCTATGCAAATGCCAGTGTGACCACGTTAGCATAAAATTAGGGCTCCAGGTTCCTCTTTGGTCGTGTTCAAGAGAAATACGCAGTTTGAGGACAAATGAGCTGTGTTGTGGCATTAAACAGGCCTTGCATCTTCCTCATCTGTAAATTAAAGGAATTGCTCAAAGTCTGTGTTCGCAGACAGCACGCAGAGGAACCACTGGGAGCTTGTACGGTGTATAGACCTCAACGGGCAGGAGGGCTGGCCCTTTGCACATCCAACCAGCACCTCAGCGGTGCCCTGGCAGGCGTTCCCAGAGGGTGCCGGCCTCCACTGTCTCCGCCAGTCCTTTTGTCCTGCCAGTCTTTCAGTCTCGTTTTGTTTTGATTTGGTGTAAATATTGGCATGCATAACGTTTTCACACAATTCTTAGTTCTTGTTGACTGATTTCTATCCCACCCTATAGGTAATCACTCTTTTTAGTTTTATACTTATCTTCTTTAGTTTTCTTTATTAAAATTTTTTATTAAATTATTAACATTGGATTATTAATTTTTCTTCTAAAAAATTATGACTGTCCTGCATTTTATTCTACACCTTGATTTATTTTTTCCCCCTTACTATATTGTCTTCAAGATCTGTGTCGATTCGTGGAGGGTGTCCGCATTTTTTAGAACTACATACTATTCCATTGCATAGTGTACCATAATTTATTAATTGTTCTTTTGGTACTCATTGTGTCATTGCCAGTATTTTGCTTTTACCAGCAATGTTGCATTGAATAACTTTGGACATGTGTCGTTTGAAGCACAAGCAAGGATATCTATGGAATAAACATATTCTAACATGGAATTACTGCATCAAAGTGTTCGCGCATTTACAGTTTTAACGGATATTGCCGCATTGTCCTCCACAGAGTTTTGGGGCCCTTTCACACTCGCAGGGCAAATCCGTCCTTCTGCAGTTCGCCTCCCTCCGGCGTTTGTCCGATGAATCGGGACTGGTGGGCATGGCTCAGCGGCGCTTCATCACTTCTTCTCTCCCTTTGCAGCTGCGCAGCCCAAGGAGCGCCCTCGATCCGCGGTCCTCCTGGCCGATGAAACCACTGCCGCCCCCCTGTTTCCTCACAGGCGGTCCCAGCAGAGCGTGTCGCTGTCCAAAAGCGTCTCCATACAGAACATTGCTGGGTAAGTGGGCACTGAGACAGAGCACAGCTGACAGCCAGGCGACAGGAGCATAATAGTCATATCATTTGGCAAAAAGATGCTGCTTATATTTTAAAAAACGTGTAAGATAATGGGCTGGTGCACAACTGAGTGATTCCGATGAGAGCGAGGATTACATTTTGATGCGCTGTCATGGCCGCTGCTTTGTGACAAGGGTCCCCTTTCAGCACCATTGTCATGCTAGGTTGTCCTGCACTTTTGTACCCCGATGGCCCGCTTCTGAAGACCCTGCGTTCGAAGAGGATGATTTCTAAATCAAAACAGGAAGTAGGAGGGGCAAAGATGATTACATTCTGAATTGCTAGTTGCAGCCACTTATATTTTAGGTGCCATACTTTTCTATTGGTTGGATGAACCTGGTGTGTTTGATTCTGTTAGAATTTGCTTTCCAACCTTGCCTCCTGCCTCTGAGGTTGTTTTCATGGGAGTGAATAGGGGGCCAGTTGTTACGGTGAGGTTCCCACCCACTCAATGGCACTGGGTTCCTGTCGTGATCCCTGCGGAAGTTGCTATGACCCCCTGAATGTGGAGGCCTCAGCTGTCCCATGGTAGCTGAGGGCTGACCCTGGTGTCACTGGCTTTTTGGGGTAAGATGCTTGACTTGCAGGCCTCAAAACATCTCTGACATCTCTCTTACCCTTGGCTGGGGGAGAGTTCTTACCTAAACGGTGTGACTCTGTTTTTGTCTGTATTTTCTGAAGCCTCTGTGCTGGCTGATGTGTCCTCCTCATCAAGGAAAAAAACAGTTTCCAGTACTTTTATTTTTTGTCTTTGTATTAGCATCACCCAAAGGCCTTCTTTTCAAAGTTGTTACCAGTATTTGCATTGTGACTGTAAAGTTGGTCTTTGCATACAATTTAAAGTTGCAAATGACTCTGGCTTGGTTTTATGTCACATCACAAACATGGGGTGCCTACTCACTAACTGATGAGTTGGGGTCAAGAGAGTAAAAGAATAACCAATGTTACCCCAATAAATTTAATATTTTTTAAGTAAAAAAAAGAATACTCAGTCTGTAGTTATTTAGAGAATAGGAGATGTGTGGTGGTTAGACAATGAGTTTCAAAAAGAGAAATTTCCTCTGTAATGTGTATATAGTCTGGGGGGAGAGGGCTCTCCTTCCTACCTATCATTTAAAAAAATCCAACGTTCAGAAAGTTCAAGTTCGCAGTGATGCTGAATGCCTTTCATTGCCAGTTCTCATTGCTGAGTTCCTGACCTAAGTAATTTGTCTGCACTCATGATGGAACCTCCAGCCAGCTGCCAGACCACAGCTCCTCAGAATGGATCTGACGTGCTTCTCTTTGTCCCCAGGGTCGGCAACGATGAGAACATATCCAACACCTGGAAATTCCTGTCTCATTCCACAGACTCGCTAAATAAAATTGTCAAGGTCAATGAGTCCACCGAATCACTTACTGATGAGGGTAAGAGGAAGTTACGGCCTGTTTTCTGCAGAGATTGTGTTATTTCATTACGTAGAATGCAAGTGTTGATGGAATAATAGCATCTGCCTCTTCCTTACTGCGAAGATTCTCTAAATTGTCTGCACAGCATCATGTGCTTTATAATAAATTGGTGATCGAACCTGCCCAGTTGTTAGATAGTTGTCCCCTGAAGGATGTCATAGCTTTTAACATGGTTGTATGCTAGTACAAACTCTTTTTCCCCAGACTTTCAGTTCTGGCTCTCCTGGCACAGTTGAAAGCTTGCTCCCTTAAACAAGTAAAGTTCCCAGGTCCCTTCCGATTGCTACTTCACATGGGAATCGTGTCTTAATCACATTTCATTTGTGTGATGGTTCTCACTCTCAGCCAAAGCCTGGGGTGTGGGGTGCATCACTCCCAAACAGGAAACAATTCTTTTCTCACACTAGAGTATGGTTCCGTGAACATCCCCTGGATGAACGAGAGTGTTTGTGTCTTAGGAAATTATCACACCAAGGAAAGTCCAGCATAGGCTTTTTCGAGGTCACGGACCACGATCCTGATACTGATGTTTCTGGTATTTTGAGGAGTAGGTACAGATATGAATGAAGGACAGCTGATGGGAGACTTTGAGATGGAATCCAAACAGCTGGAAGCAGAGTCCTGGAGTCGGGTGGTAGACAGCAAGTTCCTGAAACAGCAGAAGAAAGACGTGGTGAAGCGGCAAGAAGTGATCTACGGTGAGAGTCTCCGTTTGCTCTGCTGACATGCGGTTGCACCATCCGGGATTTTTTATTGGTGATGTTCTGGGGTTTGGCAAGTCAGTTTCCAAGTGTGTAGCATCTCAGAGATGTTCTTTGGATGTATAGAGATGTGATCTTATTTCTATCCTTTTTTTCCTATTTAAAATTATTTTCCTTAATTTTATTGAACAATTTATTTAATATGCATGCCTATTTATGCAACAGGCCTACAAAGAAATCTCTTGTGACAGTTTAATTCCTCCACTACACTAAGGACTAGACACTAAACAGTCACTTCTAGGAAATAGGAACACGGACATTGTGAAAGGTTTCAATTCCACTGAGACCAGTGTGGAAATCATTAAAGAGTGATGTAATCCAGTATCGCTGTGGTTGCCCACTGAAAAGTGGAGGAAAAAGAAGATGAGACCACGTTAGGGAAAAGACAGCTATTGACCCAGTTTTAAAGTTTAGATTGGGCTTTCAGAAGCCATAAGACTGACGGGGCTCTTCATAGCAGCAGGCGATCTTGGGAGGAGAATCCTTGTAGCCGGGTCTTCCTGACGGCTGAGTCTTGTCCCTCCGGCAGAGCTGATGCAGACGGAGCTGCACCACGTCCGCACGCTCAAGATCATGAGCGACGTGTACAGCCGGGGGATGATGACGGATCTGCTCTTCGAGCAGCAGATGGTGGAAAAGCTGTTCCCGTGTTTGGATGAGCTGATCAGCATCCACAGCCAGTTCTTTCAGAGGATCCTGGAGCGGAAGAAGGAATCCCTGGTGGATAAAAGCGAAAAGAACTTTCTCATCAGGAGGATGGGAGATGTGCTTGTAAATCAGGTGAGCCACGGGGAGGAGGGACGCTTTGGGATGCAGCCACCGTGCATTCATTCGCATCTCGGCTGTAACATTTCCCACCTCTGTGCACGTAGGCAAGGTGTTTCTCTCTCCCAGCCTCCACTTCCTTTCCTGTAAATGAGGGCAGTAGTATTTCTCTCCTAATGCTCTTTTATATACATATATACACACACACGAGCATGTGTGTGCATGCATATATAGACATATATATGTATAAATATATGTAAAGTACCTAGCATATATGGTAGACACTTAATAAAAGTCCGTTTTCCTTCCTCAGAGTCTATACCATGAGAAACAGTGCAGCTTAACAAATCAAAAAAAACGCTTATTGGAAGTGTCTGCTTCCCCTCTGCCTCAAATCAAAAGGACCTCACTTACCTGAAAGCCACCTGTGCATAGAAAATTTAATGAGGAACTGTCTGTAAGATATTTCATAAAATATATCTTACTGATATTTTCATCAAGGTGTAGTACGGTTTGAGTCTTACTCCAAAAGCAATTTGGTTAAAACTTTTGGAGTTGTTTTTAATGTCCCTAGTATAACCTTCACAGGCTGAGGGGCATACTGTCCCACCTGACTAGCTCTTTCTCCCGAGAGCATCTGTGCTTCAGTGCAGAAGCAGGGGCTTAGCTGCTGGAACAGTCACCTGGGAATTGGAAATTTTGTCCTTCCCTTGTGTTCAGGAGTCCGGCCCCTCACCTCATTCCGTCATTCAGTCATTTTTCTCCAGTATTTACTGGGCATCTACTAAATACTGCTTGCAACCACAAAGCTAAATATGCCTTAGAAGTCTGCCTCAAGTGCTCTAGAAGTAAAAATAGGCACATTATACAATAAATCCAAATATTTAGCATAGGTATCTGCAACAGGCAGGCCCTCAAAGCAGGAGTTCTCAGTTTTGTGAGCGAGGACCTTTTCTTCCCAGACATCCCTCTGCCCTCAGACCTGCACAGGTGGCTCATCTCACCTGGGCTCGTGGTGTCTGTAGCGCCTTAGACCTGTGCACGTCCTCTAGTAAGTTCTTTGATGGCAGGGCTCACACCTCTGCCCCGCCGGGTGCCGGGGCCCGAATCACCTTTCGGGCACGTCCTTGACGGTGGGACCAGCGTGCTCAGAGCTTGCTGCCCTAGCCTGTCTGTGGGTGCAGGGGAAAAGGAGCAGCTCCCTGCAGGGTTTTCAGTACTGATCAACCCTTGTTGCCCATGGAGGGTTTTAGTGCAGTGGGAATCGATGCTTAGCCTGTAGCCCCTCATCGGTTTGCCCCAAAGGGAGCCGATGTTCAGAGGAAGTGTTGAGATTGCACACATCCGGGAGTGATTTAAAGGCTGCTGTCCTGAGCGCAGCACGAGAAACAGATCCCTGGGTAATGACTGTTCTAGTGTCTGAACTTACCAAGGTGAGATTTTTAAGACTGACTATCTCACGAAAACCTTCTAGTGAGTTTTCCTTGTTCTATTGCTACGATGACGACACAAAACACATTTTGCATTTCTTATGTACACGGTACGTAGATGTTTCTGTTCATTGTTATAAAAATATATATGTAACAGCTTTATGGAAACATAATTCAAATGCCATATAACCCGCCCTTGGAAGGTGTACAATTCAGTGGTTTTTAGTATATTCGCAGAATTGTGCAACCATCACCACAGTCAGTCTCGGAACGTTTTTATGCCCCCCCCTCCACCAAGTGTCACAGCCCAAGGCAACCGCCAGTCTGCTGTCTGTCTCTGGGAATGTGCCTGTTCTGGACATTTTATAGAAATAAAATAAAACAATATGTGATTGGCTTTTTTGTTTAGAATAACGCTTTCAAGGTTCATCAGTATTGTAGCATGTGTGAAATCAGTATTTCTTTTCCTTTTGTGGCTAATATTCCATCATATAAATATGTGTGTGTAATTATATACACCCCCCACATTTTATTCATCCATGTATCCTTTGATGCACATTTGGGTTATTTCCACTTTGGGGCTGTTATGAATAATGAATAATGAGCATTTGTATATAAGTTTTCTTGTGGACATATGGTTTTATGTCTAGGAGTGAAATTGCTCAGTTAATTAGCTTCTTGAGGAACAGCCACACTGTTTTCCAAAGCTACCACACCGTTTTAATCTTCTGGAGCGATTTTTGAGGAAGCTCTCTTGGCTTTTACAAATTAGACTGGCAACTCCGTACGAAACGGTAATACAAGTTTAGCACCTGAGTTACAGCCTGACGTCTGCTCTCTTCCCTCTGCAGTTTTCAGGGGAGAACGCAGAACGCTTAAAGAAGACATACGGCAAGTTCTGTGGGCAGCACAACCAGTCCGTGAACTACTTCAAGGACCTGTATACCAAGGATAAGCGTTTCCAGGCGTTCGTAAAGGTATCGACGGGAAACATGAGCATCCCCGTCATCGTCCAGGGCGTCACGTACCCTCAGCTTTAGTGGAGCCTTCGCCCTTGGGCAGCTCCTGACCATTCGTTTGCTCCCTTGCAGAAAAAGATGAGCAGCTCCGTCGTGAGGAGGCTCGGAATCCCGGAGTGCATACTGCTGGTGACCCAGCGCATCACCAAGTACCCCGTTTTATTCCAAAGAATACTGCAGTGCACCAAAGGTGAGCCTCCTCATTCAGCGCCGTGTGCCGGTGCCCCACGCCCCTGTGCACCAGAGACCCTACGGAGGAGCTCTCCCTGCTCCAGTGGGTCTAAAAGAGACCCTGGGTTTTTCCTAAAAACTGTTGGTTCGAATGAAAACCTGAAATACTATGTAGGCACAGTCAGGGCGGATGATAGCAAGAAGGGAAGGAACCACGTACTGATCCCATCCAGAGTTCAGGAACCTGCCTAACTTCTCCCTCGTCACTAGACTGAGAGAGAATTCCCACCAGTTTTCCCTGTAAGTGCTAGAACTGCTGCTGTTCCTTATTTCCTCCGTCCTTGCTGGTTTCTCTTTTGGCTAATCCTGCTCATAGGCAGTTACATTTAAAGATTAGTAAAACAAAGACAAATAAACGGTTGCTCCTCTTCCTCCTTAAAAAATGTTTGGTTCCTACTGTGTGAGAACATAGCATGTACTTGCATGTTATCTGTGTCACTGAAACTGTCTGACTTTATTTAGAATTTAACTTAGGTCCGAGCGAGGGAAGGGGGCGTGCCCACAGAGGGAGGGTGATGCCTTGGAGGAAGAGGGTGGGATCCCCCTCCTCCTGCTCACATGTCTAAAGAATAGAAATATGCTTTCCTTCTAAGACGACAAGGAAGAGCAGGAAGACCTGGCTCACTCCTTGAGCCTGGTGAAGAATGTGATCGGAGCTGTGGACAGCAAAGTGGCCAGTTACGAAAAGAAAGTGCGTCTCAATGAGATCTACACGAAGACGGACAGCAAGTCGATCATGAGAATGAAGAGCGGTCAGATGTTTGCCAAGGAGGATCTGAAGCGGAAGAAGCTGGTGCGGGACGGGAGTGTGTTTCTGAAGAACGCGGCGGGAAGGTTGAAAGGTAAGGCTCGCGTTGGCTCCGAGCGGGCGCCAGGCGACAGCAGGCAAAACCCAGCAGTTCCTGTTAGAAGCTCGCCAGCGGGTCTCGTTCCTGGGGGGCCCACATCCAGACATCACGCAGCAGCAGCCCTCATTTCATTACTCTTAGTCTGGTATCAGAAAGGGCTGGCTGAAGGTAGCTTATCAAGTCATAAAACACGGCAAGTTTACAAGGAAATGCAGTCGGGTCAAATGGAAAAGGAGATCTAAAGAAACAAAGCAAGGGGAAAGGCTGACACAGAAACACAGGTGGTGAGGAGGCGTGTTTGCCTACGAGGGAAGGGCGGCAGGTTTGGGATGGGGGTCTGGCAAAGCATCGGCACCATCGGCCAGGTCAGAGTCTGTGAGAGCAGAGCTGTGCGCATCCCTTGCTCTGAAGAGGTGTCGGGGACTTTCAGCTCCGGAGACCTCGGAGAAATGTAGTTATTGCCTCATCAGCTACATTCATTAAACTTGATGGTATTTGCACCTTCTATCTTGAAAGAAAAGAGATCATGAAACACATTTGCATTTAATTTGGTTTTAATTTTTAGTTTGCAAATGATCAGCTACATCAAGTTAAGGAAGTTGTGAGGTTTGTGAATTCATCCGTACATTTGATTTTTTTTTTTTTTTT